>JADWQK010002164.1:1200000-1710294 GCA_017933935.1 Sesamia nonagrioides | reverse complement strand
GATGGGAGAATAGACAACCCTCTAGCCACCGATAATCTAGAACATTCGCTTTATCGTAGCAATCTCGAATTTATTGCTCAAATTGACACCAATATATAGAATTTTCCAAAGATTTTTGTAAAGATTCGACAAATATTTCGAAATGATTTTGTAAATAATTTATGGATTTTTTGATGAATATTTTAGTAACATCTTTTTTTTTATGATTTTTAGTTTTAGTTATCTTTTTCTTTTTGAAAGAACATGCAAAGTTTAGTAAATTGTGGTTGTGGAATTAAATTTAAAGGAACGAATCTTTGCCCAAATCACATACTTAAGTAAAAAAATAAATATCAAATTCTTCATTATAAAATTCAAATTCTTGAAAATAATTAGAATTATTTATAGTGAAAGAGATACATTTACTATTTCTTATGTAAAACTTAAGGTGGCCTTTCCATATAAACTTTTTTATTTTTAACTATTTCGATATAATTTATGTAAGATAAATAAATAAAATTGTTAAAATAAAACTATTTAATTTGACGTTTTCAGAAGTTTTATTTTTCCTTAATTATAAGATATCAGTCTTAAAAAACTAATAATACTTAAAACTATTATGCAACATGAGTTTTAGTTTGTAATTTTAATTATTGCCTTTTCATCAGTTATTTTAGTGTGCGCAAGAGTTAACAACTGACTAAGAACTACTGTTTTAATGGATTTAGTAAGTATTCGGACCAAAAATATTATGTCTTTAATTTTTCATTTACATCACAATTTTTTTTTATACCCGCGAACACTTTCCATGTTATTTGATCTACATTTGTGCTAAATGAATGGTTATAGTTTGCGCGTCACTTTCTCAGCCATCGTGTACGGAATGAACTCACAATAATAACCTCACACAAAAGAGACAAAACAATCAAATTATTTCTACTTTTTAGGCCCTGCTAGCCTCAAAAAGACGGGTGTAAAGAGCATAGTCTTCAACTACAGGCATTTCTATGCCTAAATGGAGACTCCATAACAAGCAATGTACAGACGACAGCACATCCAGCTACTACAATCTGTCACTTATTAGATTTTCAACTTTATCTCTAAAGCATTAAGGCCTCTGCCTCGAATCTTGCGGGCAGCGGGGCGGCGGCGAGCGGTGATCGAGCGTTAGGAATATATTTGAATCAAAAAGATGTTGCCGCAAGTGTTCTGAGATTTCTTTCGCGAATAAAAACAAATATCTCGCCGACACAATCATGAACACAACACTACGCGGCTATAGTGACGCGCGATCTGCGCGCTAGTTTCGAGAACGGGTCTTCGATGCCCCCTCGGCTCCCGCGCCGCTGCCGCCGCCGCCCTGCTGCCCGCAAGATTCGAGGCAGCGGCCTAAGGCTCAAGGTGGATTGGGAATATCTGACAGTTTGGGGTAACTTGACCTGCTGTCGTCCGTACACCAAAATGCTTTTAAATAAACTTTTATTTGATTGCTTTGTCTATATTTTGTGTGAAATAATACTGTATCAATGTTTAGCTGAATCATAAATGGGAAAATGTTACTGCTACTTGGTAAAGTGCGGCTTATTCGACTTGATGGTAGTGCGATGTTGAGCTATGCTCCACCTCTCACTGCCCTCAGCATCTCAAAATATACAGTCAAAGAAAACTCTGTGCTGCTAACAACAATCCCGTGGAAGTGCTGAAGACTTGGGCCTACACGACATGAGTCATACCACCCACACGAAGAAGGCGAATCTATGTAATGCATAATATGTTTTGGTCACACATTGATACATTACTATGGAACAAATATTGCAGACATTTAAAAAAACACACACATCTAAATTAGCCATTTAGTTAGCCGCCTAACTTTTTAACTTGACGGCAGCCAGCAAACTGACGGCCTGAATATTATTCAATAAATTATAGTTTAGGTTGGTCCAACCACGTGAGAGCCGAATTGGACGCAGTAACCAAGCCAAGATACACCGACCGAATGGATTAGGTTGGGAGTCGTTGGGACTGTCGACAACTGCTCATGAGCACGAAGCGAGGCGAGCACTACTCAAACGCCAGGCGGTTGACTAAAAGGCTAATTTAACTAGCTGGCTACGATTTATACAGCTGAATATTGCTCATCTATCAAACTAGTTTTTCGTTGTACACACCAGAGAGTGAAAAATATGAAATTTCCTATAAAAATGAAATAAATAGTAGGTATTACAAAACATATCGAAGAAAGTACGGTTTTCAAATAATTCCATTGATCACAATTCATGCAAATATTAAAATAGCCGATTTCACAACAATTTTATTACACAATCCATCCATTTCAGTATCAAATACTTTTTAATTTTGATATAGTTACTTTTAAAAATGCACACAAATGCTGACAGAGGAATACACTAAACTCTAAGTGCTTCAGGATTGTTTAGAAAAGATAAAATATCCCGATAAATAGGTACAGTCATCATCAACATACCCAGCGTTAATCCCAGTCGCATCCGAAGCCTTTTCAGCTTTGGAGTCAGGGGTCCGCTTTACCAGTCTAACTGCTAATTTTGGCTAAACTCAGAGAAGTAAGATGAGATAGCCATGATGCGAAAGTATGATTTTAATTTAAATAATAATAAGAAAGCTTTTCTTAAGAGTTTAATTGAATGTTTTCTTATGTCAGAGGAGGTTGATTTGGTCCATTAAAACTTTATAGCAGTTTAAACATTTGGATCACTAGAATTTCAATTCTTAATATAATACCGCGCTTTGCCATCGACGATTGCATCACTGTTTACCATCAGGCAAGATTGCGGGCAAGCACTAAAGTTCATTTCAGATAATAATGGGATAAAGTTTGTTCACTCCTTCTACTATATTCCCCACGATACAAAAAACAATGTACAGGGAAGTGTCGGTAACACGATCAAAACAAGTGTATCGTTGTGGTCTTACCACGATACGATATTACCACAACCACAACGACACGATATTATTATTGTTTTTGCATCGTTTTTTATTGTTTTTCCAGTCAGTCAGGTACCAGTGTAACTTTTCCAAAGTTATATGCACTTTCTAAGTATATCTTGGACACCAATGACTAATTAAAAGGTGAAGGAAAACATCTTGAGGAAACCTGGACTTTAAGTCTGAAATTACCAATCCGCATTGAGCAAGCGTGGTGATTGCGCTCAATCCTTCTCTGTATGAGAGGAGACCTGTGCCCAGCAGTGGGGCGATAAAAGGTTGATGATGATGATGATGATGGTCGTTTTTGTATCGTGTGGGAATATTGGGATACATTAGTAGGGGAGGGGTGAACAAACTATATCGCAAGAATATCTGAAATGAACTTTAGTTGTGTTTTAAAAAAAAACATTGTCACAGGCGTCACAGCTGATGTGGAAAATTGTCAACCAATTTTTGGAGGCTACTGTATATCCAACTACAAGCGAAGACGTTCAGCCTCACAAACGCCACATAACAACAAGGAGTATTTTAAATCATTCTTTTTAAAAAACTCCTTCGTTGTTAGATTTTATAGTATTTTATTTGAATGATTTTCTATAATTTTCATTGCGTTTCTTCTTCTGTCTGTCCAAGGTTTGTTTTCGTGTTTCTCCAATATTATGTTAAAAAAAAATACTATACTCCGTTTGCGTTAGCTTTAGACAAAAGAGGCAGAGAAGCAAAACATTTAATTTTCGAGATTAATCAAATTATTTTATTAAGTAATGGTTTCAAAATAAGATTTTAACAAGCCGAAAGATCATGTTAATAATTATAACAAAATAAAAACAAAACAATAACAACCAAATAGCGGATATCGGTAAAAACAGGGGCCCTAGCCAATGTAACATCGCTTCATATCGAAACGAAATCGAAATTCGTCATCGTCTACTTTATTATGCCTATTCACAGTTTACAAACTAATTTAAATTTAAATTCAGTTCATCTTTTCCTTTATAGTTCATTAAGAAAAGCACAGATGACTAGTTTGACAGGTCTTAACTGTTAAGACCTGTCAAACTAGTCCTCTGTCCTTATTTGTAATTTAGTTTGTAAACTGTGAATAGGCTTAATAAAGTAGACGATGACGAATTTCGATTTCGAAGCGATGTTACATTGGCTAGGGCCCGTGGTCAGATAGCATCGAGAAGTGAATGACAATCAAATCAATCACAGCTATGTATTTTTTTCGGAAGTCATTTTAACCTGGCAAAATTAAAAACACCCTGCTGCCAAAACATATGAACGGATTAGAAAATATTTCAGATTTGGTAGACTTATAGTAAAATGTATAGCGTTCCAGGTACTGACGACCCCTGATTCTAAAAGGTTTTTAACATGGACACTAGTAGAACATAAAAACTAACTAATGTAATTATTTAATAGCCTCATAAATTTAGAAGATAGGTAGTCCAAATGAGTTAATTATTAAATTAACTCATTTGGACTACCTATCTTCTAAATTTATGAGGCTAACAAATAACAAACATAACAGACAAACAAACAAATGGTATATAAGTTGTTTATAATAAATTCAGCATCAATCTTAACCGTAACAAAACACAATACAACCCTATTTTTTTGTTTATCCAAGCAACTGAATCGATTCCAATCATTTTTACACCATGATATATTTTTTCCCAAATACATTTATAAAATGTTGTAATGCGAGCGCGCGCACGCAGCTTATGATAGATCATAGTACTTGCGCGCGGCCAACACCTGACGCCATAGGTCAACGCACCGCGCTCTCCCGCCCGCGTGGAGCTTTGACCTTATTTTTGTTGGGACAACCAAGTAGAATAGCAAGCTCATAACTATGTGATCTTTCATGATATCTTTTTGAAATTTCGTACATCGATTCATTACTTAAAAATACTTGACACGTGTTTCGGGTTTCGCATAAAAAAAAATAACGTTTTTTAAACTTTTTTTTTTTATAATTATAAACTAGTGCTTGACTGCAATCCCGCCTGATGGTAAGCAGTGATGCAATCGTTGATGGTAAAGCGCACTAGTTTATTAAGCCTATTCACTTAAAAAACTAAGGAATAGGAAGGATGACGGCAGTTGAGCGAGGTGATGCAATGTTAAACCCAAGACCAACACGACCAAATGATGCTGCGCTAGAGGAAGATTGATCTGGATACTCTCCATGACCAAACTCCCGACACAACAACATTTGGCGCATCGTACCCGCCACACATCGCAACACAACTGCTCAGACCCGTCCTCCGTACGGTAAAGGTTGTTTTTAGGGTTTAAAAAACCTTTTTAAACCCTAAAAACAACCTTTTTTAACTTCTGTCTAATGCTGCCACGAATGGAGTATACAATATTTTTTATACTTTGAGTTTTAGTTTTATTTCACTTCACCAAGCACACATACATACAGTCCATTTCTATCGCCTTGATTTTCAAAATATAATTTACTTACATAATCTAATTGACTGATGGCTGCTTATGAGCTAAGTATAACGTAAATATGCTAGTCAATGCACTAACCAAGAAAATAACATCAAACCATCGATGGTAGAAGTTGAACTGCAGATCTCCGAGCACTTGGGTGATGATGATGCGGTATTCGGGTGGCATGTTCATCCGCATGAGGAGTACGGAGGAACAGAAGTACATGCCCATGATTTGAGCGAGAATCAGCACGATTATGTTTGATGATTTCGATGAGGAGATTTTGTAGAAAAACTGTAATAATTTTTTAACGTTAGTATTTTGCTAAAGTCTTCTATTGAAGCCTATAAAAATGATGAAAAACAAAAATTTAAAAAAAAATACATATAAATGAAAAAGACATTTTTCAGTAATTACAAACCTAATCGCTAGGTTTAGGATTTTCTCTTAAAGCAAACCGATAATAATGAAATACATTTTTTTTGTTCTTTATTCGTTTCTTTTTTTTTTATTTTTTGTTCATCAACATATTTTGAATAGGTTGGGGATTACTGGGAAAAACCTTTCCTATGTCTTTTATTTTATTAAATTTTGGTTTCATTGTTTTTAATTTCGGTTTCCTGGACATTCTTGGCTCTGCACGCAACCAAATCCAATTTCATATTATTATTTGTTTATATCTAAGACACAGACTAATTTACATTCGTTTAAAAAATACAAAAGCCGCTATAGATTTCTGAAATTTTGCGCTGACAATAAGTAGTCTATATGGATCCCCACTGGCATGTTACCATCAAGAACTTACCTTGGTCAGTGTGAGCAGTAGCCCTCGAATGCTGGTCAGTACAATACAGCCCACTAGTATAAAAGACACGTGTTGCGACCAGAAGGCGACATCAATGTTCCAGCCCAGCCAGTGGACCACTATCTCCAGGCCGCGGGTCACCGGGTCCTTCTTGCCGACTCGGTCGAAGACTATGTTTATTGTTGACTGTGGACAGAGAGATTTTTATAAAAAAAAAAAATAATTAAAAATGGTGGGAGTTAAAGCTGAGAACAAAAAAAAACCATTAATAAATATAGTTCAAAAAACTAAAAATACATTCTTTTAAAAAATATCAAACTAAAAAGTTAAAAATAATTTTAATAAATGAGAAATAAGCGTGAGGCGCTTTGTGCCATAATTTTTGTTTAGTAAGCACCTCACGTTTTTTTCTCATTTATTAAATATACATATTTTTAACTTTTTAGTTTGATATTTTTTATAAACATGTTTTATTAGTTGTAAGGCAGGATACTTACAATAAAAATCTTCCAAACACAGTATAAGGAGAAGAAGTACCCGAGGAAGTTGAAGTACTTCCCCTGGAAGGTATGCGACCACTCAATCTTCTCCCTCATGGTGCGCGCGTCGTGTGCTTCCAGGAACAGCTGGCGGGACAGCTCCTCCAGGCCTGAGATCTCTTGCCGAAGCTGGGTTATGTCTGGAAGAGGGTAATTATAAAAAAAAACATCGAAAGTAATATATTACCAGTATAGCCTTACAATGTAACTTTTCTAAAGTTATATGTACTTTCTAAGTATATCCTGGACACCAGTGACTGAAGGTGAAGGAAAACATCTTGAGGAAACCTGGACTTTATAAGTCTGAAATCGCCAACCCGCATTGAGCAAGCGTGGTGATTACGCTCAATCCTTCTCTATATGAGAGGAGACCTGTGCCCAGCAGTGGGATGATAAAAGGTTGATGATGATGATAACCTTACTTAAATTTGTTGACTTAAGTAAAAGTGGAGTCACTATCTGTCTCGCTCACTCGTGGCAAACATGTCCACTGTCCATCTCTATTGTCATTTTGCCTTAAAATTAAGAACCTACCAAAAGCTTTTGCGAATAAAAAACATTTAAACTGAGTAAAATGGGTTAGCAAAAATCAGGTTAAGTACTGAAGGTTTTCATTTTTTAGTATGAAACTAACGAGTATTGTACCATTTTACAATCCTGATGTGAACTTTTAATGCCACTTGCCAAGGTACTTTAGTACATTTTTTTAAAGGAGGGCCTTTCAAAGACGGAAATTTCTGAATGTGTTTCTAGGGTTACGGTTCCAAATTTAAAATGAACAAAAATAATAAAAACTGTAACCGAAAAATGGTTAAAGTTTGGCCAAATTTCCAGGTTTTTTTAAATGCCCATAATTTTCAATAGATTTTTTTCTAAGTTTTCCCATGATGGTTACAATCGATCCTGACACCCCGTTTCGCTTGACTTTGAGTTCTGGGTCACCCTGTATATAATATACTACATTATTTTTTGTTCATTTGAAGCCCGAAACAGTGTCTCGTATTTTTAAGTAAAGAATCTACGTACAAAATTTCAAAAAGATAGCATGAAAAACCACAAAGTTATGAGCTTGTTATTCTACTATTGGCTGTCCCAACAAAAATATTGTCCACGCTCCACTCGGGTGGGCGAGCGCGCTCGGTAACCACACTACACCAATTTCTAAATGTATTTGGGTAAAAATATAACATGGTGTAAAAATGATTAGAATCGATTCAGGTTTCGCATAAGCAAAAAATAACTTTAAAAGTTTTATCAAACGTTATAAACTAGAGCTTGACCGCGATACGCGATCGATGGTAAGCAGTGATGCAATCGTTGATGGTAAACCGCACTAGTTTAACAGCCTATTCACTATAGTCTTGAAGAAAAAGAATTCAAACACTCACTCTCAGTTCCATGTCCCAAATGATTAGTAATACTTCCAACACTGGACAAGATATTAGTCCAGAAGCCGCCTCTATTCTTAACATTCGATTGGTCCAGCATATACTGCTGTCTCGCTCCCACGCTGTTGGCTTCGGCTAGCGCTATCCTTTTCTTTTTGACTAATATCATGTCCATAGTTTGAAGGAGTTTCTTTTCGATTGATAAGACGTCAGCTTGTGTTACTGGTCTGAAATCAAAATTATTCGTTTTTCGAATTTATTTGAGAGGCTCGCAGATGCACAGGGAAATTCCTAATACCACAAAAAAAATATTGAGAGCCAGCTGACTAAAACCCACGAACACGGGTGGGTTTTAGTTAGTAAAAGTCTGACACTCTCTGGGCGGAACGGAAAAGGTCATTTGATTATTTCCCATCCACGTCAAAAAATAAGGTAGTTGGGAAGACTATGAGTTTTTAAACTCGTAGACATTTACTTCTACTTCTTTATTGTCTTTATTTAACCGTGTTTTTAAGCTATTGCATAGCTTTTATCGCGCCGACTGAATCAAGAAATTCCAATGTGCAACATTTTTGATAAAAAAAACTGCACAATTAAAAAATAAATTCATAATTATATAAGTATGTTGATAAAAAAATGCTACGCAATAGCTTTACCACGGCAGTCCCCGAGTGTTCCACACTTCTATTTTACTATAGTTTTTTAAACTATTGTTACGAATGCACCATGTCAATGGCATAAGGTTCAAACTACGTACGTAACTCTTAAGCCCTATATCTTAAGACCTAACAATTAGAAAGGTACGATATAAAAACGCATTGCTAGACTTAAGATGGCCCCTCAATGAATTGTCGACATCGAAATTACTAGAAACTCATCTCCTGTGAAGTACCTGGAGGTACCTGCTGAACGTACTCGAAATTATGCGCTATTATTATTAATTCTAGACAGATCTGGAATGTTCGATCAGCTGACCTGTAAAAAGCGCCATGACTCTAGCGCGCAGTCAGTCTGCATTTGACTATCGACGCGAAACAAGGGATAAAGAAAAAGCGAACTTTGAGAACATCTACAGCAACAAAGGAAGTTACGTGAAGTAACTTCTGTAGTGTGTATACAACACGGACTTCGTGAACATAAGGGAAGACTTCGGTGCGACATCCGCTACGTTCTACTTGTCATTGCCTACTACCGACTGCAGCCTTTCGCTGTCAATAAACTTCGTAACACTTAACCGGCGTTTTAATATCCCTAGCTCGTAACACTATATTTATTTTACCTTATAAATATGGCCATCGAAGTGTGGCAGAAGTTAACTGCACCAAATCCAGATAATAATAAAGCCATCACGGTGACTCCAATCACTCCTATACGAGACACGCCTTGTTCAATCGAAAATATACCCTGAAATATAAAAAAAGAGGCGCAGTTAGTTACTTTGAATAATGCTAATAGACTGGAAACGTACGATAACATCATCATCATCATCCTCTCAAGCGTTAATCCCAGTCGTACTTGAAGCTTTTTCAGCTTTGGAGTCTGGGTCCGCTTTACCAATTAACTGCAAATTTTGGCTAAACTTCGATATTTTCCGTAGCGACTGTCGTCTGACCTCCACAACCCGAAGGCGATATCGCAGCATTGCAGTTAGACCAATTGCTGGACTTTTGAGGGCTCCAACAACTCGCAACGACTGCCACTAGATGCTGCATAAGCAACCGGGTCCAATGGCTTAAAAAGCTTCACAGACGATTCAGACCAAGTGCGCCATTCATATTCATACATTAAATATTTTCTGCACTGCGCGAGGATCGAACCCGCGCTTCCTTGCGCAGCGGCCGTTTTCCTAATGCTACGCGGAGGCTGTCAACTGATGAAAATGCACGATAACATTAGATCCAAAACCACCGGAGGACGGGTCTGGAGCAGTTGTGGGCAGGATGTGTACTGGGTACGATGTGCCTAATGTTGTTGTGTCGGGAGTTTGGTCGTGGAGGATCTCCAGATCATCCTCTTCTGGGTACAGCATCGTTGGTCGTTGTTGCTAAAGCATTGCATCACCCCTTTTCGCCAACTGTCGTTTTCCTTCCTATTATCTACCAGTTTTTTGAGTGAATAGACTTAATAAGCTAGTGCGTTTTACCATCAACGATTGCATCACTGCTTACCATCAGGCGGGATTGCAGTCAAGCACTAGTTTATAAGAAATAAAAAAAACATTGATAAAATATTAAACAGATACGATATATTCTAACAAACTGACCAAAAAAAATGTGCCGAACACAGCAGCAGCACACATGCATATTTTTATTCGGCATACATTGGTACAGTGTGAGTGAGATGGAGCGCAATCTAAAGCATAGAGAAGAAAAAGATGGCTAGTGTTTGTCGTTTGCGCTGTTAGTGTTTGTCGTTTGTTTTTACGAGTGTATCGAGAGTGACCAAAGCGAGATACAGGACTTACTTCCTTTTGTACGCTTCATTTTTAGTGCGCTAGTGACATATCTACCTTGGTTTAATATTTTATCAATGAAAAAAAATAAATAAAATAAAAAGCAGCCAAGTGTGTCTTTGACTCTGCAGAGTAAAGTCTCATAGTTGGGATAAATATTTACACATACACAGTATTGTTTTATAGACTGTAAAAAGAAATTTGTATTCCAATCCGTTTATTTATTTAGTTTTTTTATTTGGTTTCCATTTATCATACTTCAACCAAAGCGGCGTTGGTAATGTTACTATCCAATGTTGTTTTCAAACTACATAATTTGTATAGGAATAATACTAAACTTTCACTCACCTGTTTCGGACTTAAAATAGGAAACGGATCTCCAATCTTCCAGAAGAAGTATAAATAAATGAACCAGACAAACATAGTCAATGGTCTTATCATGTTCTGTGACACTGAAACAAAAAGGTATCATGCAATAGAAATCAAATGTCAATTAAGGCTGATTTACACGGTGCAATTTAATTTCCTATGGCATACAATAAAATTGATGCAACATATAACTTGCATCGTCTAAATGGTGTTTAGACAATGCAACTTTTATTGTTGCCAAATCTAATGGAAGCCATATCCAATTAAATTGCATCGTGTAAACCAGTCTTTAATCAAATTAGGTTGAGAATCAACTCTTTTTGAACGACAGCATAGTTTAACTATTGCTACAAGTATAGTGAGACAATAATTATTATTGTCCATTTACATAGTGTATTATTTTATTATAATAAAGTTTTGTCCAGGCCCAACCTAATGGGGCATCCGTTAAAAACCGCATTACCGCCAATGTGATTATTATTAAGTTATATTTTCAAAATTTTCCAGGTTGTTTACAACTCAACTCTAAGTTTTGTTTAATGAGTCTACTGAAACACTTAATAACCTAAGGACTAGGGTTATAACGGACCATCGCCTCCGCTTCCGTTACTGCAGAAGTTCCGCAAGAAATCGTATCTTCGCTTCAGCCTCCGACTCCGCACAATTTTTGCGGAGGATTATTTACGTATTTATAAAATAAATAATGCGCAAGCTGCGACGCTCGACAACTGTCCGGCTGCGTTTGAGCGCGAAATGGTCATGAATCAACTAGTGCGAGACGAGAATGCGGCAAATACAATTTGTTTCTCCTTAATTTTCATTACCAGAAGGTAATATTTTTTTACTATGTGTACTACTATTAATGTACCTACGTATGTAAAATAAAAATTGTGTTTTAATTAACCATTAATTTAAATTTTTTCTATATCTAATTTCACCTCTGCCTCCGTTAACCTTCGCATCCGCAGAGGTGAGACTCGTCGCCTCCGCCTCCGCTAACAAGGCCTCCGTTACAACCCTACTAAGGAGTAAGTTCGGATTTTTTTTTTAAATCTTGTGTTTAGAGGCTTCAGTGCACTCAGGGTGACTATGCCAGCCTCATGGGATCAATCCCAGTGTATCCACACACACATTTGTAAAATTCACGGATTTGTAAAATTTATTTCAAGGTTTATAAATATCTTTTTCGGATCTTGAATCCATACTTACCAAACCTAATATTGCTGAAGCAGAAGTAAGCAATGTAGAATGGTATCAAAGCTATAACCATGAATAGCAGCGAATAGAGGCCCATGTTCCAGTGGAAATAACGGGAGCTGGAAGAAAAGCAGTAATATACATAATTACAGTAAAATTTTTACCAAAGGAGCTCATTCGTTCATTCTATCTCTGTTTAGGCCTGCTGTGACAGAATTATAGAATGTTAGGTAATAAGTAATATGGGCATCAGCCCATACACAGACATCAATCATGGACATCAGTCTGCAGCTCCAATACATTGCTCATAGAATACATACAGAATTTTAGAATTTGGATGTGCGGAGTGAATATGCTCTTAATAAATTAATACGCTCTACCATCAACGATTGCATCACTGCCTACCATCAGATGGGATTGCGATTGCTGAAAAAAATTGTCCTATATCCCTGTATTAACTTAGAAGTCAAAGCTCATTATAAGTTGATGCATAGTAACTTACCTAGAATCCAAATAGTCAATGATTTCAAATATAATGAGCTCAAACATGGTGCAGCTGAGAGCGAAGGTCACGGAGAAGATGAGCTGCACCAGCAAGTGATGGACCTCATAGTCACGGAACAGTTGCTTCACGAAGAATATCCAGCCACCAACAAAGAAGACTATCTGGATTGTTTGTATTCAATGTTAATTTGTTAAGATTCATGTGTAATCTATTCATTTGCTGATTTATGTACAGTATGCATACCGCCTCAATGGTGGCATTGATTAAAAAAAAGGGTAGCTAGTGACCAGTTATCATAAAAATAATCTATTCCAATATTATAAAAAAGTAAAATTTATTATTTAGTTTATTTCTCCATAACTACCTGCCAGATTTGAAAACCTATTTGCACTTAGGTCCGTATTACAGAACGTCACTCAAACTCAAGCTCTACTTAAGTCTCGTTTCAAGCCTTTTGATTGGTTGAAACTAGTTTTAAGTAATGCTTGATAGTTCTTGAAGAAAGTTATAAGTCATTTAACACACACTACTCTAACAAACCAAACAAAAGGAGAAAATATCAGGAAAAATGCTGAGCATATATGAAGTAGTACATTGAGAGAGTGATGGGTCGGAGGTTAAAATTATATATTGATGAAGTTGTGAGCAGAAGCTAGTAATCTATACTAATATATAAAGCTGAAGAGTTTGTTTGTTTGAACGCGCTAATCTCAGGAACTACTAGTCTGATTTGAAAAGTTCTTTTTGTGTTGGATAGCCCGCTAGTATAAAATATTAGTAACTAGCGGCCGCCAGCGACTTCGTTCGCATGGAGTTAGTTATGGTCCGCTCCTATTGGTCGCAGCGAAATGAAAAGATAAAAATTTTTCAAATCGGACCAGTAGTTCACAAACTCTTCAGCTTTATATATAAGTATAGATTTATAACAACTGCCTGTGCTGCACTACACACTGAGGGTTCTCTCTCTTTCCTTCAATTTGCCTACTCTACGCACGTCATTAATTTTCATTATGTAGATTGATGCAATGTTATTTGTGGTCCTGAAAAAATACTATTGCACTAGTTGTTTACATTCAGGTTGCTCTAAGATACTTATTTTGGTCTAAAAATAGAACTTACTGAACTTCATGAACTTAATTATAGAATTGCATTGACTTCATTCGAATTGGGAGATGTTTTGATAAGAATCAAATATGAATTGGATTGTTAGGATAATTAATAGAAACTACTAATTAATGAAACATTTAAATGAAACATTTAGTAGCAGTTCTGGAAATAAAGTTGTTTTAGCTATTACTAACACAACGGTTTTTTCATCAAAATATTTGAGAATGTTCAATACATAACCTAAGACTTTGTTTACATCAACTTACTTGCGATATTAAAATTATCAACGTGTCCTCTAAGAACGTCATATTGAATTATTTCTACCGCTTATCCTCCTGCTTCGAAACAAAGTATGTTTTGTTTAGAACATTAACCATTTACATAAAAATCAATTGAAAATAAAAACTGATCAAATTCAATATAAAATGACAGCCCATCAGCTGACAGCGGTCGGCGCAGGGGGGGCACACTTAGTACTTCATCAATTTTTACAGTCGACAGCGACACCTGAACTCTTGCGAGTGAACAATTTGGCAGCCATCTTGTCCCTAGGGTCAAATAAAGGTCAATGACAATGCCATATTTTTTCATTTTAATTTCATGAAAGAAGTAAGATGGCGGATAGAGAATCAAACAATTTTATTTTATTTAGACTTGTGTTGAATTAATGTAACAAGTGCACGTGTTAATGCCAAAATTGTGGTGTCTCTTCATGACGACAGGATGCAGATGGATAAATTACCATGGTTATGTGTTATTACAAAATAATAGGTATACTTTTAAGTAATCCATACAAACTTTCAACCCCAAACTGTTAATTTGTGACACTTTCGGCTAATTTGTAATATTATTTCTGTGTGTGTCAGCTGTGAAGTTTCCACTCATAAAATAAATGAATTACTGAATACTTTTTTTTATTCATCTGAAAACCCAGACCTTTAATATACATAGCTACGTACGCATAGGTACGTAGCAATAATATACATAGCTACATATGCAGGGGGGGCACACTTAGTACTTCATCAATTTTTACAGTCGACAGCGACACCTGAACTCTTGCGAGTGAACAATTTGGCAGCCATCTTGTCCCTAGGGTCAAATAAAGGTCAATGACAATGCCATATTTTTTCATTTTAATTTCATGAAAGAAGTAAGATGGCGGATAGAGAATCAAACAATTTTATTTTATTTAGACTTGTGTTGAATTAATGTAACAAGTGCACGTGTTAATGCCAAAATTGTGGTGTCTCTTCATGACGACAGGATGCAGATGGATAAATTACTATGGTTATGTGTTATTACAAAATAATAGGTATACTTATAAGTAATCCATACAAACTTTCAACCCCAAACTGTTAATTTGTGACACTTTCGGCTAATTTGTAATATTATTTCTGTGTGTGTCAGCTGTGAAGTTTCCACTCATAAAATAAATGAATTACTGAATACTTTTTTTTATTCATCTGAAAACCCAGACCTTTAATATACATAGCTACGTACGCATAGGTACGTAGCAATAATATACATAGCTACATATGCATAGGTATGTAGCTATAGTATACATAGCTACATATGCATAGCTACCTATATCACTCACTAGTAGTTGTTCACGCACAAAATGTAAGGGGGCAGCACTTTCCATACATGCAAATTTTACCACAGAGTTGTCACTCTTTATTATATACTTACTATACTCTTTGTACATATGCATAGGTATGTAGCTATAGTATACATAGCTACATATGCATAGCTACCTATATCACTCACTAGTAGTTGTTCACGCACAAAATGTAAGGGGGCAGCACTTTCCATACATGCAAATTTTACCACAGAGTTGTCACTCTTTATTATATACTTACTATACTCTTTGGGTCGGCGGGCCCGTTCTTTTTTTTTAATTCTTTCCGTTTTGGGAAAGGCAAAGGCAGAGTCATGCAGCCAGTGTCTTAGATAATTTATAATCAATATATCGAAAAAGACGGCCGCATGAACCGTCTGCGGCGGGGGTTTGAGGCAAAGTTATAATGTGGCCACTATGCTGCGATATTTCACCGTTCTTTATGAATTATTTACTGAATGCACTTTTATTTAGTACACAACACTATAAATTAGAGGTGGGCAAAACAGTACTTTAGAAAGTACTGCCATATGGCATGACATTTCGTCCCGCGTACTGTGGCACTTAGGCAGTACACATTACCCTAAACATGACCTGATGCATGAGGTACGCAACGCAAGGTATAATATTTGACAAAGTTGATTTCCTTTCGAATACTTAACCCTTGTTATGGTATACTATACTAGAAAATGCGAATAAGGGCTTCCAGGCATAGGACTGGCAATATTCGTGAATCGTGACCACAGCAACTTCAAAAATAATTTTTAAAATGTCGTTGTATATTGGCGTATTTAAAAATACAATGATTCTGTTTGTATCTATATACAATGATTCTTTTTGTATCTTTATACAGCGATACTTTCTTTTTTTTGCAAAAATTTAAAATTTAAAAACAATTAAAAAAATTGTTTTTAAATTATTAAACCGATAAACCGACCGCCGTCGCTGACCCGTTCATTACCTCTGCATACTGATATGTCAGGTGTCATGCTAAATTTTGCCGGGTAATACGTACTGTTTCAGTACGCGGTCATGCCATATTACGCGCTATACATTATTCACGGTACTTACCCATCTCTACTATAAATAATTTTAAAAGTCCAATGAAAAATGAGCGTGACACGCAGCTTGACTTTCCCGCCAAAAACTCCGGGACCGTTCACATCATCGAGCAATGGCAAATAAGGATTGACAAAACGGATAAAGGTGATTTTTATGTAAGACCATTCAAAACTCCGGACCACGCTTATTTCCCACAAGGGTAGGCAGTCAATACAACACTCCTAAAGTTCTATAACGTCAATGTTATAAATTTTTATTCATAAAATAACTTTCTTATATTTTACTCGCCACGACGGGGAGAGGTTCGAACAATAACAGTCACACAGGTCTATCGATCAGATTAAGCCACGCTTGCCACGGTCGGTCTGTGGATGGGTGACCAAGTGATCATCTTTGTATACCGAGACTCTTTTTCAAATGACCTCTCCCGCTCTGGGCGGAGCGGAAGGGCCTGACAGACTTTTACTGACTAAAACCCATCCGTGTTTCTTCACTTGCCTGAGCGCCAGAGCCACGGTTTCTTTTTTAACCAGCCCGCAACCCTGACCCAGGAGGTATCGATCCTCGTGGACTCCGACACAATATGCTGACATATATTTGAGGCGCGCGTAAAACATCACGCGCCATCGACTCGCTGCCCGCAAGCCCGCGCCTACGGTGGCCGGGAGTTCGGTGTTGTCTACCGACGAGGGCGTCTCCTGCGGCGGCTAGAGGTGTGAGGGCGCTAGGATACCAGCTCCCTCACGCGCTCCACCTCTTCCTTTGCCAGCATCACTGTTTCGCAACAGTAGGTGACGTGATGCACTCTTACTTCGTACCATGGCCTGGACCAGGGCCGGACGCAAGATATCGTCGTCGAACGCCGCCACGAGGACACGGCGGTGCTCTATCCAAGCCGAGCATACCTCCACCGTGTCCTCAGGGTGATCCCCCGGCGTTTCCTCCGGCCTTATCCGGAACAGGAACCTCCCGAAACAGCCGTGTCCGGTGAGGACCTTCGTCAGGCGGTAGGTGAGGGGTCATGGCGCCTCTCTAGCCACTCCTCAAAGAGGGGAGTTACCGCCACTATTGTGGCATGCCTAGCACTGGGTTGCGACAATCGCACTCTTCATATCGCCATGAGATTTCGCCGGAGCTCTTTCCGCCGTACCGCGATTACTCGCGGCAAAATGTCGGAAGTGCTTCTCGAAGTTCCTCCGGCTGTCCAGGACGAGTCCCAGGTACTTCATCGTCGACCCGATGCCGATGTGAACCCCTCCTACCGTTCTGTAGGAACCTGACGGTGGCGCGTTCCGAAGGCCATGTAAGCACATGGCCTCGGACTTGTGCAGGGCCACATCGAGTCCAAATTGCCGGATCCTCTCGACTATTGTCGCAACCCCGAGGGTCGCTGCATCGGCCGCCGCCTGGTGCGAGCTCCCTTGTGTGAGGACCAGTGTGTCGTCAACGTAACAAACTACGCTGACGTCGATAGGGAAGTCAACGCGCAGCACCCAGTCGTACCCGATGTTCCACAGATGCGTCCCCAGGACCGGTTCCTGTGGAACTGCACCGCACAACATTCGCCGGTTCCACACTCCTTCCTCCGTGACCGGGGGAGATGACGGCCCTGTCCATCAGATAGGCCTCGACCACTCGACAGAGATAGGTCGGCATCCGGTGATACCAGACTGCCTCCATAATGCAACTCCAGGGTAGGGTGTTGAAGGCGTTAGCGACGTCTAGAGACACTACCACGACAACACGACACCCCGGGCCACAGCATCCCACCTACTCATCGTCCTGAAGGTTGTCACCAAATCGGGCAGCCTCAACGGCATGTTCACGCGCGCTCTGAAGGAGGCGGCTGACGATATCGATATCGTAGTCGACATCAAGCAGGAGGCACTGTGGTTTCGCGGGGCAATGACGCAAATCTCTGAAGCGGCCATGCCCCGAATCCACAAGCATTCAGCAAGGCGCCAGATGTACTGATGCGTGGCGTGGTTACTTCGAAAAGCACCTGTGTCGCATAAACAGGGAGCTGGACGCCCGGTGTCACTACTGTGTCGACCTGTGCCCTCATCTTTGAAGTAGGCAGTGACCTGTCGCTGCCGGCTGTAATCGAGTCGATGATCTGCAGCAAAGTCCTGAGATGCGGTGTTTTTCTACTGCGAAACAGTCGTCTCACAGAAGGAGGCTGCGGAAAGGAAGAGGGAGATTTCGACCCCTCTCCCGGCCCGTAGCAGGCGCACCAGGCGTTGGTGAAGGGCGAATAACGCCCTCTTCCAGCCCCCCTAAATGAGTCCAGGGGCAACAGACGTCCCCGAATCTGTCGCCCCCCAAACATTAGGACCCGAAGTGGCGGCGCGAAATATTCGACGCGGCCACTCTTAGACATCACGAGGGGAGTCAAACAACTCACTCGGACTTTCCCGTCTGACCCGAGGCAGCACCAATCGGAGGTTGGGGAAACAGTGTGCACTCTCGCAACTCCCGGCGTACCTAGGTATGAAATGGAACACCGGAGTGGTTTTTAATCAGAGTAACAGACGCCGCCGCCCACCCCACATCGACAGACATCCATGAGGATTTTCCACCCAAAAAAAAATTAAAAAAGGCAACAGCAAGAGGTTTGAAGACAGACTTAAATGAAAAATAAGTATAACAGAAAACAGTTAACACACATTTTATTTAAGAAATTACTTACTACTAAACATATAAATTTCGTTTATAATATGTACAACAAATTACCACTTACAATTATAAAAAACTTAATTTTAACAGAATGATGGGTAAAACATTTGAAGGTTTTGATGTCTAGCATCATATAGGTATATTTAAAAAAAAAACATCTTACCTACTGCTATTTGAGGTCCAGCGCGAACTTTTATAAAAGACAATAGTTGAAAAAAAATGTCGTAATGTAAATAAAAATAATATGCCCTAAACATACATATACATGAGGTACTCACGACAGCAGGTCAAACTACCGGAAACTGTCAAATATTAAAAAAAAATTAAAATCTAATCATCATCAGCAACCTTCTTACCGTCCCACAGCTCTGGCACAGGTCTCCTCTCATACGCTCTAGGCACAGGCCTCACAGAGAAGGATTGAGCGAAATCACCACGCTTGCTCAATGCGGGTTGGCAATTTCAGACATCAAGTCCCGGTTTCCTCCAGATGTTTTCCTTCACCTTATAATCAGTCATTGGTGTCCAAGATATACTTAGAAAGTACAATATGCTTGTACTTGTCTGACCTGGAATCGAACCCGCACACTCATACTTGAGAGGAAATCTAATAAAGTAGCTTAATGTACTGTCGTCCGTACAACGTGGAGTAAGAGACACTGGCTATGACAATCCACCATACCGTGTAGGTAAATGCGCTAACTGTTAAGCTTAATTAGACTTATGCAGACGATATGATGCTGCCGAGTCCAACGATCGGTGGGCTTAGGAAAAAAGTTAATGTTTGCGAAACGTACGCGGTTATCGGGCGATGAGCTACCCATTGCTGCCGGCAAGTCCGCGCCTACCGTGGCCGACAATTGATTGTTGTTTCCTGAAGTCTACGGCTTCTCCTGTAGCGACTAGGAGCGTGAGGGCGCCCCACTTACTCCTTTGCAAACGCTACTGGCTTCGCAGGAGACGACGGTCTACCATTCCCCTCCCCCTCCACCGTTAAGCATGACGTCAATGTCACAAAAAGCGTACTCTTGGTAAGCATTTAAGGTAGGTACCCTAACAAGTCACCAGATTGGTTTTCCAAGGATGGAACACCTATTAAAGTGGTCACCTGTTTTAAATATCTTGAGCATATAGTCACTGATCTCTTGCGTGACGATGAGCACAAGGACAGGAAGCGTATGGCGTTGTCCATAAGAGCATCCTGGCTGTTATTGCGGAAAGACTGGACACGCGTTACGTCCACCACTAGGTTAATAATCACGTTAGGAAGTACCTAATTAAAGTAAACAATTAAATGCCTTTTTATATCATTTTTAAACATTATTTATTTTTTTTACTACAAACAGTTTCAAAAGTTTTACTAACAAGTAAAAAGTGTACAAGTAAAAACTTACTTAAAAGTGGTACTAACACTCTATGGATTTAAAAATCTGAATTAAACCTTACCACTGCCGAGACACGGACGTCTTCTCTATGAGGGAGTGAAGTGGCCCAATGCAGTTGATAGATGTTACAAATGATCGAATTTCTGGTTCTAGCACACTTCGATTTTAGAGTGATCCCACACCAATGTCTTCAGTCCTTCGTCGGAGCCCAGTGAATGCGCATTTGTAACACATGTGAGGTCCCTACTAACGATTATGTTTTGAGAGCAGTGATAAAGAAACAAATTACACAAAGTAAAACGCCTGCCTGGGTTCACCCCAGGACCTACAACACGTAAGTCGTGGCCGTTAAAAGGGGATATGAATGATTTCCCCAAAAAATGCATATTAAAGAGGGTCTGGTGCGGTAAACGAGACACAATGGAGGTGTTATAACTGCTATGACAGTATAGTGCCCTGGGGTAAGTGCTGAATATTGATGACGTTAGTTAAATCTTAAACCCATATACATATGCCTCGTCTTTTAAATTGCGTACATCCAAAGCTGGAATAATTTGTATTTAACAATAAAATCAATAGTTAATAATAAATAAATAATAAATAAATAAAAATAAATATAATTTAAGTGTCTACAAGGCTAGAGTAAAAAGGCTGTTAAAACTAGTGGACTTTACCATCAATGATTACATCACTGCCTACTATCAGACGGGATCATGGTCAAGCACTCCTATAACACAAATATGCCTATGTAGGCTTTGTAATTGTCTTGTTGTCTCATTGGTTCTTCTACAGATACCTCAAAACCACACATATTTGTATATAAAACTAAACACCTAATATTTTTATATAGTCATCAGGATCGTCAGACACTTCTAAATACACTTTTACATCTTCCAAAGACTGCTGTGTATCATCATCCTTATAGATCTGTCCCGTAAATTGATTTAAATTAACATCACTTGAAGCAATCATTTTCTGAAAACTAGGAATAATATCTTCATCTACTTTACTTATCTGCCAAAGATCTTTTGATATATTTTCAGAAATTGACAATGCGACACTTTTACTCTCATTTTCATTATTTGGTATCATTAGAGTTTTTACATTGTTATAAGTTAAATTGGCTTTACTATCCGATTTTTCATGAGCCTTTTTATGTTTTATTAAGTAAGTTTTTGAGTTGAATTTGCTATGGCATATGTCGCATTCAAGTGTGGCTCCTAAATGGTGATGTTTTACATGATCCGTTCTACGGGAAGCAGAAAGGAATCTGCAATCGCATTGTGGACACTTGTATGGTTTCTCCCCAGTATGAGTTCTGGTATGATACAAAAGGGACTCTCTAGTAACAAATTTTCCTCCACATATTGCACAAGGAAAGTTTCTCTCTTTTGTGTGTTTGACAGAGTGCGCTTTCAATCGGCTTTGTGCCCAAAATTTCTTGCCGCACCATTCACAGACATGAGACTTATAATTTCCATGTTCGTGCTGAATATGAACTCTTAAAGAAACTTTCTGTGTGTATTTCTTATTGCAATAATCACAAGTGAATGTAGCTTCCGCTGGATTAGCCCTTGTTTCCTTTCCACAGACATTCAAATCAATATGTTTTTTGAATGTAGTTTTATTTTTGTAAACTCTGCCGCAGTCTTGACAAACCAGGCTCAAGTGAAGATGTCCCAACTCGTGCATTTTTAGAGTATGCTTATTATGAAAAGTTTTCCCACATTCGCTGCAGACTATTGTGCAATGACTGTGAGATTTATGAGCTTCCAGAAATGTTGCAGAGCCATAACTTCTAGGGCACTTGGAACATTTAAAAACCTTAGGAGCATGCATTCTTATGAAATGATTTCTCAAATTCCAAATAGTTGGGAATTCTTTGTAACATTCCCTACATATTATTGAATCATGATTGTTCTTATCTAGCATCATTTCACTAGTTGGAATGTCTGTAGTATTTCTACTTTTCTTATGTTTCAGTTTAGCATGTACTTTATGCTTTTCTTCTCTTTTGATCTTTTTTAAATTTATATTGTCAGCCTTAAGTTTGTTACTATTATCTAGTGTGCAGAATCTACGCAATGCAGCTCGTGGGGTATTGACCTTGTTCCTAGTATCATAGAATTGTTTGCTAGTAAAGTCTTGAAGATTGAGGGAGACATACAGAGATTTACAATCATATAGTTCATTAGTAGCATATTCAAAATTGTTTGCAACTCCATCTAGGACTTCAGTAAGATACTCTGCATTCTTCAGGCATGTATGTTTGAACCTATAGCAAGTTATTGCTGATTTTGTGCACTGGTCACAGAGTGTGTTGAATGTACTTATGTAGGAACACATCTGGAATAAGTAATTAAAAATTTTAGAGCATGTTTTATACAATAATAATTTATATGGTAAGGCATTTTTTGCAATCTAAATATACAATATGTAAAAAAAAACCCTGTCCGATCCGTGAAGGTATTGTTAGGTATCGATAACTGATTCTACTAATGCCCACAAAGACAGGCAAACCTTAAAAAAAAATCCCCCTAAAAAAATTAAATATTATTTCGCAAAAATAGGTAACTTAATACATGTGCGGTAAACAACCCCTTCCGCGGGCGGCGGGGGGCAGGGCACGCGGCACCTGTGACGTGGTCGCATCGCTATTCGCTTATAATAATACCGGTGTTGTCACTTTTTTAAAAATTACCAAATTTCGGGGAAATTGGATTTAAATCCCGGGAAAAAAGGATTATTTCAAAATTCATTAGTATTGTTACTATGATGATTATGTAAAATTTTATATTATATTTGGTCAAGTGTTTACCTAACCTTTACTATCTTTACGGGTCGGACAGGGTTTTCTTAACATATTGTATATTATTTCTGTTGTATAGATCCATTTTTCTGCCCTTATACACAACCAAACTTGACAAACCAGATTTCAAAATGCACAGAATGTATAGAAGATTCTGCATTGCTTAGTTTACATCCATGAATATGACAAATTTTTCCAAAATGTTACTTTATAAAAGGATGAACACTCGTAATAAATTAATAGTTTTGTACAGACACCAGCAGGTCAACTAACCTGAAAGTGTCAAAGTTTGGCAATGCTTTAACAATAACATTGAAAGTTTATTAAAGAAATTTGACAGACTGTACCTAGTAGTTGATGTGCTGGTGTCTGTACCTAAGCATTTATGGACGACAGCAGGTCAAGCTACCTGAAACTGTCAATTATTTCCAATCAACCTTGACCCTTAATCCTTTAAGAGATAAAGTTGAAAATCTAATAAAGAAATCTAACAGATAGCTTGATGTGCTGTTGTCTGTACATCCTTTAGGTTAGTATTACGTATTCAACTACAATTATTATTGAAAAAGTGAGGTTCTTTTAATAGTGTAAGAAAATATGACTGTTTATAAAATATTGCAGAATAGAATACTCTTTATTACGTACACCAAAACAAAAGAAGGTCTGATACAACAATAGTTCAACATGACTATGACCAAATTAACATTGTCTAAAAAGGTCGACAATATGAAGTATTACAAAAGCTACTTTACCTCTTGATCAAAAATAAAGTTCAACACTTCTGAAATGACTGTATCGTATTCGTAACTATTTATATTAAATATAACTTCGTCATTTATTCGAATCGGTTCCTCTTCTATAGAACACAAACATAGGCAACAAAAGTGTTTCTTTCTATTTATAATACTGTTTAAAGCGTTATTTACTGGTGACATTTTGTAAAAACACTTATAGTAGTTAATGTAGTGCTAGAGCACGAAAAGTAGTCCGAAAAGATAATAATGAATAATTTGCAAAATAAATTCAACAAACATCGAATAATTGACCAAATGACCATGCGAAAGTCAACTGTCAAATTTGTGTCAAACTACTAGTATTAGTATAACGACTAACGAGACGTATACTGAACTGTCAATTGTCAATGTTAATTTTTTTTAGTTTTAGTGATGTGATTGGTTCCACGTAGCCTTATACCCCCCGCACACTACAAACTTTCTATCGGCTGATAGTTTGGTTGGGCTTATACCTAATCAGTATGAAGATGAATGCTTGTTCTTTGATTTTTCCTCTTGTAGTTTTAATATGTAATTGTTTATGTTATTTATTCAAAGCCTGTATTACACACTATGTAGCCAAGCATATTGTACGTTACGGAATTGTATCGCTGACTGAGGTGTTCGGCACTTGTACAGCTGCAGCTGCACAGGAGTTAAACTTTCCACAGATTCGGGAACACTGTTGGAGCTGCTGAACCTTTGACAAAACTATCTTAGCATTGTGTAGATTCAATTTCTTAGTATTGTATAATTGCATGGCAAACGTGTGAGCACAATGTACGAATGTGCTGTAAGGCATTTATTTGTTGGGTTAGTCTTTTTTATTGACTTAATTGTGCTCTGGCTGTTGAGAGTATGTCATGCTCACTCAAATGTCTCGCTGATGGTGGCGTGTGTTTTGGGTCATTGGGTTCCCTTCGATATGGTTGAGCTGAATGATGCTGATCCATACGTCATGTTCGTGAACGGACGCCGTCGGAGGGGACTGGTCATCTCTTAGCTGCCACGGCGTATTTTAATTTCTGAATTTATTTTTGTATGTTTTCCATAACATAATGGACGCTCTCAGCGTACAATTTATTTCTGCATCGTTCTCACGCGGTTGATTTCAACATGAATGATGTAATCAAATATTTGTAACAATAGCTTAAAAATTTAAAAGAGTGTCCATGGAGTTTCTTGCCCGTTCTTCTCCATAGGTACCTACTCTTTGGAATGGGCGATAGCTTCATCTTATTGACTGACCGACCTTCTGACAATTCAAAAGTGCCTGTAACTGGTTTATTTGAAATAAATGATTTGATTTGATTGATTTGATTTGAGTCCGCATACTACAACGTTTCGGCATCGGCCGATAGTTTGCCGACTGCTATATCAGTATGGAGCTCCTCGCAAGCGTGCACACCGCCCGATTGTGATGTGATGTCTGCCTCGCTTCGCCGCTCTCGCTAGCCTCGCCGCGCTCTCGCTCGTGTCACGTGCGCCGTGCCTCTCGTGTCTCTCGGGTGTGTCAGTGCATTGTGATAGTGTCTACGCTGCTGCACCTGCCGAGCAGTGTATCGCCCTGCATCTAAAGCTGCAGCAACGCTATATCCTATTTCTACAGAATTGGTCAAAAACGTACATCCTATTCCTAGCGGAATACTGGTCAAAAACGTACAATAGTCGGTCGGATTGGCTCGCGAAAGTGAATTAATCCCTCCGACTACATGGCGAGTAGTCACTCTCCGCATTAACGCGCCCCAGTGAAACCTAACGGTGCCAACGAAACTGGTGGCGTCGGTACTCCTGTCCGATCCTCGCTTGTGTGTGTGTGTGTGTGTGCGTCGTGTAGTGTCGTGTTGTGCACCGAAGCTGCTAGGCGCCGGACTTGTCAGGTTAGTAGGTACACACCTCCCTGTCGATAGGACAGGGAGGGTTACACACCCTCCGGGCCTCCAACTCGGAGGACTAGGACAATGGATAGCCCATCATCTTCCCTCGACCAGGCGCTACTAGCCCTGCTCAAGGAGGTCCTCTAAAGGACCCAGATTTCATCGCCAAGTATGGCGATAAATTAGCTGCCCTTCAGCAGCCAGCCCCCGCCCCCCAGCCCGCCCTTGCTGAAACCGAGGTGTCCATGGACACCGAGGTATTCTCGGCAAAGCGCCCTATCCCCGACTCCTCGGATTCCTCCGAGGAGTCTTCACCCTCGTCCCCGGACGATGAAGCCGACGGCTTCATCGTTGCCACGGGAAAGAGGAGGAGGAAGAAATCCTCCTCAAATCCGGCCCCCAAACTGGCGGCCGCTGCCTCCGCCAGCGGCTCACCCACCCCCGCCCCTGCCCCCTCAAAAGCTGCCGCCCCCGCGCGCGCCGCCACATCCAACCCCGCCCGCTCAGCCCCCCGAGCTGCCGCCAAGATCCCTCCTCCCCCGCCTGTTTTCATACAGGACAAGGGGAAGTGGACTCAGATCTCAGCTTGGTGTGCCGAGCTAAAAATCACCTTCACCAAGGCCCAGTCTACACAGACTGGTATCAAGGTGACAGTCCCGTCCTCTAAGGACTACCGAGAGCTGACCAAGCTCCTCCGTAATAGAGGTGTGGCCTTCCACACCTACTCCCTCCCGGAGGAGCGCCTCACCCGGGTTGTCATCCGCCGCGTGCCTAAGGAGTTAACCTCCGAAGACATTAAGGCGGACCTCATCTCACAGGATATCTCTGTGAAGGAAGTCCACCGTATGCACAAAACACACGGTAAGGTACCATATGATTTGGTCCTAGTGATCTGCTACCCAGCAGAAGGATCCGCCCACCACCCTATCTTCCTAGTGAAGAGCGTCTGCTCTCTCACAGGAATCTCTATAGAGAAGCCCCACAAGAGCGGCATCGTCGGCCAATGCCACAGATGCCAGCTATATGGTCACTCGCAGGCTTACTGCAATGCCAAGCCCAGGTGCGTCAAGTGCCTGGGCGATCATAGCACAGCAGAGTGCCCTCGGCCTAAGAACCGCGCGCTCTGCAAAGAGCCACCCAGTTGCGTCCTCTGCGGCGCGACCGGCCACACGGCCAATTATCGCGGGTGCCCCAAGGCCCCCAAGTCCTCTTTTTTTTTTTTTTTTACGCTGTGGGAATGCATTTACGCACCTTACCCCGAAGGGCGTGTGTGGGACTCGCCCAGCCGAAGCCGGGAATACCCACTAAACCCACAGCGGCACTCCGGCATCGCCATAGTGGCGGGGGAGTGGGAAACTAGCGCAGCCTCAGCTACCTCTCCCCCGCCGGCGAAACCCGCCTAGTAAGGCGGGCCCTCAATTGCCCCTCCTAGGGAGGGGCCGTGGCTCCCGCATGGTGAGCGATGTAAGGCGGGCGTCGGCCTCACGCCCGCCGCTCACCTCAGGGAGGGAGAAAGCGGGCGAAATCCCGCCTTCTCCTCCCCCTACGACGCCTGCGGAGCGCCGGAGCGAGGGGATCCTCCTCCCGCTCGCGCTCCGCTGCCTCCTTCTGCGACATCACGACCTCGCAGAAGGAGGCCATTGCCACCCAAGCCTCCTCGCTCCCCACCATCTCTCTGACGATGGCGGGCAGCGAGAGGTCCCCTCCTACCGCCGCGACAAGTTCGCGGCGCGGCACGGCCCACGACGGGCACACCGCGAGGGTGTGTTCCGCCGTGTCCTCCGCCGCGCCGCAACCGTGGCACGACGGTGTCTCCTCTCGTCCTATCCGGTGCAGGCACCTGCCGAAGCAGCCGTGGCCGGAGAGTACCTGCACCAGACGGAAGGAGAGGAACCCGTGACGCCTGTCGAGCCAGTCCTTCAGGACCGGCCCGATGGCGTCGAGGGTACGGCGGCCGAAGACGGCGGATGCGAGGTCCCGCGTCCACTCATGGACAAGAGCGACCCCCGCCTCCCGCCGGACGGCCTCCCTCAATTCGGGGGCCGGACGCTCGCCCAGCGCCCTGCGCCCCGCCGTCCACTCGTACACTCTGGCGAGCACCCACGCCTCGAGCTCCCAAGGCGGGGTGCCCGCCAGAGCGCATGCCGAAGCGAAGCCTACCGTGCGGTAGGCCCGCGCTGCCCGCTGGGCTATGGCCCTCTGGGGCGCCCGAAGAGCGGTGGCATTCTCCCTCCTATGGAGGGAGTCCGCCCAAATGGGGGCCCCATAAAGGGCCATACTCCGAAGTATGCCGGCGTATAGACGCCGGCACCGCATGCTTGGCCCTCCCATGTTCGGCGTGAGCCATGAGAGCAGCTTTCAGCAGGCGCGTCGACAGCCCGCTAAAGTGCGGGCCGAAGCGCCACCTGCTGTCCAACGTGAGGCCCAGATACTTCATCTGGGCCTCGACCCCGACCCTGACGCCCTCCACAAAAATGTGGGCGTCATGTGGGGGGCGCTGCCGGGGGCCGTGGAAGAACACGGCCTCCGTTTTGTGCAGCGCCACCCTCAAGCCCAGGCGGCGGATCCTTCCGGCCACTAAGGATCCGCCCGCCGATGCCAAACTGGCTGCCTCCCGGAAGGTGCTCCCGCGGGAAGTGAGGAGAGTGTCATCCGCGTAGCAGATGACACTCGTGCCTCGAAGGAGGGTTCCCCGCAGGAGCCAGTCGTAACCGACGTTCCACAGAAGAGGCCCTAGAACGGACCCCTGTGGAACGCCGGCTCCGACAGCGTATCGCCGGAGCTGGCCAGCCCCGTCTACGAGGAGGACAGCACGGTCCTCCAAGTAGCTGGCCAGGAGGCCCCGCAAGTACAGGGGCACTCCGTGGAACCGGAGCGCTTCCAGGATGGTGGAGTGGGGGATGGAATTGAAGGCGTTGGCAATGTCGAATGACACGGCCAACACTCCATCCCCCACTCCCACCGCCTCTGTCACCTGGCCCTTTAGACGGGCCAGGGCGTCCACTGTCGAACGACCAGCTCGAAATCCGAACTGGGCGTCCGACAGGTCCGGTCCCACGCTCAGCAGATGCCGCTTGAGACGGCCGGCGATAATCCCCTCGAACATCTTTCCGGCCTCGTCAAGCAAGACGATGGGCCGGTATGCCGAGGGGGAGTCCACCGGCTGTCCCTCCTTCCGAAGGAGGCACAATTGGCCTTCCCGCCAAGGTTTCGGGAACCTCCCCGACGCGAAGCACGCGCTGAAGAGGTCCCGAAACCTTCCCTCCATTTCGGTGGCCGCGATGGCCACCACCCGAGCGGGAATGCCGTCCGGGCCGGGAGCCGTCTTTTTGGCGCGGAGACGAAGAGTCGCCGCGCCAAATTCCTCCTCTGAGACCGGAGGAGGAGGAGCTTCCTCCTCCGGTTGAGCCCCCCTCGTGGGGGGTCCATCACTGGTGGGGTGAAGTGCGGATCCCTGCGCGGAAACAGGGACCGCACCACCCCATCCAGGAGCGCTGGTTCGAGGGTCTCGGCAACCGGGGGACCAATGCGGCGCAGTTTGTTACGCGCCGCCTTATATGGCCTCCCGAATGGGTCGTTGTCGAGACCCTCCAACAGCTCGGCCCTCGCCGCGTCCTTAGCGGCGCCGATGGCCGATTTGAAGGCCGCCCTCGCCTCTACGTATCTGGCGTAGAGGCGGTCCTCGTCGGCCTGATCTCGTCGGCGCCGCCGACGCGATCGCGTGTAGGCCCGCCGTGCCGCCACGCAGGTGGCCCGCAGCTCCGCCAACTCCTCCGACCACCAATAAACGGCGCGTCGGGGAGGCGGACGTCTCGACCGAGGCATGCTGGCGTGGCATACCTCGGTCAATGACCCCCTCAATCGGACCGCCGCCGCGTCCACATCCAGGACGTCCACGCCGGGACCTGGCCAAAGCCAGTCCTGGACGAACGCGGCCTCCCTAGCCGCCTCCCGATCCAGGTGGGTCAGAGCCCACCTTGGAAACGGGGATCGGCCCGACGATGAGGGGGTGCTGCGGCGCCCCCGTGGATTCTGGGGGGAGATCTCGAATCGCACGTAGCGGTGATCCGAGATCGTCTCCCCCAGTTCCACCCTCCAGTTCTGAATGCGGGCGGCCAGTGCGGGCGTGGCGAAGGTGAGGTCCACTATGGACCCACCCTGCCGCCGGACGCACGTCTGGACGCTCCCCCTATTCAGGAGAGAGAGACCAGACGTGGCCGCCCACAACTCGACCGCCCGTCCGCGAGCGTCGGTGGCCGGGTTTCCCCAGACCACCGACTTGGCATTCAGGTCTCCCAAAACAGAGACCTGACGTGGCGCCGTCCTCCCGATGACCGCCGTCAGGACCCCGAGGAAATCCTCGAAGTCCTGGAGAGGGCGGTTTGGGGAGAAGTAGACCCCCACAAAGGCCAACCCTCCCCACGCGGCGGCCACGTATCCCGGTCCCCTCTCTAAGAGCGAGAGGGGAGGGGAGTCCGAGGAAGACCGCGCCACGATTGCCACCGAGCCGTCACTGTCTCCCAGCCAACTGCTGGGAGTATAGTACGGCTCGGCCACCACTGCCACATCCACCAACCACTCGGCCATTGACTGCACCAGTAAGTCCTGGGCAGCCCGGCAGTGGTTGGTGTTGGCCTGCAGGATGCGATGGTCGGTACCCATTACTCGACCATCGCATCACCCTCGGCCACCGCCGCTGATGGGATATCAACGGGGGTGGTGGCAGCAGCGGCAGGACGGCTTATAGCCGCCTGCGGCTTGCCCTTCTTGGATGGAGGTCGGCATGACGTCCCCCCCATAACGTGGTCGGCGGGGCGACCACTGGAGGCGCACGCCGCGCAGTGCGGCTTGGCGGCCTCGCACGTGGCCGCCATATGCCCCTCTTTCCCGCAGCGGAAACATGTGTCCGCCCAGTCCACAGTGGACGGACACATTGCTCGGGTGTGGCCGATACCGAAGCACTTGAAGCAGCGCATTGGCGCTGCCTCAAGTACCCGGATCACGGCCCGGCTGAAGCCAACAAATAGCCGCCCCTGGCCTTTAGCCTGGGCGGCCAACGCTGCGGCGACTGGGCACACCAGCCGGATAGTGCCCAGTCCACCGCGGCCGGGCCTAATGTCCCGAGCCTGCACCGCTGCGGGTTTGCAGCCTCCGGCCACTGCGATCGCCGCGACCACCTCCTCCTTGGTGACCGAGTCGTCGAGACCGGTCACCTCCATAGCCGCCGTCTTGGTCGGCCTGGCCACCTTCGCCACATCGGCGAGGACCTCCCGCAGCTTGTTCGCGTAGAGGTCCGCGTTTTTGCCGCCGTCCTTCCCCGGAAACTCGAATAGTCGAGCTCCGGTTGGGGTCCGGCGGCAAGCGCCAATCCCCGATTCGGCGGGGTCCGCGATGCTACGAGCCTGTCTTAGGACGGACTCGTAGGTTACCCCCCTCTCCGTGGCCTCGGGCACAATGGTCACTGTGACCGCCGCGGTTTTAGGAGGCACCAGCTTCGGGGCCTTTTTGGCTGCCGGGGCAGCCGCCGGGGCACCTGCCGGGGCAGCCGCTGGGGCAGCCGGGGCCTGAACCGCCTTTTTGCCCTTTCCCTTTCCCTTCCTAACCACCTCTGACCAAGACTGATTGGCTGGGGTGGTGGAAGGGAGGAGGGCGTCTCTCTCCTGCACCTGGGAGGGTGCCGCACTGGCAACTGGCTCCAGCTGGGCGCCCGCAATCGTACCGGGGGGAGGCAGAGCCCCCGGGGATTTCTTTCCCTTGCCCTTGCCCTTTGAGGGCTTCGGGGCAACGGGAGCCACTGTCGGCGTCTTGTCCGCCGCTAGTGGCGGACGGAGACGCGGCTCGGGCAGGAGGCGGTCCTCTATGCCTGCGAAGCAGGCACGGGTGAACGCCCTCTCCTCCATGACAACCTTGCGGAACAATTCCTCAAGGTTGGAGGAGGAGGAGGAGGGAACCGCTGCCGTCGGGGCCTTCGTTGGCGGGGCTGTGGCCTCAGCCAGCTTCTTGTGAAGCTGGCTGACCTCCGCTTGCAGGCGGTCCACCCTCGCCTGCAGCTGCCGCGTCTCCTCTGACGCAGTGCGCTGCGTCAGTTCCGCTACAATGCCGTGCAAGCTAGTTGCACGGCATTTGAGGGCCTTTTGAAAGGTCCCCTTTAGGTTCGAGGACCTGGAGGCGACCTCGACGATCTCCTCCATGTCCTCCTTCGCCAGTCGGGCCAGCTCCGTCGCAGAGACGCCGTCGAAAGTGGCGAGGGCCGAACCATATCCGGCCCTCGCCTTGGCTGCGCGCGCCTGCCTCTCTTTCGCGGCAACCTTTTCTTCCAGCTCCAGCTCGAGCTCGGCCCGTTTGGCCAAGCCGAGCTGACGCTGGGCATCTGCCAGACCCACATCATGGGTGCCGGCCTGAGAAGGAGTCGAAGGCGAAGCAGTCTTCGCCTTCGACTTCTTCTGTTTGGGCTTACCCTTGGCCGAGTCCGACGATCCCTCGGACCCGAGCCTCAAGTAGGCCCTCTTCAGGCTGCGGTCTGCAGCCACGCTACACACGGACGACGAGTCCCCGACTACGGACCCCATGTCCGAGTCGGAGAACTCGTCCTCCCCACAGAAGCCTGCCGCAGATGGTGCGCGGCTGGCCTCTGACTCCGACAAGCCGCCGGGTTGGCCCTGAGAAGGGCCTTTGGGTTGGCCCTGAGAAGGGCCTTTTGGTTGGCCCTGAGAAGGGCCTTTTGGGGCAAAACGCCCGGAGGCATTTCGTAATGGTTTCGGCATAACTGAAACCAAAAACCGCAATTAAAAATAAAACAACAATAAAACCAACCCCACAATGAAAAACCCACAATAAAATACAAAATAAAAACCACAATGTACGCAATCGCCCTCAAAGTAAAATAAAATTTCGCAGATCGCGTAAGTCACAGCGCACGTTAGCCACCGGTCTGCCACTCCGTTACGGTGGTCAGACACGGCGTTGCCCGGGGAACACTACGTGGAAGTCTGCGCTGTGGGGAGTCCCCCGCCCCCAACTCCTCCTCCTCCAAGTTAGCCAACCGGGCTAACGCACGCCAAAAGCGCGAAACGCCAGGGAGTCAGATCCCAGAGCGACTGAGCCCTCAAAGGCCCAGTCCCTGGAATCAGCTGAACCACCAGAGGGCCTTTCCGGCCCGCGCGGCGACCGCTCCCCAGACGTAACGGCCCCACGGATGCTTTTAATATCATCTCGGGGACCTTCCTTATTTTTATGTCACCCCGCGCCAGACAGATGGCAAGCGATTTAAATGTCGCTATAGCAGCAGGCAATCTGCAAGCCATTATAAAAATTTACAATGCGTACCCGGAAATTACGCACGCCCTTTCCTCCCTCGCATCCAAAAATAATTAATGGATAATACGGCCAAACAAAGAACCAAGCCCCGATCCCTCAAGCTGGCTCACTTCAATGCCGACGGCATTAGAGATCAGAAGTTCGAGATCTCAACCTTCCTTAGAGAGCACCAGATTGACATCTTCCTCGCTCAAGAGACCTTTCTCAAGCCTAGCCACCGCACACCCCTAATTGCTAACTACCGTGTAGTTCGTAACGACAGGCTGCGGTGAAACAAAGGCGGTACCCTTATTTATTTCAAAAGGGCTCTTCATTGCATCCCAATGGACCCTCCACCCCTCTCACGACTCGAAGTTTCAATATGCCGTCTCGGCATGACAGGCCACCAACCTATTACTATAGTGTCGGCCTATCTCCCACCCATTTCCGCTGCTGAGAATTATCAACTCTTAGCAGACGACATTGCCCTACTTCTTGGGTTGAGATGAGTCAGGATCGGAGGAAGGGGAATCTAGAAGAGAATTAGGGAAAAGACGTATCAAGAAGCCGAAGTGGATGGATGATTATGTGCTTTTAGCACAAGATGAGGAAGAATTGACTTATTGACTTATAGGAAAGCTGTTACAGGAAAAGAGAAAGACAAAATATGGGTGGAAATGGAGTTACCTCCAGAAAAAAAAAAACATTATATAGCAAATGGCTTTTTAAAGTGACGAGGGATGGAGATTCAGTTTATAAAGCATGTCTAGTAGCACGGGGTTTTAAGCATCCCTTCAGATGGAGAAGGATGGGAAAGTGTTGAGATTGACAAAGTCATTATTTATGGACTCAAGAAGTCACCGAGATATTGGAATGAGGCATTTGATAAAGTTATGATGCAAGAAGGGTTTCAGTGAAGTAAATGTGATTATTGTGTATATTTCAAACAAGGGATGAAATTTTATGTTTTATTGTATGTCGATGATATAATTTTAGTTTGTGATGATACGATGAAGATAGAGGAACTCAAGAAGAAGATGAGATAAATTTCTGAAATGAGAGGTGTTAAAGGAAAGTATTTAGGTATTAATATACAGAAGGAAGCAGAAGTAATTAAAATTGATCGAGAAGATTATTTGAAGAAAATACTTAAAGAGTATTATAATATGGAAGATTGTAAGCCAGTAAGTACACCGATGGATCCTGGTTTGAACATTGAGAAAAATTATGAGATGAATGATGATTTGATAAGGAGATGTAGGCGATTGATTGTAAGGTTGATGTATGTAATGTTGGGTACTCGTCCTGTCATTTGTTATTCATTGAGTTATTTAAACAGATTTCAGTCATGTGCGAACGAAAATGTATGGAAGGGTTTAAAAAGAGTGTCAAGGGTACCTTAAAAGTACTTTGAATCTTAAACTAATCTATAGGAAAGGAGATGATGTTCCAGTTATGGGATACTGCGATGCAGATTGGGGAGGTGGCCATGCAGATCGTAAGTCCACGTCTGGCTACGTAATAAAGGTATTCGGTTGTTTAGTTTCTTGGTCGTCTGGTCAACAGTAGTCAGTAGCGTTATCTTCAACGGTTGCGGAGTATGTGGCTTTAGCTAAAGGTATTTCGGAGGGATGTTGGATTAGGAATTTATTAAATGAAGTTAACTTTGATTGCACAAGTATTATAATATTTGAAGATAATCAGTCAGTTATTCATATTGCGAAGAACCCTGAGCATCATAAAAGGTTAAAGCAAATTGACTTGAAATGTTCAAGAAAATATTGTTGTTTTAAGATATGTTGAGGGTGAGAAGCAGGTAGCAGACATTTGTACTAAGGCATTATGTAAACCTAAATTTGAAAAATTAAGAGATGTTGTTTTATAAGTCTAGTCATACTATTGAGTGTGTGAGGTTAGTTGAGAGAAATAAGTTCTAAGGGAAATGTTTTGTTGTTTCGTTAAGTATTGGTGATGTTTATGTTTAGATGTTTTTGTATTATCGTGTTTAGGTGTGATGATGCGACATTGAGGAAGGGTGTTGGAGTAGCAATGTCACATCATTTGTAGTCTGCGGTTTGATTCTAGATTTGTAGCTGTGGGAGCTCGGCTTTTGTTCGTGAGACACGATGTTCTTTTGGTGATGGCTGAGTAAAATAAAAATTTGTTCTCAAGTAGTTTTTTTCCTTTCCTGACTCATATCCAACATCACTCACCACCAACACAATTGCTTAGTTGGTGCAGTGTGCGCGCTAACAGCTTAACTCGATAAAACTATCGGCCGATAGAAAGTTTGTATTTTGCGGGGGCCCTTAAAGGCTTAAATATACTTTAATGTCATTGCTGGTAAAAACAAATTGATTATAAAAATATTACGAAAATACATCGTTTAAAAAAAAGTTTAAAAAAAATGCTGCATGTGAATTGTGAACGGTGTGATGTAAGAAGAAAAGTGCCAGAAAGGTTGGTAACTGACCGAAAAACAGCTATGCCAACACTTCTGCTCATGTTTACTAAATCTTCACAAGTCACAACTACCTATCTAAAAATCTTTATTATAAGACAATTTAACTTTAGTTAAAACATATGTTTACGATATGTGTTTTTTTATATATGCTCCGCTCCCATTGGTTGCAGCGTGATGTTATACACAAGCATACAAGCTTTGAATGTTTGTTTGTCTGCTATTCTACAGAAGAACAAGTCTGATGTTTCCTATTTCTTTTTTTTATATATAACTAGCTGCGCTAAGTGGATCCACCCGCGTTTTTGTTATATGCTTCGCTCCTGTTGGTCGCAGCGTGACGTTATATAGCCTAAAGCCTTTCTGGATTAATGGGCTATCCAACGCAAAAATATAATAAATAATTTTTCGAACAAACAAACTCTTCAGCTTTTTATATTAGTGTGTAGATTATTTTTTCATCTTCTTTTTCTACGTCATTCCTTTAATGCAGCTGATAAAGATAGTATAAGAAAACAGCATCTTTAAGCTGGCAATGTGGCCTTTCGAACTGTAGACCGCTTGCTAAATTGTGCCTCTCCTAGTTTTTAGACAGCCTTATTGTGGCTCTGAGATAACAACAAAACCCTGACTTGGACTTTTTTATATTCTGTACTTTTGCAGAATAGCAAGATACATTTTACCTTACGGAATTTCTGTACTTCCAAGTCAAATCACGCAACCAAAGCTTTTATGGAAACTATAGTGCAGTGGGATCGCCGCTTGAGCCAATAATATGCTGTAAACTTAGTTATAACACTATATTAAGAAGTTAGAGTATGGATACAGATTGCATCCCACTCTCGAAACCAAGGGCTTACCTTGGTCTTCCAAGTTCCATGCCAATAAGATCTATTTAATTCCAGTTGAATAGAATACATAAAAATCTATTATATTGAAATATTTAGTCGAGTATACTTATTTTTTAACTGTGGTACAATATTTAAAACAGATTAAAAATATCTGCTGTTATGTCACGAACGTCAAACACGATACGTCATTCGCATACTTTGATACAGTGTTAGCAATCTGAATAAAATTATATAAAACAATATAAAAAAAAGCATGTAAATCGTGTCTTGTGTTATAATAATTGTGCATTTTTAATTCGACGCAGTTCATTTATACAAGGTAAGTCATCATAATTCATGTTTTTCCAAAAAAATATTTTTGTCTCAAATCGATTGAAACGTGTAAATTCTGATTGAATTATTACAAAAATTGGACATCAATAATCACTAAAATGAATTTGGTTTCACATTATCGTGTTTCACGGCTCGTTTCCCACATGAAATGTGGTCGTTTATAGTATTGGTTTCGCGTGGCTATTTGTTATTTTTTCGACCGGTAAGTCCGAATAGTGCCATGTTTTGATAGGACTTAGTATTTATATAGTCTAACCATATTTATTTATAGCATATAACCTTTTAAAAAGCTCTCCGATTCACTCTGCTGATACCTAGTATCACGAATTTGAAATTCATTTCCAGAAGGGCCTAGCTAGAATGACAGTATCAAACAAATGTAAACTTTATTGTGATCTAATAAAGCCTATAATTCCTGTTAACGCCATCGGTACTTAGGGTCATAATAGTGTGATTTTATCAAAATAGTTAATTACATAATTGTATTTAAACTAGTTGGGATTGTCTGTAATCATTGTATGCAGGTACTGCATTAAATATGGTCTTTTTTATTAAATATTCTAGTTTTTTTAAATATAGCCACAGAGTCTCACTACAGAGCAAAGGCCTCCTTGGATGTTATCCATTAAATTTTTTTTTTTTAATAAGCATACAGTGTCTCACTACTGAGTAAAGGCCTTCCCTTTTTGGAGGTACACTCCTAAATAAAAGTCGTGGATACTGGAAAAACAGTTTAATCACTATCACAATAATTATAGGCGTAACATAACGCTAGTTAACAATAGTAGGAAAAACACTGGGAACACTGAGGTAAGTTATGAGAGTTAAAGTCTACTCTGTAATAACAACTGCTTGTCGTAAGGTTTGTATACGTACTGCCGCGATGCAAGCCGCGAGCAGAGTTATGTCGGAAACATTAAGTGTTGAGGGTTTTAATATTAACTAGTGTTGTGACACAATACGCCACACTTTAATCCTTCTAGGCATCCTTTTTTTGAACCAATCTGTCCAACCCTTGGGGTATGTTATATGACAAATGATTAAGTAAGTCCACCATTAGTTAAAGATGTGTATTTTATTAGTTTTACAGGTCAGTAGTGAATGGGTCACTAGTCTGGTCACTTTTTAAATAAGTAGGCAATTTTAGCATCAATATCTTATTACAAACTTTGGGTGATTTAATGAGTCCAAAGCCAGTGATGGTCCGATAGTCCTCTAATGTTATACAAAGCGCAGGCTGTTGCCACATTTTTGTTGTTGTAACAACTTTGGACTCGGTGGAGAGGAGTGAGAAGAGGCTAATTTGGGTAAGATTTGGGTAAGAACAATCTCCAAAGCCTGGAGCATTGGCATAGGGTAGCCAGCCTCTTTCTTTCCCATCTGATTACAATTTTACTGTCTTCTAGTGTGAACAGGCTCTAAATAAACTACTGTGCTTTACCATCAACTGTTCATCACTACTTACCATTAGGTGGAATCACAGTCAAGTAATAGTTGAATAAAGTTTAAAAAAAAATTTACCATAAAAAAAGTTTATCCATATGGAAATATATAATGTATCTGGAGTTTCGAATAACTTAATACATCAACTAGCTACAGATTCAGGTTTAGCAAATAATTTGTTATTATTTTAAGCTAAAAATTCCATTGGATTAATATTTTATCAGTTATAACTTACCTAACATTTCTTCATTTGTTGATAAATTATACGGGTCTGATAGGAAGTCATAAATTATAATTTGTTTATCTAATTGGAATTGACAGTATCACACTCACATTCTCAAATACTGTGGCAATACTGGCAACATCATATCCCCCATCATTGAAAGTTGATAAATCTCTCATTTCAGTAATGCTTTTTTCCAGAATCCATTGTGTAAACCTTTTTTTAAAAAGATGTCACTGTCTAACTTTTTAAAATACACTTGAGATGTCATCACAACTTAAAAATTATGTAGATATTACAGATTATAAAATGGGAATGAATTAGCTTGTGATGAAATTTAGTATTTTAACAGCATTTAAATTGGTAAAAGGGTGATCTATATTGTAGATAAACATAATATTTCATTATCAGTCGTCTTTGCTGACATGATCACAGCTTCCGACTTTGTCAACCACAATGTGCTAATGAGGCTTCCGTCGACTGGGACCGCAATTAACTCGGACCGCGGTCCCAGTCGCCGGATTCATAAAAAAAAAATTTCTTCCGGCGACTGGGACCACTCATAAATGATAACTGAAATCAAATAATGTACAGTCAAACGACAAAGTAATAATTGAGTAAAAATCTATTTTAAACCAACTCCAAAAAAGGAGGAGGTTCTCAATTCTTCGTAATCTTTTTTTTTTACATATGTTCTCCGATCACTCTAAGACCGATGTGCAGAATTCTCTTTTTTTTCGAAAGTGTATACTTTCCAGGTGGTCCCATAGTCACCAGGTCAGGATCTGATGATGGAAAACCAGGGAAATCGAGGGGAGCTTTCAAAAATCGTAGAGGCGACTAGTACATTCTGTACCATTGATTATGAAATTAAAGGATTTAAGTTATTTGTATGAAAGATTACGCGGTAATAAGCGGTTTACGATTTTCGAGGTATTAAAAAAAACATACTTACTAGATCTCTTTCAAAACAATTTTCGTTTGTAGTTTTTATAGTAATGTACATCATATGCTTTTTTAGATTTTTCATTTTCTTATTTTAAAAGTTAGAGAGGGTGGGGGGGCGGGCACCACCTTTTTTCCACTTTGGAAGCGTCTCTCACGCAAACTATTCGGTTTAGAAAAAAAATAATTTCGATATATAAATCGATATCATTTTTGAAGACCTATCCATAGATAGGTACTCCACACGTACCTATGTGTTTGACGAAAAAAAAAATTGAGTTTCAGTTCTAAGTATGGGGACCCCCAATATTTATTAGTATTTTTGCATCAAAATCTTAATGCGGTTCACAGAATACATCTACCTACTAAGTTTCAACAGTACCTATAGCTCCTATAGTTTCGGAAAAAATGGCTGTGACATACGGACGGACAGACGGACAGACAGGCATGACGATTCTATAAGGGTTCCGTTTTTTGCCATTTGGCTACGGAAGCCTAAAAATGGCCGTTATGGCTTCACACAAAATCAGTATTAACTGTGTTAAAATTTAAAAATAATGTTATAATTTTATAACACCCTTCTTTTTTTTTCTGAAGTGTCCGGTCAAATATAGCCCTAAAGCAATAGTATTCGTCGATACTCGATACGAACTACGTAAATATTTTGTATGAATAATTTTACGAGTTAGAAAGAAATAGTAATATACTATCATACAATGCTATTGCCTTTGTGTGTGTTTACCTGTATGTGTGAATTATATAAAAACGGGCTAGGTCAATTTATAAGCGCATAGGATAAAATCATGAACATCATCTAGAACGAGTCAATGATATTCATATTCATATCAATAATTTAGATGTTTATTCGTTTGACTGTACCAATTTCGGCTTGTATAGTAGACTTTTTTTAAGTTACCTATGAGTGGTCCCAGTCGCCGGAAGAAAATTATTTAATTTTTATGAAACCGGCGACTGGGACCGCGGTCCGAGTTAATTGCGGTCCCAGTCGACGGAAGCCTCGTGCTAATATAATAACTACAGAAACAGGGGAATAGTTTTTGATTGGATAACTAGCTATTTACTCAACCAACCACAAAAAGTAGAAATAAACACAATAAATGTAAATAACGAGACAACAATATAATATACTACTGCTGAAGTGAAGATACCCCAAGGAAGCATAATTGGCTCATTACTTTTCCACATTTACATCAATGATGAATGACCTACTGCTTTTTCTAAAATGCATACTTTTGCTGACGACATATATATAATTTTAATAAATGGTAATATGTACATCAGAAAGACATGCCGTGACGTGACGGGACGTCACGTCACGGCATGTCTACAAAAAACTGAACAGAATTTGTTTTTGCTCTTAAATGTTTACTAGACTATGGATAAATGTTAATCATTAAGCATCATCATCACTGACCTTTTTATCGTCCCACTGCTGGGTACAGGTCTCCTCTCATACAGAGAAGGAGTGAGCGTAATCACCACGCTTGCTCAATGCGGGTTGGCGATTTCAGACTTAAAGTCCAGGTTTCCTCAAGATGTTTTCCTTCACCTTCAGTAATTGGTGTCCTAGATATACTTAGAAAGTACATATAACTTTTAGAAAAGTTACATTGGTACTTGCCTGACCTGGAATCGAACCCGCGCACTCATACTTGAGAGGCTGGTGTTTTAACCACTAGGCCACCACGACTCAAATTTTTGCCACGACTCAATATTTCAATGGTTATCCAAAAAATATCCGTACTCTGATACGCAATTCAAATGTACGGAAGAGCAAAAAAAGTATGTTATGAAACTATAGAACAAATTTCGCATAAATGCCAACTTGTATTTAACATAGATGTGCAGTTATATTAAAGTAACTTAGGTGGACGACACGGTTGGCGTAGTGGCTGAGTAGTCGACTGCTACGCTGCGTGTCGTGGATTCGATTCCCGCACGAAACAAATATTTGTATGGCGTACAAGTAGTTGTTCTGGGTCTGGCATCTCATTAAGCATACTTATGGGTATATCGGTGTCTGAGTTTGCTCTATATGAGACAAAGGATATAGACCTTTTTACTGGACTGTCTTTTTCGAGAGAATGTTTTTTTTTACATAATTATAAAGGAATTTCAGTGCATATCAGTTTCAATTTATTATTAAAATTATCAGGCAACACAATATTATTATCAAGCGATTGCAGATAAGGATTTCATTGATCAATAGGAATATTTGCAAAGCATTCAAGGCAACTGGCACCTTTTTTGAGCATCCCTTAAAAAGTTTTAATAATTAAATAACTTTAGGTTTACGGATTCGCGGTCTTCACTCAAGAACATATCTACCCAACCGTCATCAGTTAGTCACTTCCAGATCACTTAGTTCCGGATTAGATTTGTTCGTATGTGTAGTGTGCCTTGTAACAGCTAAATAAAAGTTCCCGAAAATCTTATTGAATTATATGCAAAATTAGAATCTTATAACCAATAGTGGACTACTTTAGATAGATAATGGTGTATTTTAGCGGTTATTTGTGGTTCTTTGACTATGGTTACAGGTAAACAAAAGCCTAAAAGTCCTATCAACTAGTATTTATTAAGAGCCTATTCTCTCTATCTATTCTATCCTTTAAGACACTTAAATTGTAGTCTGACGGAGACACCGCCGCTGCCAAATTGTTCCAGTCCCTTGATGTACGCAGTATAAAAGACGAGGCGAAAGTTTCGCCTCGTCACAACAAAGCGTCAACAAAGCGTTTCGCCGCGAAACGCTTTGTTCGGATCGTTGCGGTGTTAACCACATAAGGGTGGGAACTCGCCGTACGACCGACGGGTCGTCCGATGATGGGGGAATTAAATCTTAATTCCTCGGCGCACTCTTCAAAATGCATCATATAGAACACCGACAGGCTGGCTACTGTTCGTCTGTGCTCCAGGCTTTGGAGACCGTTTTGAGCTAAATCTGGGTCGCCAATTAGCCTCTTCGTACGCCTCTCCACGGAGTCCAAAGCAGCCTATCTAAAAGACTGGTATTCAGAGTTCTTACATTTCGATTACTGCACCGGTTGAAGTCGTCACCTCAACGCCGGTTGTCGCTAAAAATCAGTGTGGGGCTATATCGCATAAGGGCGGTAGCTATTTTGTTATTCTTTGCTTTTTTCTTCTACTTCCTTTATTTTTGCAACAATAGGCTGTCTCGCCTATTAGTAAGTAGCATTTGACTTCTTCTATCAATTTCATATTAAAGATAAAACTAATCAATTTTGCCTTTAACCCTTGAGCCTTAGCCTTAAATCTTCCGCTCTTTGTTCAAGCGTCAGCATATCTGTCTTTAATACAGACTACCTGCGCCACACGGTTTCACCCGCGTTTTTTATATGCCCCGCTCCTATTGGTCGCAGCGTGATGTTAAATAGCCTAAAGCCTTCCCGGATTAATGCGCTATCCAATGCAAAAAGAATTTTTCAAATCGGACCAGTAGTTCACGAGATTAGCGCGAACAAACAAACAAACATACAAACAAACTCTTCAGCTTTATATATTAGTATAGATAAGAACTAATTGAAGAAACGTGAAGACACTTAACAAGTTTATTACTGATCTAAGAATATCAGACAATTAGAACATAAATATTAATTACGTAAGTGCACGGTAAATGTTCCAGCTTATATGGTTTGTCACTCGCTAAATGGTAGATACTATTATTAAAATATGAGCAATGATCCTCTCGAGCCTCTGCCCTGAATCACGGGCTAAATGGCAGCCGCCCAGATCTCTACGTATTTGGGGGCTATGTTGCAGCTGCCATGGTCATCTTGAATAGGTGCCTAATCGTCAGTCTGTCGTGTGTCTCAACATAACTACATATATCAATACCTTAATTGCGTAACATTATCGCAATCTGAATCATAGAAGGATGTTGCTGCTACATTGCTTCAAATGTAATGAAGCAGTGGATTATTAACGCAATGAATATTGTTGAACTGTCATAATTAAAACCACAATTACCCTGAAGTAAATTTGTTTGGACATTTTTACCGATATCTGAATTGTCTTCTATAAGTATTTGAATCCGTGTTCTAGTTATTCTAATTTTACTTGTAACTTAATTATGATACCTTTATCCAGATCTAAGGGATCCATAACTATTCTTAACTGGACTAACTGCATTTAGAATTGCTTAGTCAGAAGTTTGCAAGTATAACCACTAATTTACTTATCCCAGGCCAGGCCATAGGTCTGCATGGCCATGCCATGGATCATAAGAGATGTAAGTAGTGGGGAGAGGCCTTGCCTTTGCCCAGCTATGGGATGATGCAGACTAACAGAAACAGCAGATTGGAAGAAGGGCCAGATGAGTAAGTCAGACGCGGACGCATTAACTTTACTCCAACCAGAATAAGATTAAACGTTAAAACAAATCTTTTTACAACCTGCTCAACCGATTTTGACTTCTATCCCATTTCCATAAATATGGCATTAAAAGCAAAAAAGTGATTAAATTTAAAGCTATTCATTGCAGCTGTCATTCGTGATGCCATCAACGCAATAAAACGTAAAAACGGGTGAACGGTCTGTAAAAAAGTTTTCTTCTTCTTTTTCAGCCTATATCAAATCAAATCAAATCAAATCATTTATTTCAAATAAACCAGTTACAGGCACTTTTGAATTGTCAGAAGGTCGGTCAGTCAATAAGATGAAGCTAGTCGCCCATTCCAAAGAGTAATAGAGAGAGAAATAGAGGTCCACTGCGGGACAAAGGCCTGCTTAAATCTTAAAAAAGCTTTGCTTAAATCTTATTACGAATGGAGGAGTATAGTAAGAAAAGATTCTGGAGTGGCGACAGCGTACCGGAAGAAGCTAGCGTTGGGACGCACAATTTTGAACGATGACCTTGCTAATGCCGCAGAATTCCGCATTGCGAAAGGCATAAAATCAATCGAAGTGGCGGTGGGAGGTATATGTCCAGCAGCTGTCATCAACTACGACGACACGACGTCGATGATAGTAACTGTCGTAGCGAAAACCATAGGCAGACCAAACGTACACACTTCAATGTAGTGACTAGTGTAGTAGTGACTAATGACCTTAGCAGAGAGAATGAACAAAAATAGCCCTGTCGAACGATATTCTCACAGCCGGGTACGTCGGCCCCGGATATTACACGACAGCTGATGTAACCTTAGCATACCATATTAGTTCTGCAACGTAGATGTGGTTAGCCTAGAAGCTGATCAATGTTTTACATACATAATCTCACGCTCTTTACCCATTAGGAGAGGCAGAAACTACTGATCTCCAATCAATGATTTTTCAATATTTTTCTTTTACTTCATTTACGTTCATATGCTAGCGCCCTAATTGCGAATAATTATCATAATTTGCGATTCATATGTTCGAAAAATGTGTGTCCTCAATAACGTAAATAACGCAATCAATGTTGTTGAACTCCCAAAATGAAACGCATTGACACTGAGCGTGCGTTACTCAACTAACCCTAGTCATGCACGCCTGTTGCGAGTCTGTTCAGAATCTTTTAATTGCAGGAAAAATCACTAACAGTACCTATTGGTTTGCAATGAATCAGCGTTAATTGCATGTCAGTCCAAACTTCAAAGTTTAAGGTAGAAGATGAATTTGCCTTAAAGGGGAATACCTGAACTTACATTTATTTCCTGCTATCTATTTTACCTTAAGGACAATCTTCTCAAAATTGGTTTCAATAGTAGGCCATAACATCGGTTACCGGCAGAAGTTACCAGACAAAGATTTGCCGCCAAACGATTCGTCGTGTTCTTGTTCCGGCATCATGTCTGGTGAAGCCGTACGGAGGGCGGGTCTGAGCAGTGGTTTTGCGATGTGTGCCAGCCAAATGTTGTTGTGTCGGGAGTTTAGTCGTGTTGGGTTTAGCTTTGCATCAACCTCGCTCCACTGCCGTCTTCCTTTCTATTCACTCAGTTTTTTTTTGTCTGAATAGGCTCTTTAAACTAGCGCGCTTTACCATCAACGTTTGCATCACTGCTTACCATTAGGCGAGATTGCGGTCAAGCACTAGTTTATAATTAGTATAACAAAAAATCTATTTATTACTTTCTGAGTGTATCCTTCTGTCACCTATTACAATGAAGTGAAGCCAATTATTGGGTTTTCCTTTAATGACAGTAGAACAGACCGGAGTTTGGAAGTTGACGGTGTGATAGCCCCGTGCCTTAGAAAGCTGTTGATCTTTCTTCTGATCTCTCCCCAGCTGTGTCGGATTCCCGTCATATCAGACTAAAAGACTAAAGACACACATATTGCTCCTGTGTTTGCACACTTGTGCATTATAATATCGCTTTGCGACCCTGACTTATCCCCATTGAGATTGAACATCGTGCACCGACCAAAATCGGTCAGGGGATTATTATTATTACAATACAATATGGTTTCAAATGCCTGCCCCAATTTAACGTCCATTTTTGTAGGCCGTTGTTAATCAATAAACATACCTACTTCGCGTTCTTGACATACCTACAAACCCGAAGGACCGAAGCCAAATAACCCTTCCTCTATTTCTATAAATTTTTGTTTACTTACTTTCCGTGCAATATCGCCAAAACCTACGTCTGACCATTATGGACATGACCACAACTGCGTCCGTAAGTAAAACAAAAGAGGATCCTATTTAAGTTGATTAATATGCGCTGCACGCAAGAATAATCTTTTTTTTTAAACATGATTTTTCCGCTCTGGGCAGTGGGCGGAGCGAAAGAGTGTGGTCAGACTTTACTGACTAAAACCCACCCGTGTTCCTTCACTTGTCTGTGCGTCAGGGCCACAGTATCTCTTTCGCACAACCCGCGACCCTTTCATCGGTCTTCGTGGACTTCGTCACGATGTGCTGACATCTCTTTGCGGCTAGTTAAAAACAACACCCGTTGACTCCGTTCCTTACCGCAAGTTCGATGTTGTCTCCCGACCAGGGCGTCTCCTGCGGCGGCTAAAGGCGTTAGGGCGCTGAGATTCCCGCTCCCTTACGCGCTTAGCCTCTTCCTCCAAAAATTATCGCCAAAAATTATGTGGGTACCGTAAGGATTATTCCTGCTCATTACGGTGCCTTGTTTTTGGCGATAGTACATATTATAAACACACGCTTTCCCATTTGGGAAAGCAGAAATTACAGACTCTTTTTGCTTCGTCTATGTTCATACATCTGCGGAGTAATTGCATATTACTTTATCAGTAGCAATGGTTTTCATTTAGACAGTCCAACAATATATTCATTGAGTTATTTAAGTTGTTAAGCAGACATATCTGAACATATGAAAGGTTAGCCTTCAAAATAATTCAAATTGCTATTCATAGTTTTTTATGCAATTAGGTTGTTTGTCGTACACGCACGCCGTTTGCAAGTACCAGGAATCTGACCTTGTTTTTGTCTTTATCTGCTTCTTATGTTTATACTGCTCTTACACAAAGTAGCAAATATCCTACCTCCATCTCAAGCATAACAGCTTTGTCGTTATCGTCGTAAAAACCTTGCTTGGCGGAAGGTTCAAAGATCGTCGCGTGATGTTACTACAGCTAAGATACTTGAATACACTTTAATTAAATTAGAATATTGTACTGTTTGCGACAAAGATCCAGAACGATTAATCAGGGTGTAAAGTTGGAATAAATATGGGTATGTTTATTCCAATTTCGTTTCTTAAACCTAGTCCTTTGGATTATGGAAGTGCGTTATGCAGTTGGAAGACCAATTCCCGTAATCTCCTGCTGATGGCAATTATGTCAATAACTTGTCAGAAATGTAGAGAACTTAAGAGGTGTTATTGACAGATTAAAATTGAGATTAACACATTCTTTGCCACCGACTCGCCCGGATAATGGAGAATGCTTAGTGCAGAGTCCACACGTAGATGAAGATAATGCCGATATAATCTAAATTGGTTATTTTATATCACTGAAGCACATCCGTTCATCTCAAGCCATTCATTCCGAACTACATCATATTTTGAATATGACAATAAAGTCACTATGTGACGGATTAAACCTAACGACCAGTAATGTTCTACATAAACCAATCTCCAACACCGGAGAGTTCATGGTTGGACTCTCCGGGCGAGTCGGTGGCAGTGAATGTGGTAAAATGCGAACTTGCTCAAAATACGAGAATGGCTTCTATAATCTAATTTTTAGCAGTATTTTTTATGTATAGGCTTTGCCGTATATCCATTACATATGTTCTAAGCAGTATTTGTATGCCTTGCAAGGCAACGCATAGTGACACAACCTGTAGTAAAAGGATGCAGTTTTGCACACCCCCACCGTATTTTTAGATAAACAAATTTCAACTTTATTTCAATGACTATTGAGCTGATTTCAGAGTGACTATCAGTATTGGTATTTTCCCCATAAACTCATATACATTAATTTTTTCATTCTCTTTCTCATAACTGATTATCTTTTGCAAGTATCGTTCTCCTGAATGTTATGCCCTGTGCCAACTGCAATACTTTTTATGAAATCGTTCCAGCACCCTCTTACAACATATCGATCTATACTGGAAGCATACCATTATTGAAAAATACGCTTTGCTCTGCCAAATGGCCTCATTTCCCTATTATGAATTGGAGTGAAAACGGACCAAATGTATGTAGACGAAATCGCTTTAATATATTCTGAAGATATTTGTAAAACAAAACAATGTCATTAGCCTTTGACAATGACATTTGCCAATGCCGAAACATGTAATGTGACGTCACAGTTGTTTATCCGTTTGTACAGTAGTCGATAACAGTGAATATTCTCCATCCGAGTGAATTTGTATACTTAATATGTATAAGCCTCTACTCAGAATATTGACCGTTTTACTATTCCTACCTAAGTCTAAATTCAGCAGGGAATATATGTAGATGGTTCACCCATCCTTTTGGCCTCTAAACGCTAAAAGGTTTAGGTTTAATTAAATCAAGGGGTCTTTGAATTTGACCCTGTATCCAAAAATAAGTTTTACCTGTTCATGTTTTTGACTTTACTATGCAAAACAGTAGCTGGAATACATTTCTCGGGAATGTTCGTGCTGCTTCGCACTGACGGCTTTTATGCTATCTTTCGCAAAGGCACGATATCCAGGATCTGCATAATGCGTGGGGCGTGTGCGTTAGGCATGGAATCATATTTTTTTAGGGTTCCGTACCTCAAAAGGAAAAAACGGAACCCTTATAGGATCACTTTGTTGTCCGTCTGTCTGTCTGTCTGTCAGTCAAGACCCTTTATCTCAAGAACGCGTGGACGTGTCAAGCTGAAATTCACATGAAATACTCAGGTCTATTGTCCCTTTAAGCTGTGAAAATATCAAACTTCTAAGCCAAGCCAATCAAAAGATACAGCCGATTATGTCGATATCTTAACAAATTTTCGACACTCGCAAAGGAATCAAAACCTACAGGATACTTCCCGTAAACTCAGAATCTTGAAATTTGGCATGAAACATTGTCATATAATGAAAATATAGGAAAAATTGCGAAAATCACATTTTTTTAGTTATATAATATAATAAAAATATTTTAATAAAATGAAACTTACTACGTTATTTCTCACGAACGAATAAAGGTATCAAATTGAAATTTATACCAAATACCTAGGTCTATTGTCCCTTTAAGCAGTGAAAAAATCAAACTTCTAAGTTAAAGCGATCAAAAGATACAGCAGTTTATACTGACACCTTAGACGAATTTCCGTCACACGCTAGGGAATCAAAACCTACAAGGTACTTCCCGTGAACTCAGAATCTTGAAATTCGGCACGAAGCAACGTTATAACAGACAGATAAAGGAAATATTGCGAAAATCATAAATTTGAAGTTACATAAAATATTAAAAATTATTTTTGCTTACATGACATAAAATATTTTTTTAATAATTACAAACTTACTACCTACCCTTTTTCACATGAACGCGTAGAGATATTAAAGTTGAAATTCATATCAAACACTTCTTAAATCTAATTACCTCTTAAATGTGAAAAATTCTAAATCAACAAAAATTCAAAATGTTAACCTATAATCATATTGCATATTTTGAAATTCGCCACTACTCGCAACGGAATCAAAACATAGACTACTTCCCGCTGAAATTGAATATTGAATTTTGGTATGAAACAATAGCTTAAGGTAACCTAACAGAAAACCCCGAAACCTTTTAAAATTTTTAGGCACAGTAACTAGTTAAACCAAAACAAAGACACACAATCAAAAACACAATCGTCATTCAATCTAAATATTTTGGTGAATGTAGTTCTGTATATAACCTAAATGCGTCCTAACTGCTGTGTTATACTTAGTACTTATAAATATATTCAAAGACATTAATTGTAATCTCCTATTGTTGTCTATGATTATCAGACAGCTTGCTTCCTACTGGCGAAGCGGGTTGGGGGGGAGTAAGTAGTAATGTAGGCGGTATAAAAGAGGAAGCGAAACGCTTCGTCCGGATCGCAGTGGTGTCAACAACGTAAGGGTGGAAACTCGCCGTACGACGGGTCGTCCGATGGTGGAACGGAGATGGGGAATTAAATCATGCAATTCCCTTGCACACTCACCAGAATGCATCCTATAGAAGACCGAAAGGCTGGCTACTCTACGCCTGTGCTCCAGGCTTTGCGGACCGCTACGTTTGTACGGCGGAACCCTCGGTGTGCGAGTCCGACTCGCACTTGGCCGGTTTTTATTTTTGATAATTATAAACTAGTGATTGACTGCAATTCCGCCTGATGTTAAGCAGTGATGCAATCGGTAATGGTAAAGCGCACTAGTTTATTAAGCCTATTCACTTAAAAAACTTAGGAAGAGGAATGACGGCAGTTGAGCGAGGTGATGCAATGTTAAACCCAACACCAACACGACCAAAAGATGCTGCGCTAGAGGGAGATTGATCTGGAGACTCACGACCAAACTCCCGACACAACAACATTTGGCGCATCGTACCCGCCAAACATCGCATCACAACTGCTCAGACCCGTCCTCCGTACGGCTTCACCAGACATCATGCCGGAACACGACGAATCGCTTGGCGAGCTTTGTCTGGTGGGTGGTAACTTCTGCCGGCAGCCGATGTTATGGCCTACCACCGAGAAACGTAATTATTTACGATAATCTCGATATAATGGACCTATGTATCTTACGACGATCCGACCTATGGCTCTTGGAATCTGAATTAAGCAAACAAAATTCTAGGTCCTCACGTAGGTGTAATCAATTTTTTGATCTTTCGGTACGATTTTAAACTTATTTTATAACAACGCTTAGTTTTGCATCACTTTTTAATACCTCAAGCCCAGCTGTAATTCATAACATTCCACGTTACTTTTCGTTTATTCAGTCTCGCAAAACAGTGGCATAGCTGGTTCGACCAATAAATACGTCACCGGCCTTCGTTTGATAGTGTTTACGCGCGACAAACGGACACACCCCCAACTATTTTATGAAAGCAGTTCTAGCAGGCAAGGTGACATTGACGCAAGTTTTGTGATGTTACGCATAATGAATCGGTGAGGTGACAAAAGACTTACTCGAGTAAAATTATCATTGCAAAGCAACTTTTCTTAACATTTCTGTTCTGTCTTGGAATACAATAAGAGATCTTGGCGACTCGAATATATACAGAAATAGCGACAATTATCATGCTAAGTTGGAGGAGTCTTGATGATTTTTACAAAGTAATTATTGTTTTGGATATGATTCTGGTCACTCAACCCATGCATGATACTATATACTTTTAGCTCCCAATGACACCCACGACAGGGTGTTGGCACCGGTGCTTCGAGATAGACCGCATGGCACATGATTTGAATGAAACACACATGCAAATAATATGTCCAATACATAGCTTTCTTATGATTCGAATCGGACTAGGCAATAAACTACATCTTGTGACAAGATGTGTAGCGTACCGCGCAATTGTACTTTAAAAATAAAATCGACGTAGGCGAAGTACAAGGGCACTATGAATAGTTTTTAGCTGTTTATTTAATACTAGATTCTGCTTGCGACTTCGTCCGAGTCAAATTTCTTATTCCTCCAACCCGTCGCATCGCATCGCCTGCCCGGGCTTTTAATTCATATTCGCTTAGCGTTCTTTCAGACTATTTTGCTTTTGGAAATTACAGCTGCAGGGTTCGATCGATCAGTTTAAGTTACGCTTGCTGAGGTTGGTCCCTGAATCATCTTTAGATAAGAATACTCTGTGCCCCGGAACCCATGATATTTCCGTAACGGGTCGTAAGAAGCCCAAACGTCTGACAACCAATCTTATCATAGGGTTTCGTATAACCCAACAGGTTTTGCGAGGTCAGATTGGCAGTCCCTCTATGTAAACTGTGTATTGGAATTCAGCTGCATCTAACTAGGCTGGAAGCGGAGCCGAACTTAGCTGAGAAAAGGTAAACAGGTGATGAGGTTGAGGTTTCCAGAGACAAGTGCCTTCAAACAAACAAACTCATCAGATTTTATATAAGTAGAGAGATATATACAATTATAGAGATATAGATTCCTTGTTTTGGGATTATTTATGATAATGCGAGTAGACGTAATGATGAAGCGTGCTGCATAATGGTTTTGGCTGAACATTTGTTTTTGATGAAAGTTTCATCAAAACAAGTGTTTTGCAAATGCTGCAGCAATATCTCCTTTATATTGCTGTTATCTTTTCCTTTATTGCTGTTATCTTTTCGTTTACCTTTCTTATGCACAGCATCATTACTGCAATAACGAGACTGAATTAAAGAATTATATATTTTTTTTGTTTTCGATACATCGCCAACTCTTCACGTGATCTGGGCTGGCTGGATTTTTTGGTCCGAGCATCAGCATTGCCATACAACGTCAACTCTCTCTCCCCCTCTCTCTCTCTTTTAAATATAACACGGTAACCTATAATGTTCGCACTACTGGGACACAGGTCTCCGTCTCGGTGAGAGGGAGTGGGCCATAATCCACCACCCGGGTAAGTGCGGGTTGGTCACCTGTTCCGGCTATCGCTGAAAACCAGCGCTGGGACTCTGTTTTTCATAGGTTCCCAGCGTAATATTGAACAGTAGCCGATTTTCTTGGATGCAACCCATGTTTCCCCCAACCATTTATTTTTTTTTGTCCGGGCTAGCATTCATAGATTTGACTGTCGTTACTGGTAATCCGGAAAGAGTGGAGATCAAATCAGTCACTCCGTATACAATACTGGCATTCAAATGCTTTCAGTTACATTGGAAGATAACCCCCAGCATAGCGTCATTAAAAGGTGTTTCGGCTGAGAACCGCCGGTTTATTTTCTAAAAATCTTGACACCAAAATATGAGCTCTCAATAGTATTAGTCCTTAGCATTACGTTAAAATGCAGCCCATTTCGCCTGCGGTTCCAAGTTTAGACCGGCTGGGCTGTAGATTTTGTCTAGGTACTGATAGATATTAACAGTTCCTATGCAGTTGTCAAGCTTGGTGACAAACGGAGCAACCCCTTAGAATGTGGGGGGAGTGTAACTCAAACAATGAGTCATTTTTGGGACATACGAGTCAAACATTTTTTTACACTTAGTAATTGCCCTTACAAAGACCTATTTACATGAAGAAGCATTGCTGTTCCAAATTTGGAGAGTCCCCAACGGTTTATTTTTAAATTTTGACGGTTATTTGGTATAGCAAGATGCTCATACGCAGTCACATTCGCTTTCTTTGTTTGTTTATTATTTGTTTGGCAATCACAATTTTTGTTATTGTTATTTGGCTCCTGCGAAAAATATTGGCTGTACCAAAATCGTATGTACCAGTGAAAAAAATCGCACATAAATACGTAGGCGAGATAAAAAAGTATTGCGTACTGCGTGACGCATGTTGACATTCATGTCAATATGCGTATTTTGGGCTAGGTACCTACTTGTTCATTTATTTTGTAAACGTCGGCCACAGAAATTGGATTACGTAATCGAAGATACATTGTCCTAATCATACTTGCAATAAGTAATGAACTTGTCGTAAGATTTATTTTGGATTAATGAATTTTAGGGGTGACAAGTACAAACGCTCCAGACTCTTTGGACAAGTGCCACAGTAATTTCATTCAGAGTTACCTGTAATTTGTCGTCAGTAGGTACTGACGACAGCAGGTCAAGCTACCGAAACTGTCAAATATTCCCAATCTACCTTGAGCCTTAATGCTTTAGCGATAAAGTTGAAAATGTACTAAAAAGAAAATGCCAGATTGTAATAGACATGTTGTCGTCTGTACCTTAGGCGAATAGTGAATAATGAATGTCTCAAAATTTCCACGTAACTTAATTTATGAGAGTTAATTAAAATTGTTTGGCCAGTGTTTTGCTGTCATTACCTGCTGGTCTATTTTAATACTGTTCAACCATATACAACTTGCTATTGGTCAGTTTGGTCAACCGCTCGTAATGTATCAGGAAAAAATATTAATAATTCCTGTTTTCGTGGTCCTTGTGGTTGTGGTATTTGTGAAAATTAAGGAAGTGAAGTTGGAAAATTGGAACAAGCGTAAAGCAAAAACCAGTAAGATTATTTGAATATTTTTAAAGCATATTTGATAGCACTGGATGAAGTTTTCAAAGAGAATGTGATATGTGAATAAATATGATGTAGTGTTTGTATCTCCTAAAAGGTACATACTAACATTGTCTCATGTACACTCGTAGTCGAACTATAGTTGTCAATCTAGCAGTCTGTTAATGACACTGGTCAAACTTGGATGTGTGCTGCTTCCGATACGAGTGTACTGGTGAGCCAGTGAATTTCAGGTGTTACTGTAAGGACGATATTAATGTTAGACAATGGTCCCGATTTCCTTGTTCACAAACTAAAGTTAAATGCATCTTTTTCTTTATATTTGAAAAGGACAAAAGAAAAATATTACTTTCATACTGCCAAATTTTTAGTCGCCATGTTTTTAGTCGCGTCTTAACTCTATATGGAGTACTTACCTATCTTAAATTGATAGGACTAAACTAATATGTTATCTTCTATCCTTTTCTTAATGAAATCGAAAGAAAATATATGCACTGATCTTAAAATTAGTTTAGTTTGCGAACACGAGAATCGATACCATTAAATTTCGACTCCTTATCGATCAATAAATAGGGCTTTTGTTAAATGACGTACTGTCGCGATAAAACCGCGAAATTGCCCTCTGCCGCCAATAATGATTATCCACCACTTTTATGTTCGCGAGATTATACTTTTATACCTAAATTTTCACGTCATCGTACAGCGCGGTGGAGTGATAACGTAGAGTGGGTGTGTAAGCCGCCGCGCCTCCGCAGTTTGACTGCTGGTTTGCGCGAGAGCGAGCGCGTTTTAAGAATTCCAAAATTGAATTTCGCGCTAAAACATTTTAAGTGGTTACGTGAACTGTGTATTTAATTGAATTCTTTTCGGCCAGTGTAGTGTTTTTTTTTTCCTAAATAAATATGAATGAAGGTATGTTTAGGATTAACATATTTAAATGAAAATATTTTATGTTCCCTTTATTCTAAGCGTGTTTATTTACCAATAACTAAAATATTATTTATAACCAATAGCAGCTTGTTAGATCAAGGTAGCCTACTTTTCACTTTTGTGTCCCACGATCAAAAAGATCCCTACTAACTTCCTTTTATTGAACAAGTTTCGCTGAACAATTTAATTGTTTATCAAGAATTAGAAAGTGGATTATCGTCCGGGAAACAAAAGAAAACTATAAAATGGCCAAAGTTGTTATAAGTATTTCCTGTTTGGTTTTTAATTCTCTAAGGAATACACATACACCTAATTATTTTATTTTGTCTCCACTATTAATTATTTTTATATCCATATAATTTTTTTTGGGAAAAATAAAAAAGATAATTATAAGTCTTAAGGAAACAAAAACCAAACTTGACGGTTTTTACTCATTTTTTTTTTGTCGGTTTCATTATTTTTGTTACAAGATTCGGCGTTTCGATTTTTAAAATGTTTTTTTTTTTTTATAAAAAAAGAAAAAAAAAAGGATTTTGTTAAAAAAAAATGTGTCTATCCTTGTGTCAACTATGTCTGGGTTGACTTACAGTCTAACTGAATGCAGCTTAGTATCTATCAGTATTTACAAGTAGTAATTTGGAAACGAAAAAGGTTAGAGTTTGCCCGGTATAAGGACATAGGGTAAAGAAAAGTGGATTCCTTTCTTTTTTTTTATTTTTGGGTAGGAAATTATCAAATTAATGACTTATCCCGGGCAGGGCGAAACGGAAGGGCGTGTCAGTATTTAACTGACTAAAACCCACCTGTGGTTCTTCATTTATTTGTGCTAGCGGCTACGGTAGGTACCATCTTTCGAACAACCCGTGGTCCTGGCAGTCATTGGTCCAAATGAACTCCATCACTTTGTGCTGAGATCTTTTGGGGGTTATTCGCAAAAAAAAAATAATGATTTGCCCTGTCCAATGGTGTAGACCATTTGACTCTCCTTTCTCTTGGTATTGGAACCTTTGGATATATCCAAAGGTTGTTTGTAAAAGATCACTCTTAGCGATAAGACCGCTCATTGTGCCATCCTTTGTAAAACCTTCATATTTATGTTCTGTAATTTACCTATATGGTGTACATATTCTATTCTACCTAAATCTTCCGATTACGATTGTGATATCGTCTTATCGAACTGAACTTAACGCGATATCAACGGTTTGTGGGTGTTTATAGTACACCCACTCAGGGGAATTCCTACGTAAATAACAGGTAAATATGGCTAATTCGTTAAGGAAAACAAAAAAAAAATGTAAAAAAATACCACAAATAAAATTGTTATAAGTATCGTATACACTTTTATAATGATTGAATAAAAGATTCTATTTTAACCATACAAACATTAGTAATAAAAAAATAAAATTCAAAAAGTGTCTTTAAATAAATAAAATATACCTAATTTCAAGACACTTTTTAGATTATATTTTTATTTATTACTATGTGTACCGAGCAGTTAACTGGTTAATTAGCTTTTTACCTAAACCGCGACTGTTTCACTAACGACGTTGAAAAGTAACCAATCATAATATGCGAATCAAATTAGTGACAGTAAAGTACGCAAGTAGGATGAAATTTAGAACACAATTTTTTCTTAATCTTTATAAACTTGTGCTTGTCCGCTATCAAGCCTGATGGTAAGCAGTGATGCAATCGTTGATGGTAAAGCGCAGTAGTTTATTAAGAGCCCATACACGGAAAAGACGGTCAGACGGAAAGACCTGGGTTTATACTTAGCATTCTTATTCTTTTTTTTGCCGGGGTGGAAAATCCTCATGGATGTCCACCGCCTTGGGTTGGGGAGCGGGGTCTGGCAGCCTCTTACTGACTAAAACCATCCCGGTGTTCCATCTCACACCTACGCCGGGGTTGCGAGAACGAACACTGCTTCTGCAACCATACTTAGCATTCTAACCCAACTTTTTATCCACATATTCCCACGATTAAATCGAGATTTAATCGAGACTTCTGTGGGTGAAAGCCCAAGTCGCCGCTAGTTATTTCATTATATTTGGTCCAACATTCAACAAACATAGATTGTATCGTATTTCTGCACTGGAATGGTTTTTCTGATAATTACCCATGTCTGCTTAAAATGCGAACAAAATTAATCAGCAATGAAGTCTGTCAAAAATGTGTTTTGTGACCAGAAACTCATCAGCTATATTATTATATAGCTGATGAGTTCGTCTGGGTTTTTTTTAACGCACTAAGCTCTGTACACGGTCGGATTTAAAATAAATAGCTTGAATAAGGCTATCCTAGATAGCCTACACTTTAGGCTATCTAAGATACGCTAGGCTACACTGTAGGCTATTTAAGATACGCTAGTCTACACTGTAGGCCATCTAATATACGCTAGCCTACACTGTAGGCTATTTAAGATGATGCTAGGATCAGGACAGAGAATAGGCCTACAGTGTAGGCTATCTATGATAATGCTGGGATCCTTCGGAGCCGAGCAAAAACAAAAAGAAACATCAGAAATAAAGCTGAGCCCAAAAGAAGTAAAAACACGGACGGGCGATGAGATGCAATTCTGTGATGAGGTAAAAAAAATAATACACGGGCGAAGTCGCAGGCATCATTTTGTCAATAAATAAAGTATAAACTTCGTGGCGGCTCTTGGAAAACTGGGTAATCGAATTTATAATATTCAGTAAAGATAACTTTATGTCTGTAGGTACATGTAAGTTAATCTCTCTAACATTGTCTGGGGTTGAGATTACTTGAGATACGTTTTAATGCCTAATATAGGTACATAATATATGTACTTTGTAATAAGCCTGTAAATTGTAACTGTTTGTGGACTTTGTTCTTAATGAAGTAGCGTGCTACATATTTTGTTTTTTTTTTATTCGCATTTCTTTTACTTCTAATATCTATTATAAGACTTTCGTTTCGAAATTTGAAGTTGCATTTCAGCTAGTATTTAGTTTTTTTTTTAAATATAATTATAAACAAGTGCTTGACCGCAATCCCGCCTGATGGTAAGCAAGCAGTGATGCAGTCATTGATGGTAAAGGGCGCTAGTTTATTAAGATCCTCATTCACATAAAAAACTGAGTGAATAGGAAGGAAGACGGCAATTGAGCGAGGTGATGCAATGTTAAACCCAACAATACTACCAACGATGCTGCGCCAGATGGTGATTGATCTGGAGACCCTCCACGACCGAATTCCCTTTACAACATTTGGCGCATCGTACCTGGCACACATTGCAACACAACTGCTCAGACCCGTCGTCCGTACGGCTTCACCAGACATCATGCTGGAACACGACGAATCGCTTGGCGGCAAGACTTTGTCTGATGGGTGGTAACTTCTGCCGGCAGCCAATGTTACGGCTAGTGCACTTTACCATCAACTGCACTGCATCACTGCTTACCACCAGCAGGGCAATTGCGTAACACTATTAGTAGCAATGGGTTTAGTTTTGACATATCAACAACACTCATTGCGTTATTTACGTTTTGGCAATGGCAGCAATGGGTTAGGAATTGGTATTAAAATCATTCCAATTGATAGTAATAGTGTTAGTGTTACGAAATTAGGGTGCAGGTTCAGGGGGATCCTGTTCAAGCACTAGATAATAACATAAAAAAGTTATTTTGTGTAAAAATATTTTAAAAGTCCAAATTTTAGCAATGTTATGATTTGAAAGTCTATGAAACGAAAAAGTAACTGTAAAAAGAAATAGACACATACATTCATAAGATTTAACGTGGGAGAAAACGAGATAGTTATAATTATTATACAGTGTTTCTTACACTCTTCTATTATATTGAAGGTTTTCCTTCTAACACGTGTGCACACATACTTTTTTGTCATATTTACCGCAAATAAACGTCTTCTTTCTTTCTTTACCTCATGAAAGTAAAAAGCAAGACGAGGTCATACAATTTGTTATTATTTTATCAAAAAATAATGTATTAATAGCCAGTTGAGCGATCGTTGTCCGATAGCGAATTTATTATAAAAACATTACTTACCTAAATAGCTATCTTTGTAAAATCTTCCTCACAATCGGTTACTTCTGCATTAAACATACACACGAAAGGAAACAATTTCCGTCCAAGTACATTAGTTTGGTCATAACAAATCAGTTCTACTTTGTTTTGTAAATAAATACCTATATAAGTAGGTAATAAAAAAATGTTGTGGTATGAGTAATGATGACAGCCATGACACTTAGAAATTTTCCCGCTCTTTTGAAGTGTCATGGCGTCCGGTGTCAGGTTTTTCTTCTACACAACATTGTTTACTGTGACCACAAGCTAGAGACAGGGATATCCAATGAATTTTCTCTCTCTTTTCGATCATGGCGTAATTTAAAGCACGTTCACAGTCCGAGAGCGCAGTGGAAGCCAAGTGGTATCGGCCGCGACTTACAAAGTTGTAGGTTGTAGTTTCGAACTTCGAACCCTATCAGGCGCTTTACTTTGTGTAAATTATTTCATCACCACTGCTCTCAAAACGATGAAGGAAAACATCGTGAGAAAACCAGCATGTCCTAGAACCGAAAACTTCGAAGACATGTGACATCTACCAACCCGCACTGAGCTAGCGTGGTAGATTACAGCCCACTCCCTCTCATCGAGAGGAGGATTGTGTCCCAAAAGTGGGGACAATAATTCACTGTCCGATCTCAGACTCCATCTGTCAAAAATACCTCGTCATTTCCATACATTTTGACAAGTTTTTTTCATTTTTATTTTGTCGCCAAGATAAGACTGCGACTGGATTTTGAACGGTTTAAATTACGATAATTGGCCTTGAGGTCAACTGCGCAACTGTTTACTTTAACCACAAACAAAACCTTGGCATTGGTATGTAATATAAGTACTCATCTTTTACAAGGAAGGTTGAACATGGGCTTAGTAATTTGTCAATGTAGTTTTCAGTGAAACTTAAATCCCATTATTACAAAACGAACTAACTACAATCTAATTTTAGTTCCAACTTCCAAACCTGACCTTCGAGTCAGTATTTGTGTTTCGATTTTGGAACCATTTAAACCGAATTTAAATAACATCATATTCATATATTTTCCCAACGGAATGATCGGTTCAGTATACTTTGAAAACTGTAATTTTTTATAAGTATAAAAATTGACTACCGGAAGGTTGTAACATGATATTGTCCATTCAGAGAAACATCAGGCAATATACAAAGATCGGTTACAGAGTTATGAATTAATAATATTGTGGTTGCGGTTTTGAACCGTAGATCGTACCTAAATTTATTTATTCAATTAACAACTTTAGGTTTTGCTATTTGAAATAGTAGTTGGATGAATTTGTGTAAATTAAATAATGTTAAATCAAATGGGTACCCTATTAATTCAAATAGGGTCCTTATTAATTCAAATAGGGTACCTATTCATTCAATTAGGGTACCTATTAATTCAAATAGGATACCTATTTAAACTAAAATTTGCGTTTTTACTTCCTAATCGAGTGGGTTATCGTTACTCAAATCTGTAACGTCATGTTAAGGAAAATTTATTTAAAACATTTATTTCCCTACAAAAAATATAAGCAACAAAATGTTTCCTCATATCAAACGAGGTCGCTTAAAAGTGATACAGCCGAAGATTAAAAAAATATACATATAAATAAATTTAGTTTTTTTGCGAAATTGCACAAAACCTGCTTTTTCTTACAATTATAAACTAGTGCTTGACTGCAATCCCAGCTGATGGTAAGCAGTGGTGCAATCGTTGATGCTAAAGCGCGCTAATTTATTAAGAGCCTATTCAGTAAGAAACAAATTGAGTGAATAGAAAGGAAGACGCCAGTTAAGTAAGGTGCTTGCTCCATTTCTCTCACCATACCTCTTAAAGTTCTAAATATTATCCTTGCTCTTTTCGCCAATGGCATCACGGATCCACAATATTGCTAAGCAATTGCTTTATGAGTAGTCAGAAGCCCAATGGTCTGTAAGGTAATTAAGTAACACACTATCAGTAGCAATGAGTTTCATTTTGACAGTTCAACAACATTCATTGCGTTATTTGCAATGGAATAGCAATAAGCTTCTAAATTATTCCAACTGACAGTAATAGGCCATAACATCTGGCCATCTCGGTGGTAGGCCCTAACATCGGCTGCCGGCAGAAGTTACCACCCACCAGACAAAGTCTTGCCGCCAAGCGATTCGTCGTGTTCCGGCATGATGTCTGGTGAAGCCGTACGGAGGACGGGACTGAGCAGTTGTGTTGCGATGTGTGGCGGGTTCGATGCGCCGAATGTTGTTGTGACGGGAGTTTGGTCGTGGAGAGTCTCCAGATCAATCTCCCTCTAGCGCAGCATTGTTTGGTTGTGTTGGTCTTGAGTTTAACATTGCATCACCTCGCTCAACTGCCGTCATCCTTCCTATTCCTTAGTTTTTTAAGTGAATAGGCTTAATAAACTAGTGCGCTTTACCATCAACGATTGCATCACTGCTTACCATCAGGCGGGATTGCAGTCAAGCACTAGTTTATAATTATTTAAAAAAATAGTGTGTTACGCAACTAAGGGGTGCCGTGTTACCCAATAATTGGGTTGTAGAAGTCAGATATGTAGTTGCCCCATGCATAATACTGGTATTCAAGTTAGAAAGCCATGTCAACATAGTTAGAAAAAATGCTAGAAAAAATTCAGAGTTACATAAAAGGGAAATTTTGCAAACTAAAGCATAAAAGCGTGACCGATAAATATGCGCATGTATAATGTATTATTTATGAATATTATCGCAAAATTAAACCGGATAGAGTGTGGGTTTATTGACATTTTGTCGGCCACCGTTCGAATTCCATATGCACAGACGCTAGCGCATGAAGCTACTACACAATTTTTTTTTTATCATCATCATTTGCCTTTTTTTATCGTCCCACTGCTCGGCACAGGTCTCATACAGAGAAGAATTGAGCGTAATCACCACGCTTGCTCAATGCGGGTTGGTGATTTCAGACTTAGGTTTCCTCAAGATGTTTTCCTTTACCTTTTATTCAGTCATTGGTGTCGAAGATATACTTATAAAGTACATATAACTTAGAAAAGTTACACTGGTACTTGCCTGACTTGAAGTCGCACACTCATTCTTGAGAGGCTGGTGTTTTAACCATTAGGCCACACGAATTTTTTTATAGTATATTTAAAATTTTTCCTTGTAGCATTAAGGTTCAAGGTTGATTGGAAAAATTGAAAGTTTCGGTAGTTACCTATACCTGTTGTCTGTACATTACTGTCTTTTATATAAAAGGGTCTTTATTTTAGCCCGTTTAACGATTTAAGTCTTTGTTTTGCTGGGTAACATTCTTACATGAATTCAGCCATCTTCCTATAGGGGTTGGCAGTAATTACAGAACGCCACTTGCTACGCCACCCTTATATCCTCCTTCAGCAGGGATATTCAGGTTTACACGGGTTGTATTGTTAGGTTTCATTGGAATACCGTAGTGTCTTAAGACAAAAGTCTTCGCTTCGACCAGTGTGTGTTGCCAGTGATGACTTATGGAACTGAGTCGTGGTCGCTAACAATGGGCCATATAAGAGGGCTCAAGGTCACTCAAAGGGCAATGGAGAGGGCTATGCTTGGGGTTTCACTACGTGATCGAATCAGGAATGAGGAGATCCGCAGAAGAACGAGAGTAACCGATATAGCCCGAAGAATTGCAACACTAACGTGGCACTAGGCCGGGCATACCCGTACATCCCGCTGGATACGGGAGGCGAAGGACCGGTCGTCGTGGAGATCTTTGGGGGGAGGCCTATGTCCAGCAGTGGACGTTTTTCAGCTGAAATGTTGATGATGATGATGATTGTTAGGTTTTACTTCTCTATCTCTCTCTTCTTCAGCCTAGGAACAATACAATACTGAGTATAAGCTCCCTGCAATTAACGCTTCTCTTTTATCATTCTAACTATAGCGACCAGGCGATGCGATGCGATGAGGTTTGCCGGGGAACAAGAAATTTCAAATGGACAAAGTCGTGGACAGAAGCTATTTTATTTTAATATTCATTATCATTCATTTTGACTTATTGGCACACATATACTTTTATCTGTTGACTCCTAACTGAGTCGATTAAATGATTCCGAGAAAAAAAAATGTATACTAAAGTCCATTATTATTGATATATAAATTCGTTCGTATCACTTTGCATATCTGCATATTGTCACCTTTGGACTTTGTACAAAGAATTATAGTACGTATCAAATACGAGGTCAGAAGTGATTTGCTTGGCTGTTTTATCAGCGTTGTTTGTAAATATTTAAAACATATCGAATTTGGCTAGAAAGAAGTAATCTTTAGAAACTTGCAAAACATACGTTACTTGAGCGCTTGTTCCCTCCTATTGTACCAAGTCCAATATACGCGGTTGTACCACAGTATAGAAATCATACAGTAGGTCGACGCCTTTGATCTCGTGTAAAATGCCGACATCGTCTAGACAGTAACGCATCGGCCAAGGTTGTCACAAATAAACAATATTTATGAAATTATTCATTTATTGCAGATCAACATCGATAGCTGTATTATATTTAATTAATTTGCTATTTTTACTAAAGAAACAACTCAAGACAGATTTAAGTTATTTAGATGGCATTTTCGTAACCAGTACCCTAATCCACCTCAGAATTAACACCCATATCATATTAATATACATGTAAATTGGGGTCCGCCATCTTGGATTTCAAAAAGGGTGGCTTTTTCGTAACAAGCACCCCAATTATACTCAAAATTGACACTCATATCAAATTATAAAAAAATGACGTCCGCCATTTTGGATGTCAAAAAGGATGGCTTTTTCGTAACAAGCACGCCAATTATACTCAAAATTGACAATCATATCAAATTATAAAACAAACAAATAAAAAAATGAACACGTGTTAGCCCTTAATGATAGATACCGAGCTACGAACATCGTTTTGTTCGCAGCTCGGGTGCCGCTTACCCGCGTCTCGTCCACCCCACACGATTGCTCTGTCTAGACGTCTTCGTCGGACGACTGTATGATTTTTAGACTGTGGTTGTACTAAGGTCACATACGGATCATTCTTTAAACAGCGCAATCATTTTAGTTTTTGTATACAACGCTATTTTTTGTTTATGCGAACCTAAAGTAGTTTGTACAGAATAAGCAACTGAATCGATTCCAATCATTTTTACACCATGATATATTTTTTCCCAAATACATTTAGCAATTGTTGCAGTGTGGTTACCGAGCGCGCACGGTAACAGCTGATGCCAGAGGTCAACGCACCGTCGCCCGCCCGAGCGGAGCGTGGACCATATTTTTGTTGAGATAGCCAAGCAGGATAATAAGCTCATAACTTTGTGATTTTTCATGATATCTTTTTAAAATTTTGTACATAGATTATTTACTTAAAATACTAGACACGTGTTTCGAGTTTAGCATAAAAAAGTAATGTTGTATAAATATATCAAATTGCTTGTAGAACCATGGAATTACTGTTAAAGCTTTGAAAATTAAAAAAAAATTGTGCAGCGAGATGGATAATAAAATACAAAACAAGCATGAGGGACACAACTGGACGCATAGCGATACCTGAAATCAAAGTTCATTTTCACAATCGTGAACATTCCGACGGCGAAGACGATTACGTTCACACGACCGTGACGGTCCAATCTCAGTCCTTGACTATCGTTAGTACGTATGTAACAGGTTCATAGATGATTAGTTTCATTGCCTGTAGTACTGTATGTGTGTAATTTTAGTTTATCTAAAGTTGGGAGCACAGGTACTGAACAAGTTGTTCGCGGACACGAATGTGTAGAACCGTATTTCGGCTCGCTTCGTCCCATCTCGGCTCGAATCGGGCGTCTTCCACTCGTTGTCGGTTTTGCACCCGAGTCGAAGGACTTGAAGCGTCCTTCAGTTTTTAGCATGACTACTTCGAGTTTTGGTCAATTTCGAAAAGTACTTCGTCGAAGTTATTTCGTTAGGATTTTCTAGGTTTAAGAATGAAAAGCTAGTTTTACAAAAAGTGAAATTATTATGGGAGTAGTAGCAAGAAAAGCGATTTAGTAATTCACTCACTTTTCTTTGATGATATTTGTAGAATAACCGCTTGGAATTGAGTGGGAAATTACATCCTATAGCTTTGGCATTAACATCAGGTTTACGTGTGTCGTCTAAATTTTCGAAATTTAGACGTTTTACAAAGACATTCCGCTTCATCTAGCCAATGACGACTAAACGTCAGTAAAAAATAATTTAAAAATGTCTCGATTTTTTAAAAATTTAAGAAATATTAAATACTAGCTTTCCGCCCGCGGCTTCGCCCGCGTGGAGGTCGGTTATATCGGGCTTTTTAGATTTCCCTCGGGAATATCAATTTTTTCCGGGATAATAGGTAGCCTATGTTCTTTCTCAGGGTCTAAAGATTGTCTGTGCCAAATTTCATCAAAATCGGTTGAGTGGTTTAGGCGGGAAAGCGTAACAGACAGACAGACAGACAGTTATTTTCGCATTTATAATATTAGTATGGATTATTGATTTTTGAGCTAGGGTGAATGCGTGCCCTTTTTCAATTTACCTCTCCCGGTTTGAGCGGAGCGGAACTGCGTGTCAGACTTTTACTGACTAAAACCCACCCGTGTTCCTTGCGCCAGGGCCTAGGTTTCTCTTTTGACCAACCCGCATTCTCCGGATTTTCACCCGGATTCCGCGTGCTACGTTGCGCGTACAAGGTGTTTCAAACTACGTCATGCGTAGTATATTGTATGATATTTAGTTTTTTTAAATATTCAAATGTATTTTTTTGTTTGTTATGATTTGATTTTAAGAAACTTGTGAAATTTAAAAGGACATGGGTAAACTGAAGTATCGGAGAGACCCCGCAATGAAAACGCATGTAAACACATGATTTCTAGCAATATATAATGCTGAATAGCTGAAAATTAGTATTTTGTAATTAGAAAGGTTTAGGAACTTTTCATATCAGCACAATACTGAAATAATATCTCCTGACTCCTACGACAAAGGTGCAAAAACTTGAAACAATAACATTGCTATGAACTTTTATCTAGACATTTTAAGGTGTCTGCCACATTTTTTATTGATAATTGTGTTTTTCACTGGTGATTTTGCGCTAAGGTACTTGAAGTAAATATGTATGTACAAAGAGGTAATTGCAAGAAAAGAACTTGATACAACGGATTCACCATACCCTGATCTTGTGATGTCAAACCAAAATAATGCATAAAAACAAAACTTTTTTATGTTTATTAGTTCACGAAAGTTATAAGAAATTTTTAAACACTAAATAATTCATGAATGAATAATATATAAATACATATTACGTGTTAGGTGAAATTCCTATTCGTTTAACCGAGCTGGAGCAGTCATATCTTTTGGTATCAATGCTTAGATTATTTTATTTTGAGTTGAACCCTTCCAATATCGTTTGATGTCATTTAAAGAAGCCGTGCCCTTGTTATGTACCTTTCCGTTACACGTTTTACGATGCGAGGTCACCTAAAACTGGAAATACATAGCTTGACATGTCGCCGTGTGTCTGTAGAACAAAACCCACGATCAATCATATATGTAATCAACGAATAATTTGTCAGTATTATGTTTCAAGCTGTCCACTCGAGAATCTATCTACTATCGATATCGGTATTTTACTGATATCAGATATCGTAAAGGCGTATTTCTCGGACACAATGGCGTAGGTAACTTTGTTTATATTACTCTGGCTGACCCAGCAGACGTTGTCGTCTCCGGCTGAGTCATAACTTAGAAAGTTGCTATAAAAACAATCAAAAAAGTTAATAAACCAAAAAGAAGACCTGTGCGAGGCCAAAAAGGCTTCTGTCTCAGCATCTCCATCGTCATTTCAGCCAGAAGATGTACACTTGTAGACATTGGTCTCTCCCTAGCACCCCTACTTTGACCACTTTGATATTTAAAACATACATACCGGAGCGCTGCTATTCTGATAGGTAGGGCTCGATGGATGGTACGGAGACAAACGTGATCTGACCAAGATTAGGTGTAACTTAATATGACATGTAAACTATTAGATGTACAAATAAGTTTTTGACGTGACAACGTCTTATAAATTGGTTTGCCGGGTGACACTTCAAGAAACTGCGTTACGCTCCCCGCTCACGTTATGCGCTCACAATGAGAGCGAGTGAGAGGCACGCGTCCCTTCCACTCGGGCATGGTTAGCCCGCCTAAGAGCGAGAGAGACAGACATAAATAAAAAGTGAAAGGCACGCAAGTGCATAAAAAAAAGAAGAAACTTCTTCGGAGCTACTAGGCAAACATGATGTGGAAGGATATGTTTGATTCTATAAGTTTGATGTTATTGACACTTAGTTTAAGTCCATCTCCAATTTTAGTCAGAATTCTCGAAAACAGCTCGTCAGTTTGTCGAATGAATATTCACATTAAAATTATTTTACCACTCAAAGTCGTTGTCACGTAAAACTTTCGCCCGTATACCGACTTTATTTTAACACGCAGACGAGCATTATCATGTAGGAGAATAATTTTGTCATGTCTGGAGTAGTAATGGCCGCATTTTTCCTTTTCCTTGTATCTTCCTCCATCAATGCTTCCAATTCCGTGTCTTCGTACGATTTCGGTCTTCCACTACGTTCTTTGTCTTCCACATCAAATTCAGTTTCTAAACTTTTGAAACCACAACTGCAGATTTCTTCAAATTAAAGAAGTAAATCAAAAGTTCCCGCAATGACGCTTATTCGGCACAAAACTTAAGATTTTTGCACAAAAAGAAATATATGAGAATGATACGGAGTCAAAGTGTATGTTTTTACCAAATGTCCGAACTTACGATATCACATTTTACATCTGACAATTTCAACGTAACCTCTTAGTGAGGACATCTTTTGTTAAACTGCGGAAACTTATTTCTACACCTATTATTTAGCATATGCAGATTTCAAATTAGTACAATTTCAGAAGTACAGTCTACGCCTCGTCTGTGATAACACATTGACCTTGGCTAACCTCGAACGTGCAGTAGAAGAGACTGCTTATACTAGTTTTGTTTCCACTGACCTGCAACCTATTGTACCTATATCGCAAAGCAATTAATATTTTCCTGTTGAAGAAGGCCAGTGAAAATGGGAATCTCGACGGAAATTTCTAATTGACTGCTAATAGGGCTTGGCGAGAGCCTACACACCACATTGATCAATAAAAGGAAAGATTTACAGTATAATAGTCTCGGTTAAGAAGCCAGATATGATTTTCTTTAACGCTTTTGTTTGGTCTATATTGTGTCCCCCTTCCAACCGGAGTCTCCATTATTGTCAGGCTTTTTTTTAACCCCTTATAGCACGTTTCCGCTCAAAAAAATTATGTGATAGGATCCAGCAGTTGTATCCGGCTGCAGCCCGTTGTTTTATCCACATAAGTTTTGATCCCGTGGGAATATACGGATAACAACTATCCTATATATAAATCCTGGTTATAAACCATCTGTGTGCCATATTTCATCCAAATTCATTGAGTAGTTTTTGCGTGAAAAAGTAACATTCATCCATACATATCTAGGATATGCATACCTAGGATGAATATATTAGTAACTAACGGGCGCCAGCGACTTCGTTCGCGTGGAGTTAGTTATGCTCCACTCCTATTCGTCGCAGTGTTATATAGCTTAAAGCCTTCCTGGATTAATGGGCTATCCAACGCAAAAAGAATTTTTCAAATCGGTGCAATAGTTCCTGAGATTAGCGCGTTCAAACAAATAATCAAACTAACTCCTCAGCTTTATATATTAATATAGATTAGTATAGAATATTAGTAGGATTAGTAGTAGATTATTTAGGTGATGAATGCTCGTGGCTTCACTTGAGAAGAGGCATTTTTATATTTTTGGACAATAAAAAGCTGGTATTGTTGTTGATAAAACAAGCGGACAGAAGACAATTTAACAAGAAACTCCGTTACATCTACAGATAATAGCTCTATCCATTAAGACAGCCCCCTTTATGACCTGATTGTTCTCTACTGCAGTTTATTTAGCTTTTCCTGCGCGTGATTGCATAGTTGCATCAGCCTTGAGTACCGGTTAAGGAAAATCTTCAATTGACCGCAGAACGTGTCGGCGTAAATCTTTAAAGTGGCGCGGGAATTACCGACACACCATGTATCATTTACACTAATCACAGAGGGGCAATTTACACTATGTATTATCGCTATCAAGTAACAATTTGATCCCGGAAAAAAAACGTCGTTTTTGTGACGCACAATCCTGCTTATCTCGTTTGTTTTCTTGTAAAACCAACTTCTGTTCTCGATCCACCGCATAGGATTGTATCGTCTACTTGCGTTATTACTTCGTTTTCGCTTGGCATTTTAGCGTCCATTTCCATTTTTTGTTTTAGAAGGAATATCAAAGAATTGAAATGGATACAGAAAAGCACATTCGTTAATGAAACGTTCCAAATCTTGTCGTAATTTTTCTCAGAGACAATCCATATACTAGTTTTAAAGTTTTTGTAATGAGCCAATATCTGAAACTATAGCCGCTACCTACCTATAGCCCGCTAGTACAATTAAAAAACAATAAACACATTTGGCAGTCTGGCCATATCATTCTAGACAAGTTGATCGGGAAAAACATGTAAAAAAGTTGACAATGAATGAATCTATGGTACGCCACGGCTACATTACTGAGATGCAGACTGTTACACATTGCATTACAGATTTGGCAGAAGTCAAGACTTCTTATTATCTTGCTACAGCCGCTGACAACGCGATAGGCGTGGTCAGACACTAGGCTAAAATAAATTAGCATTATATACTAAAAATAAAGCTGAAAAGTGTCTTGTGGAATGCGCTAATTTTTTCAGCTGCCAAATTGAATTGAAAATTTCTTTTTGTATTTGATAACCCAATTATTGAGGAGTTAACAAAATGCTATGACCTTGGAGCCGAGTAAAAGAGATAAATCTGAAAGAATGCTTTGAGACAAAGGTTATTTGATGGATGGAATGTGTTAATGCTGATATGGTTAAGAAGGCGGTGACTAAGGAGATGACGTTTAATAGAGAAGTATTGGAAGAAGACTTATTGCGCCGACCCCAAATAAATTAGCATAAGGGCAGAAGAATGATGAATGCTTTGCTTTGACAAAAAAAAGTGATCGTTTGAACAGGGGGTTATGACGAGTTGGGTAGAGGAAGCAAGGTGTTTCCGGATGAAGTATAGCTCAAGCTCGAAGTCGTGGTAGCCTAGTGGTTAAAACACCAGCCTCTTAAGTAAGAGTGCGCGGGTTCGATTCCAGGTCAGGCAAGTACCAATGTAACTTTTCTAAAGTTATATGTACTTTCTAAGTATATCTTGGACACCAATGACTGAAGGTGAAGGAAAACATCTTGAGGAAACCTGGACTTTGGGTCTGCAATCGCCAACCCGCATTGAGCAAGCGTGGTGATTACGCTCAATCCTTCTCTGTATGAGAGGAGACCTGTGCCCAGCAGTGGGACGATAAAAATTTTGATGATGATGATGATGATAGCTCAAGTCTGGTAGTAACTGAATGAGAGTTGCCGAAAATCGAGTTGAATGGCGTGAAATTGGAGAGGCCTATATCCATCAGTGGATTGCTACAGGCTGATGATGATGATAGCTCAAGCCTGGAGCACAGGCGAAGAGTACCTGTTGGTGTTCTATAGGATGAATTTTGGAGAGTGTGCAAGGGAATTAGATGACTTAAAAAGAGGGTAGAAACTATATACCAGACAAGACGCAAGAACAATAAAAGAAAAACAAAATATTTCGTAATAACTGCAGATGTTTTCAGAATCAGAATCAGATATTTTATTTGTAAAATTTCCCTTACAACATGAGTTCCTGGTACGATTGGTTAATCTCCTTTGATGTCATTATAATAAATATTGGCTTCAACCAAATCCAAAACCAAATTTAGAAAAATAACTGTTATACATTACACACATATTCAACACCCCACGTTGAGTTTCTCTTCTCTTCGAAAACTTCACCATCAACCTACTACACTATTTTCTGTAATCACAATCTTCAGGCTAGAGTGAATAGGCTCTTAATAAACTAGCACGCTTTACCATCAATGACTGCATCACTGCTTACCATCAAGCGGGATTGCGCTGAAACACTAAGGTGCGTATTACAGAACGTCACTCAAAACTCGAGCTCTACTTAAGTCTCGTTTCAAGCCATTTGATTGGTTGAAACTAGTTTTAAGTAATGCTTAAGCAGAGATCAATGCTTGAGTTTCCTTCTGGAATACGGACCTAAGCTCTTAATATGTAAACTAGCGCGCTTTACCATCACTGATTGTATCAATGGTTACCATCAGGATCGGTGAAGCACTGGTTTATAATTATAAAAAAAACATTTCTTTCACAAACACTTAAAATACACATCTCTCAACATATAGCATATCATAATATTTTAAAACTACGTGAGGTCGGCGTTTCCTGTCTGAGACTTCTACTTTGAGAAAAAATGCCGAAAAAAACCCAGAGGAAAATAAAGAAGATGTCGTTTTCCTATTTAATGAAATGCTTGTTTCCTACAACAACATTGAAACGTAGCAATTTGCCTGATGGAAAGGGAAGCCTTAGTTATTGTGTGATTGTATGGCATGTGCTAGCAGTGAATTGCATTAAATAAAGTATAGGTATTGTAGGATAGAAATACAGACGGACATAGTACTTAGTGTAATTTTTTTTTAGAATGAAATAAATGAATGAATGAATATAAAACTCTACATATTCTTACAAAAAGAAAAATGCATTCTAAAAACAATTCTAAAAACAAAGCATTTTTCTTCATGTTGTAAGGGAAATTTTAGTAAATGCTTGGAAAAAAGTAATAGGTACAGAAATAAATATTCTGCCAACACTTTTCTCAACTACGTTGGAGGTGGCGTCCAGTCTAATTGGATGCAGTTGAGTAACGGTTGACAGTCATGGTGGCCTAGTGGTTAAAACACCAGCCTCTCAAGTATAATTGTGCGGGTTCGATTCCAGATCAGGCAAGTACCAATGTAACTTTTCCATCCACGGAGTAACCGCGCGTAGCTTAACCTGATCGTTCGACTGTTATTCATCAGTATCAACCTTTTTTTATCGTCCCACTGCTGGGAACAGGTCTTCTTTCATATAGAGAAGGAATTGCACGGAATTGCACGCTTGCTCAATGTGGGTTGGAGATTTCAGACTTCCAGGTTTCCTGAAGATGTTTTCCTTCACCTTTTAATCAGTCATTGGAGTCCAAGATATACTTAGAAAGTACTTATAACTTAGACTGTTATTACTTAACCACAATTCCTCCTCCGTAATACAGACATCAATGAGACCAATAAGTTATTCTCAAAGAAAGCCTTGAGTGATCGATAAAGAGTTTCCTTGAGGTGAATCATTGAATCCTTCAATTTAGGAAAACCCCGAGGAATATCGATCGCTCTAACAAAGTTAGCTCGCGTATAAAATCTTCCTTCAAAACGTTACTTCTTTAGGTATTTTTTATATCGTTTGGCCTTACAAAGAACTTAGGAATAGGAAGGATGACGGCAGTTGAGCGAGGTGATGCAATGTTAAACCCAAGACCAACACGACCAAACGATGCTGCGCTAGAGGGAGATTGATCTGGAGACTCTCCACGACCAAATTCCCGACACAACAACATTTGGCGCATCGTACCCGCCACACATCGCAACACAACTGCTCAGACCCGTCCTCCGTACGGCTTCACCAGACATCATGCCGGAACACGACGAATCGCTTGGCGGCAAGACTTTGTCTGGTGGGTGGTAACTTCCGCCGGCAGCCGATGTTATGGCCTACCACCGAGAAAACTTCGACAGTTTTAAGATGCCTTGTAATACTAGACCACTGGGCCACCACGACGTTATAATTATGTGTATAACACAATATTACTCATCATCATCAACCCAGCGTTAATCCCAGTCGCATCCGAAGCCTTTTCAGCTTTGGAGTCTGGGGTCCGCTTTACCAGTCCAACTGCTGATATGGCTAAACTTCGACATTTTCCGTGAAGCGACTGCCGTCTGACCTCCACAACCCGAAGGCGACATCGAAGCATTGCAGTTAGGCCAATTGTTGGACTTTTGAGGGCTCCAACAACCCGTAACGACTGCCACTAGATGTTCGTATGGCAACCGGGACCAACGGCTTAACGTGCTTTCCGAGGCACGACCAGACCAGTGCAAATATTCATATTCATGCATACAAATACTGCACTGTGCGGGGATCGAACCCGCGCCACCTTGCGCAGCGGCCGCGTCCGCTATCGCTACGCCACGGAGGCTGTCAAATAACACAATATTACTATCAAATTCATACTCTTAACTCATAATCACTTCACTTCGAAGTATATTATTAAACCATTGGTCTATATATTCGAAAAATGTCAGCACAAAAATATACATAAATAACGCTATAAATGTTGTTGAACTGTCAAAATAAAACCTATTGCTACAGACGGCAATCGTGTGTGTGTGTGTCTACATATTTTTGTAAGCACATAGAGAGACGAATCAACACAGACTATCATTTAAAATTATTGTATTACAATCTAGGTAATATTAACTTTTACTACACTTATGTATACCCACGTCCTTTGTTCCAACGATAAACTAATTGAAATAAAGATTAGTTTAATAGCTTTAATACTGTGTGAAGGATTTGTTATAATTCACACTTGTGTGTTAGACGGTGAATAAATACCTGTCATTAATGTATTATGTCCCATCTTAGTTGATGGAAAATTTTCATTAGTAACTTTCTACTCTTGTCCCAGTGATAATTGCTGTCGAAGCAACATGTTTTCTTCTTCCATTTTCTCCTGTCTACCGTCACGCTGTCATTAGCTGCCTTCTCTTTTATATCCTTACTCACACAATCTATCCATAATTTCTTTGCCTTCTCTATAATCAACATCATCATCTCAGCGTTTATCCCGGTCGCATCCGAAGCTTTTTCAGCTTTTTCGCTTTTACCAGTCTAACTGCTGATATGGCTAAACTTCGACATTTTCCGTGAAGCGACTGCCGTCTGACCTCGACAACCCGAAGGCGACATCGAAGCATTGCAGCTTAACAATTGTTGGACTTTTTGAGGGCTCCAACAACCCTTTAACGACTGCCACTAGATGTTCGTATGGCAACCGGGACCAACGGCTTAACGTGCTTTCCGAGGCACGATTAGACCAGTGCAAGTATTCATATTCATGCATACCAATATTTGCACTGTGCGGGTTTCGAACCCGCGCCACCTTGCGCAGCGGCCGCGTCCGCTACCGCTACGCCACGGAGGCTATCAATTTAACTTCTCTATAATCAACATGTTTTATTGTTAGTATCTTTCGCCAAAGACCACTCCCGAATGATAAATGTTCTGTATCCTTCCTCGAAGAATCCTGTATCCTTCCTTCATCCACCAGTTTCGGAAATTAGCCAAAACGAACATACAAGAAAACATCGTCAGGAAACCTGCATGTCCTTGAATCAAAAATTCGAAGACGTGATATCTACTGACCCGCTCTGGGCCCGTGTAGTCGATTACAGTCCATTCCTTCTCGTAGAGAGGAGGCTTGTGTCCCAACAGTGGGAAAATTAATGGCTGATGAAGTACACAGACAGGCAAAATTTTCAAAATATGTTTAATTTTGTTATAAGTACTGTGTTTCATATACATTTCGTTAAAATCTGGTATATTGTCATTCTCATTGGACATAGACGCTTCAATTTTATTTATTTGCATAGAAACTCCTTTGGAAAAATTCTACTAACAACATTCTTAGATGACAGAATAATATTGAAACCTGATGATATTAGAAGCATATAATTATGTAGAAAGATTTTTATCATTAAATATTAATTCTATATCTTGATCTTTGGCCTTTGATAAGGATGCGTACCTACAGAAGGACCGACATTTGTTTACAAATTTTTAACCAATACTTAATAGTTACTTAGCAATGCGTGTAAACCTTATGATAGGTGATCCGTTTGCTATAATAACCCTAACGACTAGACTATTGATAAAGAGTCTTTAATCATGGTAACCTTTCCTTCATCTACGTATTTATCGGACCGAGGATGATGAAATAATTAGTCTAGTGCGTGATATCCAACTGCACTGATCTCGGCATTATTATTGACGATTTTGATTCAAAATTTGTTGAGGTTTTGGGTGGTACTGTAGGCAGTGTGTGACATTGGTGTGATTTTTTTTTTAATAGATGTGTTTGTTTTACAGCTAAAGTATGGATTTATACCATTTTGTTACGTTCGCTCTTGTCTTATAAGTTTCGGTATATAAGGCACTCAATTTGAGAAGCATATATCTGGAACTGAACTGCTTGACGTACTCTGATAATGATGTGAAGACCATAAGTGTTCTTTTTTTTTTCAGGCAGCGAGATGCCTGTGAGGGACGGTTCTAAGCGGCCACTGGTCGGCGTCGTGGACGACGGCACCAAGACTGTTAGATTTGTGGTAAGTGACGTCATAATATCTGTTCAAATTAGCTGGTAAAGCTTTACAGACGTACAGTATGAATATTTAAGAACGTAGCCAAAATTCTTTTGTAAACTTTTTATTTCAAGTAACTACCGCCAGATACTGCCAATGGCTGTTGATATGATTAATTATGTGTATACTATTTTTTCTGACCAAATTTTTAGTTATACCAAACTTTGAGCAAATAAATATAATATTATTATAAATAATTTATGTAAGTTGCTTTTAAAAGAACACTTATTCAATATAAATAGTGATATTTTAAATCTAGAAGATGTCGGTGTTTCTTCTGACTGATGACTGCTCTGAGTCGAAACACCGGGTTAAGTATCGAGGTCACAGAAGGTCTAGGTCTTGGTCATGTCGATCCTGTAATCAGCACTCTAATCGCGTAACACATTACATATTACTATCAATTGGAATAAATATGAAACATATTGCTAATCCATTGCTCTGTATATTCGAAAAATGTGTCTGCGCAACAACGTATATAACGCAATGAATGTTATTGAACTGTCAAAATTAAACCCTTTGCTACTGACCGTATCTTACGCAATTACCCTGCTGCTGTACTCCAGTGTAATTAGTTGAAATTATGATTTCGCACAAAAGTTTATTTTGGTGTCGTCAAATATACGAAGATGCGGTTAAAGATACTACTCAACTCGTCTGTGAACTTTTACCAGCTAATTTTATTTCACCGTATAGTTTCTTTTTATTATTATTTAATTAGGGACAATAAACAGCAACAATATAAATACACACACAGAAAGGATAATTAATAATATTAGCAATATTGTAGCCCACTACATTATCCACATATTAACAAAAAGATATGATAATGATTGCAACTGGATAGGCAATAAGTATCTTATTAATTCTCTTATTAATTATATCACATTAATGATAAAAATATCAAAATCATTAGTTGTGTGTGTTAATGTGAAATGTAAACCCCCCTCCTCCCATCGTTTCCCACCCGCCTATGACCAAGTTGTTGCCCAGGAACTTTTTTTGTCTCTGCCGGTTTCTCGACGAGATTTGGACGATGCGTACGCAGGAGGGACAGCAACGCCACTTTTCAGTTGAGCGGCAAATACCTAACGTGCAATTGTTTTGCTGCTGGTCACTGAATTCATTGCAGCCAGCAGACTAACAACAGTTGCGTCCAAATCCGCAGACATTTAACATGCGCGCATTTTCATATCTATAAACCCGTATACTTGATGTGAGAGTCAAATTAGTGACGGAGACAATAGTTGCTCGTGGGTGCCCCTCCATAGGGGAATCCCTTACCCTATGCAAAAGTTGTCAAAGTCGTGGTGGCCTAGTGGTTAAAACACCAGCCTCTCAAGTATGAGTGTGCGAGTTCGATTCCAGGTCAGGCAAGTACCAATGTAACTTTTCTAAAGTTATATGTACATTCTAAGTATATCTTGGACACCAATGACTGAAGGTGAAGGAAAACATCTTGAGGAAACCTGGACTTTAAGTCTGAAATCTCCAACCCACATTGAGCAAGCGTGGGTTTTACGCTCAATCCTTCTCTGTATGAGAGGAGACCTGTGCCCAACAGTGGCACGATAAAAGGTTGATGATGCAAAAGGTATTTTGTCACTACAGTAACAATGTCTCGAATTTACTTTGGGGCTAGCTCAATCTGTGTGATTTGTCCGTATACAATATGTAAAGAAAACCCTGTCCGATCCGTGAAGGTATTGTTAGGTATTTATATTTGATTCTAATAATGCCTATAAAGCCGGGCTAAACTTAAAAAAAAATCCCCCAAAAAAAAAATATTATTTCGAAAAAGCGAGGTAACTTAATGCATGTGCGGTAGGCAACCCGATAGCGCATACATGCGCGGGTGAAGGGGGGCGGGGCATGCGGCACGTGGTCGCATCGCTATTCGCTCCGCCACAAATGGTGTTGTCAGTTTTTTTAAAATTACTAAATTTCGGGGAAATTGGAATTAATACCCGGGAAAAAAAGATTATTTCAAAATTCATTAATATTGTTACTGTGATGATTATGTAAAATTTTATATTATATTTGGTCAAGTGTTTACCTAACCTTTATTATCCTTATGGGTCGGACAGGGTTTTCTTTACATATTGTATTTATTTATTATTATTAATGTGATAATTGATCCTTCAAGACTTTTTATACTCTGATGACCTTCCTAAAAGGTTTGGTTCAATGGTCCTAATTAGAGGTCATCCTAATTTATACAATTGAATAACTTAGTCTACTGCAGTATGTGTTTATAAACATACTAGAGAATTATAAAACATTAATATAATCAAAATGTTTACGAGGTCATTGATAGATAGAAGGCGTGGTAACTACGTAGGTTAGTACTTACCAAATGCTTTGATAACTACATAATATATAATGAGTGACCCTTGAACATTGATTGTATTTAATGTTTCTATAAGAAATATTAAATATCATATTATTATCTGGAATTGTTATTATTTTGTCTAAAAGCGATATAACGATGTCGGCTTGTTATGAGAAAATGTTTTGATTTCTGAAACGTATTTTGTTGAATTTATTTGGTCGCGGTTTCTCTCTACCGATTAATTATTGACGTAAGTGCATGACAGTATTTTTCCAGTACCTAGTGTGATGGAAGAATATTTTTAATTACCCAGCGGACTACCCGTCGTACGGCTGGTTTTCACCCTTACGTTGTTAACACCACTACGATCCGGACGAAGCGTTTCGCCTCCTCCTTTATACCGCGTACATCGAGGGACTGGAACAATTTGCCAGCGGCGGTGTTTCCGTCGGACTACAATTTGAGTGTCTTCAAGGCTAGAGTGAATAGGCTCTTAATAAACTAGTGCGCTTTACCATCAACGATTGCGTCACTGCTTACCATCATGCAGGATTGCGGTCAAGCGCTGGTTTATAATATGTAAAAAAAAAAAATATACGAACGGCTTCCGCCATCTCTCAGAGCGGACGACCCCTACCCGCGAATGGAAATGTAACTATTTTGGAAAAAATAATGATATTCATGAATGTAAACTACTCGAGGCAGAATCTCCGATAAATTCTGTGTATTTTGACACCTCGTTTGTCTAGTTTGGTTGCGTATAAGGAGAGAAAAAGGGATCTATTCAACAGAATTAATATGTATGATGATGATGAAAATTAATGAAATAATATTCATTACTGGTAGGTAGTAGTACATACAGGGTGTATCTCGGCTTTTGAACGTTGCAAGCGTGCCGCCGTGCAAGTTTGTAGGTATGACGTTGATCCCTGATGTGAACTCTATTAAATCAGCTGATAAGATCGTTTTTCGGGTTTTGTTTTCATTGCGCTTTTTTATGTAATTAGCGAATAATTTAATTTTGACTTTAAAATCTTATTGGGTTATAAAAGTATAGCAATTGTGAATAGTCTGAAGTGAAAAAAAACTACATTTATTTTTTTTAAATCATGAAAAAGCCGACGAAAAATTCCACCACTGGGGGTTCAGAATCATGTACTGGATCCATGGTACTCGTTTGTGCGTCGATGTCAGATACACCCTTTATACAAACTCTAATACCGAAGTAATAGAAAGCGCGTTATAAATGTATCACATATAAATTACAGACCTAAATTTAGAAATGTAAAGTTAAGAAAGGAAGCAAACTGTTTAAGTTTGCTGAAGCTTAAACCGATTGCTTCCTTCCTTAACACATGTTTAGATTCTCTAGCGGGTTGCTAACCGCTGGTTTTCAAATTAAACCCCTGGTTCCTGTTTATAAACGAGACAAGTACAATTTAGCATAGCAACACGTATATATTTCAAAAACCCCTTTGAGAGTATGCATAAATAATGTTTTCCATTACCATCAGTAATGGAAAAAACTCGTTAAGAAGTCAATGATTGATAAAATCTAATTTCGACTAACTTACACCTGGGAACTCATAACAAGAATCTGCACCTTCTACACTATCATTTCTCCATTAAAAACTGCTATAATTGCTAGCTGGACATAAGCCTTTCCCTAAATTAAGGCAAATATTCGAATCAAGATTGAAAACTCCAATCATTATCATTTATACTGCCACTTCAGAACCTCGACCTAATCAGTCATCTGTTCAGCGATTAATGTACCCAGCCGACAGAAGAAGCTCGAGTGTTTCATTAAAATATAAATAATGAAGGTACTCTCTAATCTTTTAGATATATGAAGCTGGCCGTTCAGATGAGCTGGCTGCCTATCAGATGGATAAAACAGAGATCCAGCCTCACGAGGGCTGGTCGGAACAAGATCCTTTAGAAATTATCCACCACATCAAGATTTGTGCGGAAAATGCCTGCGCTCAACTAATGGAACTAGGTAAGGCTTACAATCAAATGGAAATGTAATATTAAGGAGTGGTAGTTTACAGTTTAAAAGGTTAATGGATTTTCTCTTGTAGCTGTACTTGGCAATCCGGACAGTTAGCGCTTTTACACAAGATAAATCGATTAAAAAATTGCATATGCACATATATTTATTTGAATGTCAATGAGGACTTTTGAAGAAGATATGTTTATTTTCGTAATTTACACAATCGGGTCGTCATGAGACCTTAATGTACATAAATGTATTACTTAATTAAGAAGAGATATTAAATCGTTTAGTAGACAATAATACGTCGTAATTTCCTTACATTAAAGACTTGTCAAGAATTAAAACCTATAGTTTTTAATTACTTACGTCAGTGTCTGGTCATTATCTCTCAGTTCTTGTAACTATTATAAAAAATAAAACAAAGCAGAAAAGTTCAATTAGTTTCTACTACGACGTATATTAGAACACCACAAATTGATTTTTAAACTCGTTTTCTCGTGATCACAATACTATGATTCGTATAGATTACTTTAGTATTGTCTCTACTTTGCGGAAATATTATAGTGAAAGTATATATAAAAAAAAAAACGATTTCAGTAGTTTCTTACGCGTGCCTGCCTCTATTACCAAGAAACGTAGTCTAAGAGATTGAAAAATCTCAGCAACGATGTTGAATGTTTAACAACATTCGTTATAAACGTTTTTGAGCCGAAATTTTTTTCGAATATGTAAAGCAATCAATTAGAAATATCCTTCAAAATAGTTCAGATTGAGATTTAAAGTATTTCGCAATTAGGGTGCAAGGCCAGACATAATTTCACAAACAATGGATTATTTTGTAATTCGTTATAGCTACTTAGGTTACTTTTAGGAGATGTCATATCTCCTAAATTGTTCACTGCTGCGTTGGAAGATGTCTTCAAGCTCCTGGACTGGAAAGACTTGGCATCAACATCAACGGCGAGTACATCACTAATCTCCGTTTCGCAGATGATATCGTGGTCATGGCTGAGACCCTGGAAGACTTGGGCAAAATGCTCAATGACTCAGCAGAGCTTCCCAACAAGTGGGTCTAAAAATGAACATGGATAAGACGAAGATCATGTCGAACTCTCATGTCGCACCCACTCCAATTGTAGTTGGTTGCTCTGCACTCGAAGTTGTTGACGAGTATATATACCTGGGACAGACAGTCCAACTAGGTAGGTCCAACTTCGAGAAAGAGGTGTCTCGGCGAATCCAGCTCGGTTGGGGCGTTCGGGAAGCTACGCTACATCTTCTCGTCGTCCAAGATACCACAGTGTCTCAAGACTAAAGTCTTTGACCAGTGTGTGTTGCCAGTGATGACTTACGGAACTGAAACGTGGTCGCTCACAATGGGCCTCATACGAAGGCTCAGAGTCACACAAAGGGCAATGGAAAGAGCTATGCTAGGAGTTTCTCTGCGTGATCGAATCAGAAATGAGGAGATCCGCAGAAGAACCAAAGTCACCGACATAGCTCTGCGAGTCGCTAAACTTAAGTGGCAGTGGGCAGGGCACATTGCTCGTAGAACCGATGGCCGATGGGGCAGCAAGGTTCTGGAGTGGCGGCCACGTACTGGAAGACGCAGCGTAGGGAGACCCCCAACAAGGTGGACCGATGACCTGGTGAAGGTCGCGGGAAGCCGATGGATGCGGGCAGCACAAGACCGGTCATCGTGGAAAGCCTTGGGGGAGGCCTTTGTCCAGCAGTGGACATCTATAGGCTGAGGAAGAAGAAGAAGAGATAGCTACTTAGATAATTTAAAGTTAATATAGGTGTCTGTCCTTCTCGGACAGAGAGGAGTACTTCGTATGAGAGGAGACCTGTGCCCAGCAGTGGGACAGTAAAAAGGTTGATAATGATGATGAAAATGATAGGTGTAGTAGCAGATGTAAGAAGATAAATAAAATACATAAAACTAAACAGAAAAAAAGCAACGAATTTCATTGAAACTAATTATTGAATCAGTGTCGTCGAATATATATATCAGTATAAAAGTTCAATCAACTGTTTTATAAATTGTTTTTCAATTTACTTGTTTACTCACTAATAAACTGATTGATTTGATTCGTAGCAATGATTAACATTTGTGTTAAGTGTAGATTGGTTTTTTGGCACTTGAACAATCAGTAAATAATCTACAATACATTAAGTCTAATCCTTATTTATTTACACACAATAAAATACATAGGGATATGACAAAATTAAGATCTGGTTACAAAGGTGCTTATTCCATACATAAATAAGCAGCCTCTATTGTTTCCACTGTTGAGACACAGGTGTACAAAGGTGCTGATTATTTCTTAAGAAATATTATAAAATAACGTGACAATGAGTTTTTTTTTAATAATTATAAACTAGTACTTGAATGCAATCCCGCCTGATGGTAAGCAGTGATGCAATCGTTGATAGTAAAGCGCACTAGTTTATTAAGCCTATTCACTTAAAAAACTTAGGAACAGGAAGGATGACGGCAGTTGAGCGAGGTGATGCAATGTTAAACCCAAGACCAACACGACCAAACGAAGCTGCGCTAGAGGGAGATTGATCTGGAGACTCTCCACGACCAAACTCCCGACATAACAACATTTGGCGCATCGTACCCGCCACACATCGCAACACAACTGCTCAGACCCGTCCTCCGTACGGCTTCACCAGACATCATGCCGGAACACGACGAATCGCTTGGCGGCAAGACTTTGTCTGGTGGGTGGTAATTTCTGCCGGCAGCCGATGTTTATGGCCTACCACCGAGAAAATGAGTTCGTTATGTAATGAGTTCGTTACCGGATGTGTGTGGTACCAGGCATAGAATAGTACCAACCATATCCTCCCGTAGGTGTCGTAAGAGGCGACTAAGGAAACTCTCTCCAGGGAAGCGGGCAGCAGCGCTTTTCCTGTGGAATATCAAATTACTGCGATCCCCAACCCGCTTGCCGAATGTGGAGATTATGGCAAACCCTCTAATGTAATAAAAGTCATGGTGGAGGCCTGTGTCCAGCAGTGGACCTCTATAGGCTGAAGAAAAAGAAAAGCTTGTTTGTTCCGCTTTCACGCAAGAACTACTGAACGGGTTTGGATGAAATTTGTGGACCCCGTTACGATGTGATGAAATTACTTTGAACGCGACGTCGACCCGGGCCTGTGTGGCTACCATGAGTTTTCATTACGAGACTCGATCGTCGATATCGACCGCGAGTCGAGTCTTGTAATGAAAACTCATGGTAGCAACACTGGTACTTACCGGACGGCGAGCAGTGGCAAGCTTGCGCCTCGTAGCCAGGAGTTCGATGTTGTCTCCCGACCAGGGCGTCTCCTGCGGCGGCTAGAGGCGTGAGGGCGCTGAGATTCTCGCTCCCCCACGCGCTCCGCCTCCTCCTACTGGATCAAAATCTTAAAATACAATATTTGATTGCACTTTACATACTACAGCACTTAAAATTAAAAGCTCTAAGTACTGAAAGGAAGAGAGTTAAAACAAAAGAGATGTGCTATGTAATTTGTGTCTTTGGAGGGCGTTGTGTGCCCGTGAGTGCAATATGAGTTAATCGCACTATATTGTAAATTGTTTATTTTCAGGTTATACCAAAGATGATATAGTGGCTTTGGGCGTTACGAATCAGAGAGAAACGACGATAGCCTGGGACAAACATACGGGCACGCCGTTGCATGCTGCTATAGGTAAATTATTTTATTATAATTTATTTAATTAGAAAGTATATCTAGACAGCCTCCGTGGCGTAGCGATAGCGAACGAGGCGCGGGTTCGATCCCCGCGCAGTGCAAATATTTGTATGCATGAATATGAATATTTGCACTGGTCTGGTCGTGCCTCGAAAAGCACGTTAAGCCTTTGGTCCTGGTTGTCATACGAACATCTAATGGCAGTCGTTACGGGTTGTTAGAGCCCCCAAAAGTCCAATAATGGGTCTAACTGCAATGCTTCGATATCGCGTTCGGGTTGTGGAGATCAGACGGCAGTCGCTTCGCGGAAAATATCGAAGTTTAGTCAAAATCAGCAGTTAGACTGATAAAGCGGACCCCAGACTCCAAAGCTGAAAAAGCTTCGGATGCGACTGGGATTAACGCTGAGATGCTGATGATGAGTCTTAATATCTACAACGGGCACTTTGATCACTTAAAACTGTAAAAGATAAAATTGAAATTGTAATAGATGTATTATAGTACATTACGATATTAGTGCGTAATGATGGTTATAACATGCGAGGCGGAATTTCAGCCCGAGCCGAAGGCGAGGGTGTAATTGAGCCGAGCATGTTATAACCAATACGCACGTATATCGTACAACGTTTTTTAACACACTTGCGAGGAAACAGAAAAAAAAGTATTTTATATTTTGTTCATTTTAAATAAACTCAATCTGTGAATGCACACTGTTGCTTTCCCGCCATTAGTATTATTATTTGCCATTTCAAATATGGAACAGCGCGCAGCGCGAGTCGTGCGGCGGCGATCAGTTCCATATTTACTTGAAATGGAAAATAATGCTGTTATGGAATTTGTATGGACTATAACTTAACTATTTGCTTTGATAACACACGCGTTTGTTATGGCCCGCTTTACATATTTAAAACCGGTGGAATTACATCAGCTTTACGAGGAAGGGTGTTAAAAAAATAGTGAAATGTCTAAGTATTTTTTATGTTATACCTACTTGATGTAAAAATACTCAAACAATTCACTATTTTCTATATTCCCTTTTTATTTCTTCTGACTACCCGTAACATAACTAGGTACTGGCGTCGATTCTCATGTTCACAAACCAAACTAATTTTAAGTGCATCTAACTTAATCCATGTGCGGTAGGCAACACGGTAGGCATACATGCGCGGGTGAAGGGGGCAGGGCACGCGGCACGTGATCGCATCGCTATTGCCTCCGTGCGCCGCTCCGTCATAAATGGTGTTGTCACTTTTTAAAAAAAATACCAGATTTTGGGAAGTTAAAATTAATTCGTCGAAAAAAAAATATATTTCAAAATTCATTAGTATTGTCACTATGATGATTATTTAAAATTTCGTATTTTAGTTGGTCATGGGTATACCTAACATTTATTATCCTTTTGGGTCGGACGGGGTTTTCTTTACATATTGTATAAAGATGTCCAGCCATCCACGGAGAACCGCGGCAAGTGTATCTTAACCTGATTGATCGACCCGGCAGATGGTCACTTAGCCGCATGGTCATCTAAATCTACCAGACTAAATATTTATTTATTATTTATTTTTTTAGTTTTTTTTTATTAATATAAAATACCTTTTCAAATTCCAGCCTGGAACGACATCCGAACAGACAGTACAGTGGACGCGATCCTAGCCAAAATCCCTGATCGTAATAAAAATTACTTCAAGAACATATGCGGCCTGCCGATATCTCCGTACTTCAGCGCGCTGAAAATGCGTTGGATGAAGGATAATGTAAAGGCTGTGAGACGCGCCAGCCGGGATAAGAGACTGCTGTTTGGAACTGTTGATTCATGGATTATATGGGTGAGTCTTTTAGTTTTAAACGGTGCAAAACATTACCTTCTTTGTTCTATGTTACTGGTCTGGTGCGTGGACCATGGCGGTCTTTGGCGGTTATTCCAGCCAGCCCACCTCCCTCCAGAAGCCCATCAGGTCTCTTAGCCTGTTGAGAACATCTGTGTAAGATCTTGGTGCTCTTATGGTTTCGTTTCACATTACGTGAAAACAAACATTACCTTTCTTTTGGGTTCCGCTGCGAGGTTGGGCAAAACACTGACTATCTGGTCATTGCCGCCCATAGACATCTACGATATCTCAGAGAAAAAGGAGCTTATTCATCGTGCTCTGCTAATATATGGAGCTAGCTTTTCTTAAAAAATGCTGAGTTTTTGGCTCTCTGTATAACTTTAAGCCTACATAAAATTTATTTAAAAAAAACTGGTATATACGACCAGTGTTGTTCAACCTTTTTCATGACACGGCCCCCTTAGTATCGATAAATATTTTGCAACCCTCTTCCTCCGCTGCTTCTAGCTTGGAATTTTAGTATGTCATTTTGGCCACCAAAAATAGGAGTCCCACGATCAACCACTAAAAACTTGAAGTGTCTGGTTCCGTTTGGAACCTCCTATAATTTCGAAGAAACTGCGAGTCCCTCAATGGGGCTTGGTGATCCTCTACCGGGACCCACACGTTGAATAACATTAGTATGGAGTCTTTTTTTTCTATTTTAGAATATGACCGGTGGTCCTCACGGCGGCTTGCACATTACTGACGTCACAAATGCTTCTAGAACTCTGCTCATGAATTTGGAAACATTAAATTGGGACCCAATTTTGATGAGGTAAAGTGGACAAAATATTATCACCACATATATTATTTCTCAAAGGCTTTTTTGTCGGTACGTCCTAACTTCCTTCATACTTTATCAATATACGTAAATGAGGCATCATTTTAAAGCTTTTCTGGGCCGCTACACCGGAAAAATATACAAATTACTCAAATTTCAGTAGTTTTTCGAAAATGTACTATTGAAAATCAAGGATGTGCTTATGCTCCGCACAGGTCACCTAGTTATAACAAAAACTCTTTTTTATTTATTTATACATACAACTATTTTTTGTTTATGCGAAACCCGAAACACGTGTCCATAATTTTTAAGTTAAGAAGATATGAAAAAAAAAAAATATATGGTCAACGCTCCGCGCGGGCGGGCGAGCTGTGTGTTGTCCTCTGGCGTCAGCTGTTGCGCATCTACCGTAAGCTGCGTGGCGCGCTCGGTAACCACACGCACAGCTCAGTTGATATAAAATAAGCGCCTGTTAAAATAATGGGAGCAATATGTACGACCGCGTTTGCTTCCGTTTTCGCAACATTTTTTGTTCCTGCTCTGCTTCTATTGGTTATAGCAGTATATTTTATAGCCTATGTCCTGTCTCAGGACTAGACTATCTGTGTACCAAATTTCATTACAATCGGTTCATTAGTTTTGGCGTAAAAGGCGGACAGACAGACAGACAGAGATACTTTCGCATTTATAATATTAGTAGGTACGGATTTGGGAAAAAATATATCATGGTCTAAAAATTACAGGAATCGATACAGTTGCTTATTGTCATCATCATCATCATCCCAGCGTTAATCCCAGTCGCATCCGAAGCCTTTTTCAGCTTAGGAGTCTGGGGTCCGCTTTTACCAGTCTAACTGCTGATATGGCTAAACTTAGACATTTTCCGTGAAGCGACTGCCGTCTGACCTCCACAACCCGAAGGCGACATCGAAGCATTGCAGTTAGACCAATTGTTGGACTTTTGAGGGCTCCAACAACCCGTAACGACTGCCTATAGATGTTCGTATGGCAACCGGGACCAACAGCTTAACATGCTTTCCGAGGCACGACCAGACCAGTGCAAATATTCATATTATACAGTTGCTTATTGTGAACAAACTATATTCAGGTTTCTTATAAAGAAAAAATAACGTTGTATAAGTATATTTTTATCTGTTATATTTAAAAACTATAGAACTAAAGAAACTGATTGAACAAAGAGGCTGATTGGTGACTCTGATCTAACTCGAGTTGGTCTCCAAAGCCTAGAGCACAGGCGTAGAGTAGCCAGCCTTTCGGTGTTCTATAGGATGCATTTCGGGGAGTGTGCGAGGGAATTGCATGATTTAATTCCCCCATCTCCGTTCCACCAGCGGACGACCCGTCGCACGGCTGGTTTCCACCCTTACGTTGTTAACACCACTACGTTCCGGACGAAGCGTTTCGCCTCCTCCTTTATACCGCGTACATCGAGGGACTGGAACAATTTGCCAGCGGCGGTGTATCCGTCGGACTACAATTTGAGTGTCTTCAAGGCTAGAGTGAATAGGCTCTTAATAAACTAGTGCGCTTTACCATCAACGATTGCGTCACTGCTTACCATCAGGCAGGATTGCGGTCAAGCGCTAGTTTATAATAAGTAAAAAAAAAAACTACATCTTTCACTAGGGTGTTATTATTACTGTGTTATTTCATTAAATGTTCGTCATTTTGACCAGGTTATTCGGCATTCATCGAGATACGTTGCCCACGATTCACAGCAGTTCAGAAGTATACGGCACGGTAAAAGATGGCTCCGTAGTAGACGGGATCAGGATAGCTGGGGTAAGTTAAAGTACATCTGAATTAACACTTTCCAATGAAAGCCAAAACTCGAGCCAGACACGATTATAACACGTCCATAATGACAGTGAACATTAGAATACTACAAAGATTTCTAAAATCTCATTATTGAATTTAGCCCTTAGAGGTAAGAGGAATCATGGTTGCGGGTTGGTTAAAAAAAGGGATGTTTCCTGGGTAAAAAAAATGATTCTATTTAGTCCGTCATTCAGATTATAGAAACATATTGGATACATATATTTTGTTTTATCAAATCAATAAAAATTGACAAATGTAAAAGGCATCAAAGATCAGGAGTGGTGACTGGTGACGTCACTGCTCGTTAAAAAGTGTAACGTGCTGTGACGTCACACGAGTTTTCACATATCTAAGCGACAAAAATTCGTAAATTGAGTTATATGCACCAAACGACGCAGAAAAATCTGAATAGTGTATATAACTCAATTTACGAATATTTGTCGCTTAGATATGATTGCCTTTCAAGCGTCCATATGGAACGGAGGACGGGTCTGAGCAGTTATGTTGCGATGTGTGCCGGGTACGATGCGTCAAATGTTGTTGTGCCGGGAGTTTGGTCGTGGAGGGTATCCACATCAATCTCCCTCTGGCGCAGCATCGTTGGTCGTGTTATTGGGTCTAACATTGCACCACCTCGCTCAACTGCCGTCTTCCTTCCTATTCACTAAGGTTTGTTAAGTGAATGGGCTTAATAAACTAGCGCGCTTTACCATCAACGATTGCATCACTGCTTACCATCAGGCGGGATTGCAGTCAAGCGCTAGTTTATAATTATTAAAAAATATATAATATATATTTGGAAATCTGACTGACGACTAATTAGTTTTTTTTAGTCAAATACCCTATTGAAACACGGGTGGATTTTAGTCAGTAAAAGTCTGACACCCTTCCGCTCCGTTGAGAGCGGGACAGGTCGTTATATGATTTCCCATCCAAAACAAAAAGAAAGAGGTATGAGGAACAGGGTGTGAAGTTCACTCATCCTCCATTTAAAAGGGAGGTTCTTCCGACCAGACAGATATTGTCTGGCGGGCACTTGCCCAACGGTTGATGTTGTGAAGTTGTATGCGTGCTAGTTCACAGTAAACTCTGCTTGCGAGATGCAGGATTTGTGTGACGTCAGTATGACGTATAGTTCGCATGTAGCGTTGTAGGTACAGCTATAAGCTACCTCATTTTATGATTGAATCTGCCACGACAATCAATCAGCGGTATAGTAGTACTGTGAATGCACAGTATTCGTGAGGTAACACTATACCACGACTTTTTCAGCATGTCTGGTGAAGCCGTACGGAGGACGGATCTGCTGAATCCGGAAGCCGATTTTATAATAGTTGGGGAGAAATTATGTATATGACGTTGTAATTTCAAAAAAAATCTCGTACAAAAAAGTTTAAAAAATAATCTATTCCTTAATCCTTTTCAAAAGTTATTGTATTGTACACTTTTCTTTTTTTTTCACATTGCACTATAGCTTGGGAAATTGAATTCCTTTGGGCTGGTGCTGCCAAGTGTCACCTGGCCACTTTGGATTCAGTGGAGAGACGTGCAAAGAGGCTGATTGGTGACCCTGATCTAACTCGAGTTGGTCTCCAAGGCCTAGAGCACAGGCGTAGAGTAGCCAGCCTTTCGGTGCTCTATAGGATGCATTTCGGGGAGTGTGCGAGGGAATTGCATGATTTAATTCCCCCATCCCCGTTCCACCAGCGGACGACCCATCGTACGGCTGGTTTCCACCCTTACGTTGTTAACACCACTACGATCCGGACGAAGCGTTTCGCCTCCTCCTTTATACCGCGTACATCGAGGGACTGGAACAATTTGCCAGCGGCGGTGTTTCCGTCGGACTACAATTTGAGTGTCTTCCAGGCTAGAGTGAATAGGCTCTTAATAAACTAGTGCGCTTTACCATCAACGATTGCGTCACTGCTTACCATCAGGCAGGATTGCGGTCAAGCGCTGGTTTATAATATGTAAAAAAAAAAAGCTTTGATTTTGATGTACAGACGACAGCACAACAAGCTACTACAATCTGTCAGATTTCTTTGTTCGATTTTCAACCATATCTCTAAAGTATTAAGGCTCAAGGTTGATTGGGAAGACGACAGCACAACAAGCTACTACAATCTGTCAGATTTCTTTGTTCGATTTGCAACCATATCTCTAAAGTATTAAGGCTCAAGGTTGATTGGGAATATTTGACACTGTTTAGGGTAGCTTGATCTGCTGTCGTCTGTACGTACGACTTTTATTTCAGCAGCAAGTTTTTGAAAATGTATTTTTTTTCACTCTACCAGATATTGGGAAACCAACAGTCAGCTTTAGTAGGCCAAAACTGTCTACAAGCCGGCCAAGCCAAGAACACCTACCGGAGCGGTTGCTTCTTGCTGTACAACACGGGTACACGTCGCGTTCAGTCCACACACGGCCTCATCACCACTGTGGCATACAAACTTGGCCCAAACACGCCTGCCGTGTACGCACTCGAGGGTAAGTTAGTAATGAAAAAAGGCGGTCATGGGACTGACCCACAGAAATCAAAACTGAAATCTGAATTTCACTTTTTTTTTTATAATTATAAACTAATGCTTGACTGCAATCCCAGTTGTGTTGCGATGTGTGCCGGGTACGATGCGCCAAATATATGTTGTTGTATCGGGAGTTTGGTCATGAAGGGTCTTCAGATCAATCTACCTCTAGTGTAAATCGTTGGTCGTGTTGTTGGGTTTAACATTGCATCACCTCGCTCAACTGCCGTCTTCCTTCCTATTCACTCAGTTTTTTTGAGTGACCAGGCTCTTAATAAACTAGCGCGCTTTACCATCAACGATTGCATCACTGCTACCACCAGGCGGCATTGCGGCCAAGCACAAATTTATATTTAAAAAAAAACTGCGCTTAGCGGTGCTCTGTGATATGCCGTGTTGATTATAATAATAATAAAAAAAATGTCTTTTTCTTTCATCAGGTTCCATAGCTGTAGCAGGAGGCGCGATGAAGTTCCTTCGTGACAACCTTCACCTCATCAAAGACGTGGTCCAGGATACGGAGCATATTGCCGGCCAGGTGTTCTCTACAGGCGACGTGTACTTTGTGCCGGCCTTCAGCGGCTTGTACGCGCCCTATTGGAGGAAGGATGCTAGAGGGTAAGCATACAATCGATTAAAACCTACTCCGCAACAATCTGTAAAGTTTTTGAATCAAAAGTCATCATCATCATCTCAGCGTTAATCCCAGTCGCATCTAAAGCTTTTCAGTTTTAGAGTCTGGGGTCCGCTTTACCAGTCTAACTGCTCATTTGGCTAAACTTCGATATTTTCCGTGAAGCGACTGCCTCCACAACCCGAAAGCGATATCGAAGCATTGCAGTTAGACCATTTTTGATCAAAAGTAATGGGTTTGAACTTATTGTGAACTAGCTTTCCGCCCGCGACTTCGCCCGCGTGGAGTTCGATTATATCACGCTTTTTAGTTTTCCCTCGGGAATTTCAAATTTTTCCGGGATAAAAGGTAGCCTATGTCCTTTCTCAGGGTCTAAAGATTGTCCGTGCCAAATTTCATCAAAATCGGTTGAGAGGTTTAAGCGGGAAAGCGTAACAGACAGACAGAGTTACTTTCGCATTTATAATATTACTAGCTTTCCGACCGCGGCTTCGCCCGCATGGAGTTCGGTTATATCGCGCTTTTTAGATTTCCCTCGGGAACATCAATTTTTTCCGGGATAAAAGGTAGCCTATGTTCTTTATCAGGGTCTAAAGATTGTCTGTGCCAAATTTCATCAAAATCGGTTGAGTGGTTTAAGCGGGAAAGCGTGACAGACGGACAGACAGACAGAGTTACTTTCGCATTTATAATATTAGTATGGATTAGTTCTTTTAGAACATCAAAACTACTAAAGAGTCCTCCGTTGTCCATCACCACTTCTAATAATGCTTTCGTGTAATATTCTGCCGTCAATATCATAGTTACAGTAAGTCGAGTTTATTTTTGTGCCCTTGTAGTACCGGGCATTGAATAGTACCATTCCATATCTTCCCGTGGGTATCGTAAGAGGGAACTAAGGGAACTCTCACCAGGGAAGCGGGCAGCAGCGCTTCTCTTGTGGAATATCAAATTACTGCGATCCCCAACCCGTTTGACAAGTCGGGAGTATGATAATGCCCCCCGATGGAATGAAACCTTGGGGGAGACCTTTGTCCAGCGGTGGACCAATATAGGCCGAGAAGAAGAAGAAGAGTTTATTTTGTCTTTCAATCATTCAGATTCCAATTTTTTAGGAGATAGGTGCTGAAGTCCACTTTCATTTAAGCTATCAACCATCATGATCAGATTACAAACAAAGGATTTATGAAAGATTTTCGTACAAAATCTTTGACCCCGTTTTTCTAAAAACCCTCTAGGGCGTACTTGTTCAATTATGCTATTGTATTACGGTCCCGAGTTGCCGTAATGCTACTCGGGATGATACTGATGGAAGTTATTTTTGTCAATTAATAACAAATTTAATGTTTTGTTATAGTATCATCTGCGGTTTGACTGCATTTACGACTAAGAACCATATTATACGAGCTGCTTTGGAAGCTGTATGTTTCCAGACGAGGTAAATATAAAACCGGCCAAGTGCGAGTCGAACTCGCGCGGATTTGATTCCCCAAATTTTATTCTATGCGATAGAGTGGATGATATTAATAGGGTGAATGTGCAGCACATTCTTGCAGAATGTGGTAAATATCACCATGAAAAGGTTGGGGTTGATGTGAAAAAAAAAAAACAATTAAGGAGCTTTCTTAAGTATTGTAGTAGAACCAACATTGGATGCAGCAAAATCGAAAAATATAGTCCTCCACCAGTGCTCTTTTAGTTTCTCTTTTTAATCATTGTCACACACTAGGAATGTCCTGTGTGGACGATGCCGTTACAAACATTTATACTCTTATATACAAACGATCTGGACGGATTTATAATATTATACACGCGGCCCAGCAGTAAATCGCTTAACCATGCGCCAGCCTGGCCATCAACTTTATTTACTTAACTTTATATAGTAGCTTTAAGAAATAAAAGTTAGGTAATGTTAGACAAGTCTGAAATCGCCAACCCGCATTGAGCAAACATGGTGCTAGCAAACATTCTCTGCATGAGAGGAGATCTGTGCCCAGCAGTGGGATGATAAAAAGGTTAATGATGAATGTCTCACGATGTCATGTGTTTTAATTTTTTTTTTTATTCTTTAGGGATATCTTGGAAGCAATGAACAAAGACTGCGGAATGCCCCTGGCGAAACTTCATGTGGACGGTAGGATGACCTCCAATGATCTTCTAATGCAGCTACAAGCAGACCTCATTGGTATACCTGTGTGTGAGTATTGCTTCTTCTTTAATGTTGAATAAACCTTTATTTGGTCCGTTCTTCCTAATTTGGACTAGTTTGTGTTCGGAAGGAATGCCTGGGTCATCGAAAGAAGTATTTAAAATAAAAAAGATTTTTACTTCAGTCATCAGAATAAAGAAAATACTGTAACTTTTCAGCCTTGAGGCTTAGGCATTGTAGGGGTTTGATCTAAAAATGCATTGCTAGAGCTAAGATGATCTGTTGGGCGGTATAGGGTTCATCAATATCGAAACGAAAGGTCGATATCGAAATGGGGGTTGCTGCCCCCAGTTTTGCGTGAAAGACTAACAAACATTAATGTTTTGAATGTTTTCAACAAAGGAGATGTTTCAAAAATGTATGGAGCCTGGGCCAGTACATTGTACACTTAATGCTAGGTACAGTTACGCTATAGTTAACTGTTTTTAATGTTTATTTCTTATGTTTTGGCTTAGTTTTTATACAGATTCAATTTAACTCGGCCAAGGAGTGCAACACAACTACTAATAAATGTGGTGGTCAGCAATAAGCGAAATAAGACTTTGACAGTGACATTTGATTGAGTGTCATGTATCTACCTAAGGCTATCGTATCTATATTATCTACCATAGGACTGCGAAAGAAACAGAACATGAATTCCGAACATACGGTCCATTAAATAAACACAATCAACTCCAATCAACACGAACACAACGGGAAAATAGAACTGTCAAAGTCGCCAATGAAACGTTATAACCAGTGTCATGGCTACCTTAATACAGGGTTATCTCACTAAAAAACGTTTCAAATAATTAATTAAATATACTTGTATTTTTATTCAAATTAATTTAGTAGTATTTTTTATGAACATCTTCTATTTTTTTCCTTTTATCTATATAGCGTATATAGTCATCATCATCATCTCAGCGTTAATCTCAGTCGCATCCGAAGTTTTTTCAGCATTGGAGTCTGGGGTCCGCTTTACCAGTCTAACTGTTGATATGGCTAAACTTCGACATTTTCCGTGAAGCGACTGCCGTCTGACCTCCACAACCCGAAGGCGACATCGAAGCATTGCAGCTAGACTAATTGATGGACTTTTGAGGGCTCCAACAACCCGTAACGACTGCCATTAGATGTTCGTATGGCAACCGGGACCAACGGCTTAACGTGCTTTCCGAGGCACGACCAGACCAATGCAAATATTCATATTCATGCATACAAATATTTGCACTACGCGGTGGTCGAACCCGCGCCTCCTTGCCCAGCGGCCGCGTTCGCTACCGCAACGCCACGGAGGCTGTCGTGGTTTCATCAATATTGAAACGAAGGTCGATATCGAAATGGGGGGCTACTGCCCCCAGTTATGCGTGAAAGAGTGTTACATTCATACAAAATTTCACGTATGATATTTGTAGGATAATTTGGGACTGTTCTTGGTGGAAATATTAGTGTGTTCTTATATCTGTCGTAAGTAAAAATGTTATATTCGTCCCCAGTGCGTGCCCAGGCGTGTGACATGCCGTCGCTGGGCGTGGCGGTGGTGGCGGGCGGTGCGGTCGGCGTGTGGAGCACCGACAAGTGGCGCACCCACGCCACGCTCAACGACACCTTCCTACCGACCACTACTGATGATGGTGAGTACATATTACAGAATAGCTACGCCCCGTTGTTTCTCCCGCGTAACTTTCGACCCCTTTAAAAGATCACTTAGTGATAAGAAGCAGCCCATTGCCTCATCTTTTGTAAACTTTCTATAATTATGGCCCTTAATTTATATGGATACTCGTACCTACATAATAAAGAGTATTCTATTTTCTAGTTTTGGGGGACTGTCTTATGTACTATTGACGTTCAAAAAGTGCTGATTCTCGGCCTAGTTTGAATAAATGACTTTTGATTTTAATTTTGATTATTTTATTATTTTCTATATGTGTCTATGTCTATGTCTGTATGTTTCAAACATTTCCCAACAAAACAAATTACACCCCGGTGTTGATACCATAAGAGCATAGACACTATAAACATTATATTAATAACAATACTCTTTCCAGATCGGGACGCAAGATACACCAAATGGAAGATGGCGGTACAACGATCACTCGGCTGGGCGACGACTAAAAAATCATTCACCATGACAGGTCAGGCCAAACGAAAGTGTAGCATGATGCCACAGCAGCCAAGTGTTGACGTCCAGTCTCTACCGGACAGTAGAAAGAACTCGCTCTTTGAACCCCATAACCCAATCTTACTAGAAATCAAAAACGATAAAAACTTCGACGAAGGGGTCAACCATTATGTAGAAGAATTAATTCAATATTCAGCTCGTAAATTCTCAATGTTTATGCCAACTAAGAAACCTATAGGCGAACGTACTATCTTAGATGATATCGACTATTTTATGAGTAAAAAGGAATGTGATTATGGCATGTGTGAGTGTTGCCCTATCGAGAAAAAGGTACAAACTAATTGGGAATCGATTGAAGAGATTATCGAGAATGATCCGGAAATAATTTTCGATAGTGATGACAACCCTATTATGGTAGAACGTGTCAGGACGCATCATGTGACAGCTGAGCCAGTTTTTTTGACATCTGTCTTCAGTATAGGGGCCGCGAGCTTGAGTAAAAAAATCCACTTCGACAAACTCCCGGCGTTGTTCAGATTTGTTTACAATAAAATATCAAGTCCTCTAACGTGAATGTTTTCCGCGTGTTTGTGTAGTAATTTTAAATGATTATTTTTTATTACTTTGGGGCTGTTCAAATGCTAAGGGAGGCCATGGTAAAGTTCCTAGTTTTCAGGATATTATTATTACTACGCCTTGATGTTTGAACTAGTTAGGAAGAAATAACAGAAAGCTCATATCGTTATTTAAACCGTTCAAAACTCTCGTAGCAATCTCGGCAACAATCGATGAAATCAAAAATCTAGGGAAAATGGAGTTAGTTGTGCCAGATCGGAGTGTGAAAGTACTTAAAGCAAGTTGCCCCTCAGATTTATAAATAAAATATTATAAACATGCAAAATAAAAAGACAAATAGTAAGACAAGTAGTAGCTCTAAACGTCAAATATATGTCAAATGACGTCTTAATGTCAGAATCATAACGAATATACTAATTAGGTGTAATTATTTGTTACGTACCTAGTCCTTGTTATGACTTGTTAAAATGTGATATTTTCCAATTATGTTTGGAATTATTTAGGCGTATTGTACTTAAAAGTAAAAAGTACTTGAATTTAGATATATGGAGACTCCTTAATGCCAAAATTGAATGTATTTTTCTGTTCCCCGAGGCTATTAAAAGACATTTTTAGTATGTTACTGTTGACACTAGTAAAAAAAAAAACGAATGTATAGAAATAGATAGTACTGCGTTAGATGAATTTGATCGTTTTAAATCAAATAGACCTATTTAAAATAGTTTTTATCTTAATACTTAAGAACGTATTTGTTTTAAAATCAATAAAAATTAAGTCTTTACTTAGAAATTTTGACTTACTCATATTTTTAGGACCTTTTAAGACAATGCATGCACAGGTATTTCTTTTATACTTCCAAGTATATTAAATCAGTATTTGATCACTCACGATCTTTGAAGACTCAGGTCTTTAAAGCTCGTTCCTCGTTCGAATAATATATTTGTTAAAAATATTTTTGAATTATGTGACCCTTTTTCAAGAAATTGTGCTGAATAATTTTAGTTTCATATTTTCGCTAGAATACTGTGACGTCTATATTGTTTTACTAACATTAATATAAGACTGGTATTAACTTGAATATTGAATAAAAAGATTTATTTATCCTTTCTGGGTCTTTAATTTATCTTGGTTATTCCTTGCATGACTTTATTCTGCATGAAACATGAAAATATAACTGCTAATTTCATTGCATGAAATAAAAAAAAAATGGTTTTAATTTGGACGGGGAATTAATTTTTAATTGGAATATTGTTTTGCATGAACCCAAAATAATCTCCGTAAGAGACGTGCTGTCTAGCCGACAGTCGATAGCAGACTGGTGCCCAAATCTCAAAATTAATGGTTTTTATACCCCAATAAACGAGATAAATCTTTAGCTTATCATAAATAGATATAGATAAAGAATTAGCTAATGATATGCGAATTAAAATTATACAATAATAAATTTAGGGATTACTTTATGTATTCAACATTACCTTCTAGAGTTATAAATTAGAATAATCCATGGTTTTAAATATATTTTAGTTACACAAACTTTTAATCCAAGAACATATACAGTCACCCCATAGTGACCATAAAGCATCTGACGAAAAAACTTATGGAAATAATAGAATTAGGCTGTTTACACAACTACGATTGCGCGATCGCTGTTGTATTTATAGCCTAATTGATGAAGCATATTCTATTGCTATTTAGTATGCGGTACCCATTAGTAATATTAACGTTTATCCACATTTTGACACAATTATTATAGTTGGTGCAGTTCACGAACGCGTGTGTGTCATTGTAATTTGTACCTTATGTTAGTGAGAATAAAGTCTCGTGACGCTCGCTGGTGATTTGCAACAACTATAAACCGTTTCGATCAAAAATTGCACTACATGGCCTCCATTGTGGAATACTTGATTATAAACTTTATCTTTCAAACATAGTTATCGTTTGAAATACAGCTATTGTGATTGAAGCGTAAACGTATGTATTTTTAATTAAATGAGCAAACGTATTTATAGAAAAATAAACCATAATTTTCAAGCAATAAGGTTGATAAACCCAAGTTGAATTTAAGACTTTCAATATGATTTGTAATCTTAGTTCTTCCAACAGCTTTTTCTTACCAGAAATTTAGTACTATTTTTGATGGAAGATAAAGACACGAATCTAATTTCTAAGTACAGTCGCCAGCACATCAAGTTACCCAAAACTGTCAAATTATCCCAATCAAATTTAAACCTTAAGTTTTAGACATAAGGTTGAAAGTCTAATAAAGTAATTTGACTGAATGTAGTGACTTGATGCCGCCATCTGTACTCATAAACATTATAATGAAAGTGTAAAAGTGCATCAGTATCAGCGTGGGAGGTCCTGTTTTAGCGGAATTTTGTGATTTCTAATGATAAGTATTTTTAATTAATATTGTTTTGTTTTCCAATTCACTTCTCCATTGCAGTAACTTATTATCACACTAAATATTTTCAGTTTCGACGTCACAAAATTTCGCACCCTTTCAAACAACATTATTAGAATTGGCTCATATAAACGTCATTTTTACCGTTTTTTTTTGTGTTGTACCGACGACATCTGTTCGAGCTCCTCGAAACTGTCAAATATTCCTAATCAACTTTTAACCTTTAATGCTTCACTACAAAGTATAAAACAAAGTCGCTTTCTCTGTCCCTATATTCCTATGTATGCTTAAATATTGCGGGACGTAGCGTTTGCGGTGATACCGACCGGCTGACCGCTATGTTTTTATATACAACGTTCACAGTTTTTCTGTAGTTTTTTTTTAATAATTCTAAACTAGTGCTTGACTGCAATCCCGCCTGATGGTAAGCAGCGATGCAATCATTGATGGTAAAGCGCACTAGTTTATTAAACCTATTCACTTAAAAAACTGAGGAATAGGAAGGATGACGGCAGTTGAGCGAGGATGTTAAACCCAAGACCAACACGACCAAACGAAGCTGCGCTAGAGGGAGACTGATCTGGAGACTCTCCACGACCAAACTCCCGACACAACAACATTTGGCGCATCGTACCCAGCACACATCGCAACACAATTACTGCTCAGACCCGTACGGCTTCACCAGACATCATGCCGAAACACGACGAATCGCTTGGCGGCAAGCCTTTGTCTGGTGGGTGGTAACTTCTGCCGGCCGCCGATGTTATGGCCTACCACCGAGTAGTGTAATTAATATCAGCATAGCACTCGTGCGTAGTCGGGGCAGGTCGCTAGTTAAAGATAAAGTTGAAAATCTAATAAAGAAACCTGACACATTGTAGTAGCTTGAATATTGCTGTCATCTGTGCATATTGCTATGCTATATAAATCTCACTTTGGAAACTTATGTGAAGTAACCCAATACAGTTAATCTCTAGCATCAACACTGCCATTTTTTAACCATCTCACCGCGAGAACTTAGGTAAATAATAATCACCGGCAAAAGGAGCCCGTTCACCTTGGCTCCTACTTTTCGAAATGTGTCCTTGGAGTGTACCGACCGCCTTCAGTTTTTGGGAGTTGAAATTTCCTCGAACCTAAACTTTGGACGGTTCATTGAAATTCCAAAAGCCATTTCCAAAGCCAAGGTGGCTGCCAGGAAACTTGGCGTTTTCGCAAAGGTCCGGCAGTACTTCACACCTGGGCAGCTTCTAATGTTGTACAAAGCACAGGTCCGTTCGTGTGTGGAGTACTGCAGGCACATTTGGGCTGGTGCTGCTAAGTGTCACCTGGCCACTCTGGATTCGGTGGAGAGGCGTGCGAAGAGGCTGATTGGTGACCCTGATTTAACTCGAGATGGTCTCCAAAACCTCGACCATAGGCGTAGAGTAGCCAGCCTTTCGGTGTTCTATAGGCTGCATTTTGGGGAGTGTGCGAGGGAATTGCATGATTTAATTCCCCCGTCTCCGTTCCACCATCGGACGACCCGTCGTACGGCTAGTTTCCACCCTTACGTTGTTAACACCACTACGATCCGGATGAAGCGTTTCGCCTCCTCCTTTATACCCCGTACATCGCGGGACTGGAACAATTTGCCAGCGGCGGTGTTTCCGTCGGACTACAATTTGAGTGTCTTTAAGGCTAGAGGGAATAGGCTCTTAATAAACTAGTGCGCTTTACCATCAACGATTGCGTCACTGCTTACCATCAGGCGGGATTGCGGTCAAGCGCTAGTTTATAATTTATATATACAGCGTGGCGCCATAATGGCGACATTAAATTAACACACGAGTAGTGCTAGTGCCCATTAATCATATGACATTTGATATTTTAAAATAACTCGAAAAAAGAAAAAAAAAATTTTTCAAACAAAATAAATAATATAAAAGTAACCAAAATTGGGATCACCCTTGCAAAAATTCATTCATGCAATTACTTACCTCGGAGGTGCTCGGAGCTAGAACGCGTCGCTTCGCGTACAGACCTAGTTAGCGGGCTAGCACACAAGCGTAAATCGTACGGACGACAGCACATCAAGCTAAGGTTACAATCAGTCAGATGTCTTTATCCGATTTTCAACTTTATCACTAAAGCATTAAGGCTCAAGGTTGATTGATAATATCTGACGGTTTCGGGCGGCTTGACCTGCTGTCGTCCGTACCTACGTATTCGTAATCGGTAATAAGATTCTTTGTCGGCTTTTATCAATGAATCCGGCGGCGCGCGCGCTGTTTGCTCTAATGGTACCTACAGCGGAACTAGTTATAGTCAAACACTAATCACATCCCACTTAACTGTTATTATTACTTATAAGTAACTATCATCAGTTCATCACTAGTCACTGCTTTTATTTTAAATTTTCTTATGTTCAATGAGTTCACCTTGTTGGCGGACACAGAGAGCTAAACGACGTTTCATGTTTTCCCGCAAGTTTGATAATAAATTATCGTGTAAAGCCATTTCCCTCACTTTTTCAAACGCGATTGTTATTCGATGGCGTAATTGTTCGACCGAATCCACGTTCTCCGCGTAAACATGGTCTTTGATGCACCCCCACAAAAAAAAATCGAGTGGCGTGAGGTCTGGCGATCTTGCTGGCCACCTACGAGGTCCGAATCTGCCGATCCATTGGGCGCCAAACGTGTTATTTAGCCACTGCCTGGCTGCTGTTACGGAATGGGCTGGCGCGCCATCTAATTGATACCACATTCGTTGGTATTGACGGACGCTTAAGTTGTTGGTGTATTCTGACACCGTATCATTTAATAAATTAACAAACCTTTCGCCGTTTAAAGTCCCATCAATGAACACGGGTCCGGTGATGTTATCACCGTGAATAGCTGCCCAAACATTTACTGAAAATCTGTACTGATGGGCTGTCTCCCGCCAAACGCGTGGGTTTTGGCTTTTGGGTGCCCAATGGTGCAGATTGTGCTGGTTCCACATGCCGTTTCTCGTAAACGTGCTTTCGTCAGTCCAACAAATTTGGGAAAGAAAGTCACTGTCCTCTTCAACTTTACGCAGTAACCACTGACAATATTCCACTCTAATTAATTTATCACGCGATAATAGAGAATGCACTTTTCGAAATTTAAACGGGTGCCACTTTTCCCGCTTTAAAACCCGGTGTATGGTTCTGTGATGAACCTGAAAATGCCTAGCGCTCTGGCGAAGGCTAGTTTTTGGTTGGTTTTCAAAATGTTGTAGCACATTTTCAGTTAGTCGAATCGGGGTTTGACGTGTAGGCGGCCGATCAGGGCGTTGAGACCTAGGATCCACTGGCCGGTTTTCACGGATGCGCTGAAGAGCTCCTACAATAGTGCGAGGATTAGTAGGGCATTGTCTGGAATTGCCATATCTCTCGCGATATGTCCTTATTGCAAGGGCGGCATTTTGATGACATTCTCCGTAAATTAGAATCATGTCCGCATATTCAGCTGCTGTATAGTTGGGATGTGTACTCGCCATCCTAGACACAAGTTTACACAAGTACTAATAAATAAGATAACACAAATAACGTTCGTAACACGAGAAATAAAACGACCGAACTAAAATAAAACAAAGCGTCTTTATCGCGGTACCATAATCTAATTACTATTCTAATTACACAAAAATAATTAATAAAACAATAGACTAAGCGTCTTTTCCACAAAAACATTCACAGAACTTGTATTTAACGAAATTATGCACAGCCGGTATTATGCGTGTCAAGGACACGCAGACACGCGTTCGTCTAGCATACTAAGGAAGAAGTAAGGAACAAAAAATAAATATTTAATAATTTGCGGAGGCGCGGTAGGGTGGGTCGAGGGGAGGTGGGCCGCATGTCGCTTGCGCGAGCGCCGTCGACAAAGATAATGTTTTGCATCTCTCTTCCGCACGAATGTACCTGTAACCTATGATCCATGACCTCGGCAAATGACCGCTGCGCGACAGCTGACGCTCTCTAAATACAGGTTGCTCTAAATGGTAGTTTCTAAAAATTTAAGTAACTTCGTTAATAATAACATTTTATGAAAATAAAATCTCTTCATGACGCCAAAATGTAACAAATTATATGTGTTTTTAGTTAATGTCGCCATTATCGCGCCACGTTGTATATATATATATATATATATATATATATATATAATCTTTATTTCAGACATAGGTCCAAACATTTTTAACAAAAAATAAAACATAAAACGTTACTGGGGTTGTTAGTATAACACATAAAATAAGATCGAGATCGATCAAGGTCTATACAAGCTATTTCCTATTTCTGAGTAAGTGAACACTCGCCCAGTAAACAGTAAACGGACCGTTTATTTTGCACGCTAACGTTCTGAGGGCAGTGTTGGTTCTGCCACGGACCCTGCTCATCATCGATGCGGTTCTTTTCCTAATGATGGAGAAAACATTTCAGAGGCACTATAAAACCTGGGCTTCTTCAACATACTCTCAGAGCGTCATTGTACTGTACACGCAGGGCATTGTAAGCCCGCCGCGTAAAACTTATCCATAAACTGCACGTGTAGAATGATTGGCAGAAGGATCTGAAAAGTAACAGATTTACATCTGTAGTACATTGTGCGCAACTGCGGGCCAACATATTGTAAAGCGGGCGTGGGATGAGCTATTATTCCAACTAATTCTCGGGATTGATACTATTAATAATATAATAATATTCATTTGCGAAGAACGTGGTATACAAAGGAGTTACTTGCGATATGAGTTCAAACATGTTTTGCTTAAAAATTAAGCATTCAAAATTATGTTCTCAATGTGTCCAAAAATTCCTTAACAGTATAAAAACATTCTCATTTAGCCAGTTATCCATACTCATATTATAAATGCGAAAGTAACTCTGTCTGTCTGTCTGTTACGCTTTCCCGCTTAAACCTCTCAACCGATTTTGATGAAATTTGGCACAGACAATCTTTAGACCCTGAGAAAGAACATAGGCTACCTTTTATCCCGGAAAATTTTGATGTTCCCGAGGGAAATCTAAAAAGCGCGATATAACCGAATTCCACGCGTACGAAGCCGCGGGCGGAAAGCTAGTAATAATATAATACATTTGCGAAGGACGTGGTATACAAAAGAGTTACATTATGATATGAGTTCAAACATGTTTTGCTTAAAAATTAAGCATTCAAAATTATGTTCTCAATGTGTCCAAAAATTCCTTAACAGTATAAAAATATTCTCATATAGCCAGTTATACAATATAATTTTAAATAGTCTGCCATTAAGTTCTTTAATGTATTTGATAATTTGTTAAATATGCGTACAACATATAGCCACACAGTTTTTATTGTATTTGGCACTTCTAGGCAGGTCATCTAAAACTAGTCTATGTAGGTCACGCCGACTTCGTGAACACACTTCTTCCGTTGTTTTGAACAGTTCTTTCTGTTTCTTTTTTAATTACTTTATTATAAGGATTTTTAGGAGCACTGCTATTTCAGTTATTATTATTTTATTTTATTTGTGTAAGCTAATAAGTATTTAGTTTATTATGATGTATGGTTTGTCTAGGTATAAGTAGATTTGTAATGTTTTAAATACCTTGTTATCGCATTGGGTCTTACCTGTAATGTTAACAGATAAAGGATAAATAAATAAATAAATAAATGTTTCTGTACGAACATACATCCATACTAATATTATAAATGCGAAAGTAACTCTGTCTATCTGTCTGTCTGTTACGCTTTCCCGCTTAAACCTCTCAACCGATTTTGATGTAATTTGGCACAGACAATCTTTAGAACCTGAGAAAGGACATAGGCTACCTATTATACCGGAAAATATTGATACTCCCGAGGGAAATCTAAAAAGCGCGATATAACCAAACTTCACGCGGGCGAAGCAGCGGGCGGAAAACTAGTACTTCATATATTACACATTAACGTTTCACGGCGGGATTGTTTAACAAAATCGATTGCCTGGTTGAATTGCGGCTCACTTCACTTAACTTATCTTACTTCACTTCACTTAAGTCATGATGACATTTTTACAGAATAGCACCTCTATTTTTTTTTTATTTTAATAGCAAAAGGTATTTTACTAATATTTTTTTAATATTTTTCTGTTACAGAGGAACGATACAGACTCCTGGCTTCGATACCGGCAACTCTTTTTCTAGTAGGTAGCTTTACTATGCTAGCGGTTTCAAAAGTGCTCAATAATAGGTGATAAGCGAAAATAGGCTTTATTCGTTCTAGAATAAGTATTTAATTCGCTGTTTAATGTAGAACATGAAAACTTAGTACTTTGTATGTATGTTTAAATGATGATTCGTGTTACATATCTGGTAAAATTTTCTTTATGTAGATAGGTTATTGTGGACGATTGAAAATACAGTGAAATGTTTATTTTATACTATCATACTTTTTACAATGAATAATGTAAATATCTGACAAGTTTATACGAACAATTATTATCGAATGTAAACTACTTACTACCCTCCTTTCGTATAAACTCATTTACCTCATTTATTTTAGTTTTAACTTGCATACTCACATAGAGATATTATACTGATGGACATGCCTGAGATGAGAATAGGCTATTTGACAATATGATTTTTTTTGTGATTATTTACACAAGTTTTAATAAAAATAATAACTATTAATATACCCAAAAACACAATAATATGTTTGGCTTTTTGTGTCTCGCGCCACATATTGTGAAACGATCCGGATTGGCTAATGTCACGATGACGTCATTTACGAATTTTCTGATTTTTCGGCAAACTTACAAAACAGTTTTTCGGGGGTTTTATCAATGTATTTGTACATCCCGGTACAGCACACCACTTGTAAACCATTTTATTAGATAAACAACAACAAATAATAGATAAACACAAACACCACTGTGGAACCGAAAATCTTTTATATTCTTGTGACGTCACTTACAAAGCGCGACGCCATATTGCTGAATAAAGCGTTTAGGCGGCTTATTTGAATTTTGAATTTTTATTTGCATGTTTCCTACGAAATACGTACTTAAAATAAAAAAAAACTCGGTGAACTTCTTAACCGCAACGAAGTAATACAAGATAAAAATTATAAATCCGTCAAATAGCCTATTGTGGCACTCCGAAAGAAAGAGAGCAAACCAAGTTTCTGTCTATCTTTATCTCTCTAGAGATAGTACTAGACTGAAAGCATTGGCCATCTCTCTCACTCTCAAAAATTACTGCAGATTATACGCGTACGGCATGTCTATTAGTATAAATGTCGATGCATACTAATCATAATAAAATTGAAAAGAGGGTAGTATTAAATTTATATTCTGTTAACAACAGAAATGCGTCAGTTGACGAACAAATTGTGATATGAACGGCATGGTAATTGAGTAACACACTGTCAGTAGCAATGGACTTCATTTTGACAGTTCAACAACATACATTGCGTAGTTTACATTGTTGAGCAGACATGTTTTTGGAACATATGGAGCAATGGATTACCATTATGCTTCAAATATTATTTAAGTTGAGAAAAATAGTGTGTTACACAGTTAGTGTGCAGTGTAGGTTAAAACTGTGGATATTTTTTTTTTCAGAAGGTTTATTCCGCCATTGTGTTTTTTTTTTCCAAATGGCTACCGAGAAACCCGAAATACGTGTATTTTAAGTAAAGAATCTATATACAAAATTTTAAAGAGACATCTTGAAAAACCACAAAATTATGAGCTTGCTATTCTATTTGGCAGTAGGTACTTGATTCCCTCCTCCTCAAGTCGTTCTCCTCATTACTGAGGGTCGTGATGTCCCTGTGGAATTATCCTCTTCTTCACAATAGTTCGCCATTTGTTACGATCCCTGGCCGCGAGTATAGCATCATGCAGGCCGGTGTCCAGAGAGGAACAAATTTGGTCAGTCCACCTTATTGGACTGCGACCTCTGGTACGTCGTCCATCCACCTTCCCTGTAACCTGTAACCATCAGATGTTCGAGGTTGTCTCCATCCTTTCTGGCAATATGGCCAAAATATTCCAAAATCCTTTGAAGGCAGATAGAGGAGAGTCTTATTTTGACACCCAGCTCTCGAAGGATTGATGCATTTGTGCGGAATGCTGTCCAAGGAATCTGAAGCATCTTCCTCCAGCACCACATCTTGAAAGCGTCAATGCGGTCTCGATTGGCTTTCTTGATTGTCCACGTTTCCGAACCATAGCTAAAGATGGAGAAGATGAGAGATCTGACGAGTTTAATCTGAGTTTTCCGTGAAATGTTGCGGTCACTTCACAATTTGTGAAGCTGAGACATAGCATTTTTCAGTACTTGATTGTCCCAGCAAAAATATGTCAAAGCGCGGCTCGGGCGGGCGGGCGACCTCTAGCGTCAGCTGTGGCGCGCGTGTAAGATCTATCGTAATAACCGCTCGGTACGTTGTTGCTGTTGCTTATTCTGAACAAACTAAATATTCAGGTTTCGCATAAACAAAAAATAAGGTTAAAAATATGTTAATATATGTATAAAAAACGTGACACTTTAAAATGTTTGGTTTTATCATCTTTTCTGTTTGCAATGATGTCAAATATGGATTTATACTAAGTACCATGCATGGCAGCCATTTTGAAAAATAATACACAGTGGTGACAGTAGATATGTTCTATGTAAAAATTTCCCTTTTATAGTTTTTGTATCATTTATATGAAATACCAAATATATCCACCGTCTAATATAACCAATGAGCATTTGTTTGTACGTAGGGATCAAATCAAATTACACACATCAAAAGTGTCTAGGGATCAAGCATTTTTATGCGGATTTCTTGAGATTGAGATGTGGCTTTGTAATAAATTTATGATTTTATAAATTTATATGGATCCTTTTTGGTGCATTTCATAATTTGAATCAGGAACTGTGAATCAAATTCGAGTAAAAGATGAAAATCAGCTGTCAATATTTTCCCTATAAAAACATACAACGCATTGAAGACATTATTAGTGCTACTGTTTCCCTACTACTGATTAAAACCAACGTTATTATGGAGCGGCGACGTCATTTAAGCAGGGAAGAAATGCTCAGAGCCGTGGGAATGATAGAAGCTGGTTCCCGGCAACGTACTGTGGCTTTAGCTCTGAATACAAGTCAGAGTGTTATCAGTCGACTTTGGACACGTTACCGAAGCACTGGTACCGTGGCTGAGCGCCATGGAGGACGGTATCGCTGCACCACACGGAGACAAGACCGATACATTCAAATCTTAACTCGAAGAGCTCCAACAATAACCGCCATGATGTTAGCCGTGAGGCTTCATCACTCTTCAGGGAACTTAATTAGCGACCAAACAGTCAGAAACCGCTTGCATGAAGTGAACCTTCATTCCCGAAGACCGCTACGGGTACCACCTATAGCAATGCACAATCGTAGGATTCGATATCAATGGGCTCTTGAACACAGAAATTGGGCAGAAGAACAATGGCGTTTCGTGTGCTTTTCTGATGAGTCTCGTTTTGGTATGAGACCGGATACAAGACGTATACGACACTGGAGAACCCCTGGACGCCAACAGCGATTAAAATCCTGCCAGGAAGTCCATCCTTATAGTGGTGGAACCATCATGGTATGGGCGGGTATTTGGATCGGCGGAAGAACTGAGTTGATTTGGATCAGAGGCAACCTCAACGCTCAAATTTATGCTGAAACGATTGTATCAGACGTCATCGTTCCTCTACAAGTGCAAATCGGTCCCTTATTTCAGTTAATGCATGATAATGCACGACCGCACACCGCAAGAGTTGTAAGACAGACTCTCGCCGCAGCTAACATCAATGTCCTGCCCTGGCCTGCTCAGTCGCCAGACTTGAACCCGATTGAGCATGCATGGGATATGCCAGTCGCAAGAAGACCTTTTTTTGTTGTTGCAACGAACATGGGCGGCCATTCCACAGCGTGATTTGGATGAACTCATTTTGAGTATGCCAAACCGATGTTCTTGTGTTGTTAGTGTTCGCGGTAGAAACACGGATTATTAATTGTTTAAGTTACCCAATAAAATTTTAGAGAAAACTGTTATTTCAGTCTTTTTTTCGAACTTTTGTGTTAGTGGTTCAAATGTCAAATATCCCTTTATTAGGAAAATGGCAAATTTCTTTATTAATGCAAAGGTGACTTGGTTTATCGTTACTGTGACAAACGAAAACACTTTATTTGATGAATCCTTAAAGAAAATTTTAATTAATATCAATCAGGAGAAAAGTTATTGCAAAAATATATGTTGATCCCTAGACACTTTTGATGTGTGTAGTTAGCGAAACCTCACAAACGAGATGGATTGTTTGTGTAATTAGGGTTAGAAATATCTTATATCGTCTTTATTACCGCGCACATCGAAGGACTGGAACTGCAGTCTTTCCGTTTGATTACAATTCAAGTGCCTTCGAGTGGAATAGGCTCTTACTGAACTAGTGCGCTTTACCATCAACGATTGCATCATTGTTTACCATCAGACGGGATCGCAGTTAAGCATTGTTTATAACGTTAAAAAAATAACACTAATTGGCTGAAGGGCAGTAAACGAAACAGTAGAACTTTTATTGTTATCAACTGGGGGCATATAGTGTCCCGTAAAGTGTAAAGCATTTGCCAGCGACCATTAACCCCATAATCAACTATCATAATTTCAGCCGAAAGACGTCCACTGCTGGACATAAGCCTCCCCTACGGATCTCCACGAAGACCGGTTCAGCGCCTCCCGCATCCAGCGGTTTCCCGCGACCTTCACCAGGTCGTCGGTCCACCTTGTCGGGGGCCTACCCACGCTGCGTCTTCCGGTGCGTGGTTACAACTTGGCCCCATCTGGCATCGGCCCTACGGGCAATCTGCCAAGCCCACTGCCACTTTAGTGCTGCAATTCTTCGAGCTATGTCGGTTACTCTCGTTCTTCTGCGGATCTCCTCATTTTTGATTTGATCACGCAATGAAACCCCAAGCATAGCCCTCTAATAGTTCCCTCTATAGTTATTAGAAATGATGAGGATTGTAACCCTGTTTTGTTTTATCTTTTATCGATATCGATACCCATCACGTATGTGAAGTTTCGCCAGCTAATTTAAATTGAATTCGTATTGAACATATGTCTCAAAAAAAAAAAACCGGTAGCATTTTATTTTATTGAATATTATTTGGAGACATCGGAAATTACAGCGCTTGTGTACCTAAACTTGAAGAAAATGCCGACGAAAGAAAAATGTGGATACGCCTTTTTAACTAACAATTGTATAAAATATTATACTTTTTGTATATGCTCATGACTAAATAATAACAGCCGCACAGGCCGATCGATCAGGTTAAGCTAGCAAGCCCCTCCTAGGCCAGAAGATGGGTACGCCCTTAGTGGCATACATACTAACTACGTGTACCGAAAGGCATATTCATATTTTTCTTTAGTCAAATGAAGTTTAGATATTTAAGCGCAGGAATATCCGACCGTTATTTGCGACCTCATTTCCAGTCAGCGAAATGTTAAATCTTGCTTTAAAAACTATGTCTCGAAGGAAACAAATATTCTAATTCTAATTAATTGGTTCATAATTATAATAATTTTAATATTGCATTTATGAAATTATTATTTAATTGAATGTTTTAATCACTAAATATTGCTTGCTCAGTTTGCGAATCGGAATGCTAAATAAATTTATCATTTTGTAATATTTTAATAAAATCATGTATACCTAATGTACAGACAACTGCACATCAAGCTACTACAATCTGTCAGATTTCTTTATTAGATTTTCAACTATATCTCTAAAGCTTTAAGGCTCAAGGTTGAATGGGAGTATTGTAGCTTGACCTGCTGTCATCCGTACAACCATTTTTTTGTTCTATACTGATCTTTGTAGGTAATTGTGACCTAAAAAGACTTAAATTACTTTGTAAGTCAATGTTGTTAAATAATTTTATTTAAATCTTCTATTTGAATTTTTGTATCATTCCAAATTCCATGCATGAGTAAGTGTCTATGATAAAAATGGTCAAGTAAAGTTGTTGAATTTCACGAGTTGTCTGTAAGTAGGTAATTACAATTTACGCCTTTGACAGAAGGTGTTTTGGCGGGAAAGCTAAGATGAGTGTCACGCTCATGTTTCATTTTCCAATTATTTATAGTGGCGTTTACCAAATAAAAGCGCGTGATTTATTTAGTAAAAAGTGCATTGAGTAAATAATTCATAAATAACATTGAAATATCGCAGCTTAGTGGCCACATCATGACTTTACCTCGTAGACGGTTCACGCGGCCGTCTTTTTCGACTGTCATTGGCGATATCCGTCATTATAGTGAAATAAAATTTTGTTACACGTGTTATTGGCAAAATTGTGGTATCTATTCGGCAGGGGTAGATCAAGAGTTGAAGTTGAAGCCTTTGACATTAAAGTCAAAGAACACGTGCTCGTGATTTGCAATGACTACAGACCTCCATGGGTCCCATATACCCCTCTATTCATAAACGTTGCTTAAAGTTAACTAGTGATTAGCGACTGTTTAACCATTTGTGACTTCTGCACGTCACTTAACTTTAATCATCGTTTATGAATAAACACCATTTTAAGGGGGTTTATTCATAAACCATGATCCGACCTGCTGTCTTGTATGGATCAATATCTTGGGCTACGAAAGGGATGAATGAAAGGCAATTGCATGCAGCCGAGATGAGAATGCTAAGAGGTATGTGTGGTTTTACACGAATGGATAGAATAAGAAATGAGTACATAAGAGGAAGTCTGTAAGTGGCACCGGTAGCTGAAAAGTTGTGTGGAAATCGGTTGTCATGGTACGGGCATGTGTTACGGAGAAATGAGGAGAATGTCGTGAGGAGAGTTTTAATTATGAATGTTGATGGCTATAAGAGTAGGGGAAGACCAAAGAAACGATGGAAGGAATGTGTGAAGGATGATATGGCTAAGAAGGGGGTGACTGCCGAGATGGCTTCTGATAGGGATGTATGGAAGAAAACGACATGTTGCGCCGACCCCAAATAAATTGGGATAAGGGCAGGAGAATGATGATGATATTCATAAACGATGATTAAAGTTAAGTGACACTTATTCTGCCATGGAATTACTACAACCTTTTTATGTGCCATTTTATTGAAAGCTGAACTGACGTTTGGTCGTTTAGCAGTTTGAAATAATACTTATGTGTTATGAGCAGACTTTGAACTACTACAATGTAGATAAAAATAATTCAGAGAAAATGGGCGCGTATTATGTCCCAAGCTGTAATGATTCAGCTTGTCACAATTTTTATTTGGCATTTAATGTTTTTTTAAATATTTAATTGGTATAGGAATCAGTATTATATTTTATATACAGACTTATAATAAGCAAGTACGCTGGACTTCATACTATCGATAAAAAATGAAGACTGCACGGTTAGCGCAGTGGTTAAGCTATTGAATGCTGCGCTGCGTATCTCGGGTTGGATTCCCGCACGAAAGAAATATTTGTATGACCTATGTACATGTACCTAGTTCTTTTTTTTCTGTTTACGTATATGAGATTATATGTTTGGAAGTAGTCTGGGGCAACTACTTTTTTTCAAATATATACTTGATTTTCTCCACTGTGGCGCTGACAGCAACGTGGGCGTCCGTGGAATTTTACTAAATTCGTTATTGTCATGATGAAAATATTTGAAATATCACGCAGTAACACAAAATACAGAAAATAGCTTTATTCTTCGATGTATAGCCTACATCATCAAATATGTACCAAAACAATACTACGGCCATTTATTTATTTATCAATTTATTTTTTTAGCATCGATGTGCCAATTTTAGTACCAGAGACGCTCGAGCGAGGGCGCTTTGTATCTGCGCAAAATAGAATTGTCATTTAGTATAGTGTAATTAGTCCAAAGTACTTGTATAATATGAGTTAGTGATTTTATACTATTGATTCGACAAAAAAATCATTGTACCAGTTATAACCCTTTTTTGCGCCCTAAAATTTTAATTCCTAAGCATTCCTAATGCATTATAATTTAAGATAAATATAAAAATTATCACGCTTGTCTTCCCTGCAGGGTTAGGTAGAGCTGTACGTACGGTCAGCAACCAAAGTTGATTAATTCGATACTGTACTTTTTGGTATTTTATAGTAGAAGATGAGAGTTAAAGAAGAGAGAGAAAGATTGAGAGTGCCGTTCTTTGATTCTGTAGAATTTTTGTTTTGTTTGTTCTGTAAATATTTTGCTCAGTAATTAAGATTTCATGCATGATGTCTGGTGAAGCCCACTCAACTGCTCAGACCCGTCCTCCGTACGTCTGAGCAGTTGAGTTGTGATGTGTGCCGGGTACGATGCCCCAAATGGTGTGTCAGGAGATTGATCGTGGAGGGTCTCCACATCAATATCCCTCTGGTGCAGCATCGTTGGTCGTGTTGTTGGGTTTGACATTGCTACATTATAAAAATAAAAATTGAAACTAAAGTGTTAATCGATTTTTTTGCTGACTGTACCGTAAAGTGCAGCCCTAATTAGCATGTTGTGTTTTGTTGTTTGTAATTTAACTTATTTTGTTGAGCTATTTATTTATTTAGTTTGGGTGATGGTGTTTGTGTTTTTTTTTTTTGGAACAGTGAATATGCATGGAGGTTCATTTTCAAACTGTTGTAATTTAAACCTTATGCCTGTAGTAATTAAAGTCAAATGACTTATAAAGGGTTACTTTTCTAAGAACACTCAAATTTAAGGATGTGGAATATAAAAACTGATCAACTTTCAACTGTCCCATAGAAAACTTTAATACCTACTCGACTTAAAGATATATAAGAAGTTTTTTTCACGATTACATCATTGGTCCCATGGAGAAAACTGTTTAGTATGGTGGTCTATATCAAGCCCTCTCCTGCCGACCTGCCCCCTAATCGGCGAAAACATTTTTGTCAAATGATTGCGACTAGTTGGGATCGTTTGGACCGAACGGACCAATGGGCGGTCCAAACGATCCCAACTAGTCAATGCAATCATTTGACAAAAATGTGTTCGCTGATTGGGGGGCTGGTCTTTAAAAACTAAGCCAACTAACCCTGTATACGTCATTTGACTTATTCCTCCGCCCACTCGCATCTTATAGAGAGGTAGGCCATATACCAGAAGTGAGGACATTTATGTTCATTGTGTAATGCTGACGTCAAAAGTGGCAACATTTGTTGAAAGTTGCACACATCAGCAAAAATATATATTGTGCATTTTCCCTATTCCAAATGAGAATAATTGTCTTTTTAAGAACAAATTTTGTACATTTTAGTGTTATTTTAAGCTTGTTTTTATGCAATTATTGTATGTTGGAATGATTGATTGTTGATTATTATTTATTTTGTATTGTTTATTTATTTAATCTCGTCGACATCTACTGATTTTTTTTCTCATTTTTACGAACTGAGGTGACATGACAGATGTCACACGTCTTTGCTTTTTAAAGCAAAGATTGAGCGATTTATTTTTATTTATATTGAAATTTAAAAATTATATTAGTATAACTTGGGTTTTTACTTGTATTACACATAGCTGTTTTTATATTTATATATATAAACATATTTATTACAAATTCTTTTGTAATAAATAAATATTTGAATATTGAAGAGAGAAAATACGTTGATGTTGACTTTGGTGTTGCCATGTTATTGTAAGTATTTATTTTTAAAGACATTTTTAAATTATGGACTTTGGATTACAACTTTGTTACAACTTATCTGTGCACCTCCATTTGCATTTTATCATGTTGGTATTGTTTTTAATTATTATGTTCTTGCTTGTTATTTAATTATTTTTATGTGCCATTTAGATAAATAATTTGCCTTGATATTACAATAATTAAATAAATAATTTGATACTCTTTTTTTATATGTAGGTATTACAATTTCATGGATGTTGTAAATGTACATACTTACACAATATCTTCCTAAAACCTATTTTGTGTATAATATTTATAAAATACATAAATATTATAAAATAATTATATGTTATATCATATCAATTTTACAATATATTAAATTAGTAAAGAAGTGTGAAGCCTAAACCTCTGAAATAGAGGTCTCTACAGAATCAAAAATCCTTACCTGGCTTCCGAATGTCCGCCCGCCTGTCGCCACTTCCTAGTGTTTTCGATGGGAAGAAGTGCTGGAACAAACTCCCCAGCAGCATGGCTATCTTCAGTTCAGTTAAAAAGAAACTGCTTATATAGGTACAATACTATGCATGTAAAGTTGCTTTTGTTGTAATTAATTTAATTTAATATAAACACAGAACAAAAACTCACAGAAAAAAAAACTATATTAGAAATGTAAGAAAAAAAAAAACCTATTACCTACCTAAATAAAAGCCGCCAGGCGTTAAGGGCGTGACAGCTTACATATTTATGCATTGCTGGGTTAAAAAAAAACCCTAAAAAAGCCATAACATGAAATCTTATAACCTGCCAGTAAGCTCAATCCTAATTTTATCGAACTTATATTCCACGGGTAGACCAGGTCGGGGTCCACTATTCCAGAAGTTTAGGCCTAAACGTTAACCAATGTTTTTCTCCATCTAGGTACTTATAAATGTGACATGGCAAATGTGCAATTGTTATGGTGTAATAAAATATTGCATTTGTTGGGTATTTTCGTGTTTTTTTTATAGATCCGAAATAAAACAACCTTTAGGTGTGGCGAGTAGCGATGACCTGAGGGCTAATTCTACTAAAAAAAATAATTATAAACTATATGGCAAATTTTTTCGCTCGTATAAAGATCAACCTGTTCTGCAGAGGTAGGTACTGGGGCTCCGCCTGTTGAACATCGGATACGAATGGGTGCTGCGACTGCTGCGTATTACGCATCTCTAAGGCGTTCGCGTTACCTGCTACACTAACAAAACGCTGGTCAGAGCGCGGGAGAGTATGTATCAATGAAGCACAACTGGTGACAGCGGAAGTTGCGCAGCTTGCCCCAGTGTGGCTACGCCCATGGTGAGAGCCTGAGAGAGGTGAGGCCTGAGCCCCACCAAGCCACACCAGGACGATACTTTTCAGAAGTTTTTAAAAGCGTCCTCTAATTTATTTTATAAGCAGTTACACCGCTCGGAGTTCGGGCAGCCAATGGGGTTCATGGATAATATGGATATCGTCATGCGCTTCGCAAACGTATCCTCACTCCACCCCAACGGATATGGGGTTTAGTGTTATATTAGCTACACCGCACCAGAATTGTATACGCCCACCTCAATTTATGGTTTAGAGAAAAGCATGGTCAAGTTTATTAAATCAACTTGACTTTCGATTGCAAAAAAGGCGTACAAAAATAAAGTGACTGACAAAAATGGTGGTCATTAGTCAGTCTTATTTTTTCCATCACTGAAGAGTGAAAATTAAATACTTACTATACTCTTTGAGAGTAAAGGTGTTTTGCCAGTTCGTTCGGACTCGCGCCTTTGTAGTTAGTTAAGTTGGTACTTGGTAGTGCTCATGGTGCTGAAGTTATTTCTTACGTTCAACATTATTTAAAATACTCATTTTTACAGTTGGAGGTTTGGATCTATTTCTTAGTTTTAAATATTAAGTTGAAGTCTTCAAGTCAAAGTGAAAATATGTATCTGTATTAAAATAGTTTTATAAAAGAAATTTTGAAATATTTTTTATCATTTTTTAAAATTGTATTTTTACGTTTCTGAACGTTGCATTGAAATTTACAGTGGTACCAATATTACAACAAAACTAAGCGTCAAAATCACGAGTTTATCAGTTAATTTTATTATTACGATAAGAGATAAAACTGTAAACATGGTAAGTCATATTAAGATTATTTAAGAATATGTAGTCTAAGAACCATTCCTTACAAATACTAATGTGTATACTTTACCAATTTCAGTTGTATTCAGAAAATATATGAGCTTTGAAAGCACACACAAAGACCGGATTGTTTCTGTTCATTTCAACAAATGAACACGTTTTTCAAACAATAATGGATTTAGACAGCTTACCTTTGGAAGCTTTTATAGAAATATTAATGAGAACCGATGGTGTTACTCTCGGTAGATGCCGTAGGGTTTGCACAAAATGGTTGGATATTATTGACAAGTATGATTGCATTTGGGAGAAAATGTGTTTCAATGAGTACGAATGTTCCTCCGCAGTAGCCAAAAAGAAGTGCGGCAAGGAGTGCAAATGGTACCATATTTATAAAAACCTCTCAATGTGGACAAAAGTATCATTATTTGTTCCAAAAATTCGTGAGTTCTATAAATTCTCATTACAAGACAAAAATCATGCTTTAGACATTGATTATGGCGTTCTACCGTTGAGAGACACTAGAGGTATAGTGCTATATGATGCAAGCACTTTGAAACACATACCTGTAGCAGTACCAGAAAAAGATTGCATCAGAATTGCCAATAACGATCATGCGACCATAATACAACTAAAATGTGGCATACTGCTCCAAAGAACTGTTGAAGATTCAACATATATGACTGAAGCATTTTTCATAGCAGAAAACTTTGTCCTGCATAAAAAGGATCTATACTTCTTCAGTAAGAGAGATGTCTTCATCTGTGATTTAGATTTAAAGAATCTTGAATCTAGGTTAATTGTTCGCTGTGAATTTGATATCAAAGAAATTCAGTATTATAGAGGAAGAATGTGTATCTTTACCTATTGTGGTAAAATCGTCACGATTGGTAAAAAAAGAACCATAACAGTTAAAGCTATATCTTGTCCACCGGAATGGGTAAAGCATATCAAACATATTTATGCGATCAATGAAACCAACTTCGTTTGTTTCTCTAGAAACTTATTCAAAATTGAGACTGACAAACATTGGCATATGTACATTGAATTTCCACCAATAACAGCCATATTTTTCTATGGAGATTTTGTCCTGATTGGTACAAGAGTGGGTGAGATATTATTGTATCGGTTATCTAGACAGCAAGGAGAGGAGGTTCCTTTTTTTGAAAAGATAGCAGAAATGCCGGGAAATTCATTTGCTGTTCATCTTGATGTGTGTGAAAGGAGGTCTGGACCAGTCATTATAGTGGGAACATTCTCTGAGATTTTGTTGTTGGAGATTGATTTCTTTCCTCATGTGAGTAAAAATATTTGTTACTAATTAATCATTTTTAAGATGTTTTCTGTGATCGGAGGGGTGGTTTTCTTTAAATTTTGACATATACATTTGACTGGTGCTGATTCTATCGGTACTGATCTAACTGCAATGCTTCGATGTCGCCTTCGGGTTGTGGAGGTCAGACGGCAGTCGCTTCACGGAAAATGTCGAAGTTTAGCCATATCAGCAGTTGGACTGGTAAAGCGGACCTCAGACTCCAAAGCTGAAAAGGCTTCAGATGCGACTGGGATTAACGCTGGGATGATGATGATACAGACTGGTGCTGATTATACGACAATAAATGAAAATATGGACATTGTTGGTTCATAGGAATAATCCTAAACCATAGAAAAACCTAGAACCAAAACTAAAAAAAAAAAAAGAAAATTTAAAACAAACTAAATCGCAAATGGAATAGAACATCGGCAGCAGCGCTGTCCTGTATCGACTTGCCTTTTTCGCACCATTATTATTAAAGTTTAGTACCTACCACTGTAAGCGTCGGTCATTAACCTATAAGCGCTTCCTAATCAACATGTGTTTTTTTTTTTCCGAAAATGGATATATTTACTTAAATGATTTTTTATGGGTACACTGAGAATGTGTTGAGGTACACGATGAGAAAACCTTGGTTTTTTTAATACATTTATTTACAAACTATTGCCAGTGTGGCTTCTCAGTTCATATGCACATCATATTCTAACTCTGGCTTTTAATCATCTGAAAAAATATATACTCATTAATGAATTATAACTTTGCTAGAACAAATAATTATAAACTAGTAACTATTTTATTAAGAGCTTATTCACTACGATAATTTGATATACTAAGTCATGTGACATTTTTGTGGAATTGACAATAGAAGTTGTTAAAAGGTAGCTGAAGTGAGTTTAGGATGAGCTGTCAATAGTGTGTTTTTTTTGTTCAGTATGGGAAATCATCAAATGACCTCTCTCGCTCTGGGCGGAGCGGAAGGGCGTCTCAGACTCTTAGGCCGCTGCCTCGAATCTTGCGGGCAGCGGGGCGGCGACGGCAGCGGCGCGGAAGCCGGGCGGGCATCGAAGACCCGTTCTCGAAACTAGCGTGCAGATCGCGCGTCACTATAACCGTGTAGTGTTGTGTTCACGATTCTGTCGACGGGATATTTGTTTTTATTCGCGAAAGAAATGTCGGAACAATGGCGGCAACATCTTTTTGTTTTAAATTATTCCTAACGCTCGATCACCGCTCGCTGCCCGCTCGCTGCTCGCAAGATTCGAACGCGAGAAGCACACCGCTCGTTACCCGCCACCGTCCCGCTGCCGCGCCGCTGTTTTCGAGAACCGGTCCATTTGATTTTATGCATAAGATCTTGCCGCTCACTCGCCGCCGCAGCCGCCGCCCCGCTGCCCGCAAGATTCGAGGCAACGGCCTCACTGACTAAAACCCACCCGTGTTAACCAACCCGCTATCCTGACCCAGGAGGCATCGGTGTTCGTGGATCCCGTCACGTTGTTCTGACATCTCTTCGAGGCGCTCATGAAACACAACGTTCCGTCGACCCGGGCCTGTAATTACCGATAGTGTGCTCACTCCACACCCCTTCACCTAACTTTAAACTGCCTGTATATGCGCTAAGTGTTATTAACTTGTGTATAAATTTGTTTTCAGGAAAAAGAAATGAGAGTACGTTTCCCGAAAAACAAGGTGTCAATGTACAAGAGATTTTTGCGACTTCGGGATAGACTTCGCCTGGGGGTACCCCCCATTAATGCCATAGCATAAGTAAAAAATTAAAACATAGACCTTAACAGTATTGATTATTTCTTAAATAAATTTATTTCAATACTAAGTATTGAATTAAATTCAATTAAATGTCTATGTCTAAATCGTGATATTTATGTTTAGGTTGTTTAAAATTTTTCTTTTCATCATAATCTTGGCGATATATCTGGCCTGGTTATTTGGTTTTTTAAATGAAACAAGGTGTAATTAAAATGACTGAAAACCGGCTATTAAAGCGCAATTTTGAAGGGTGTATCATACGGCCAGAAGAGCATTTAGTTGAAGTATGATTTAGTTCTCAATTGTCAAGGATTGTTACTTAGAACCAATTTCACCAATGAAACAACACGATCTGCACCTTAATAGGCTATTTGACAGTATTCAATTATTTGTGATTTTTTGCTTTAATTGCATAAAATGAGGGTTCTTTGTATCATTTACAAGAGTTTTAATAAAAAATAATAACAATTATTATATCCAAAACACAAAAATATGTTTGGCTTTTTGTTTCTCGCACACATTGTGAAACGATCCGGATTGGCTAATGTCGCGATGACGTCATACGCGCATCATCGCTTGTTTTCGGCAAACTTATAAACTGTTTTTCGGGGGTTTTTATCGATTTATTTGTACAACCCAGTACAGCACACTACTTGTAAACCATTTTATTAGATAACAACAGCAAATAATAATTAAAAACAAACACTACTGAGAACCGAAAACCGCTTGTGACATCACTTACCAGGCGCAACGCCATATTGCTGATTATATCGTTTTCGCGGCTTATTTGAATTTTGAATTTTTATTTGCATATTTCTTACGAAATACGTATTTAAAATAAAAAAAAAATACTTTGGGTGAACTTCTTAACCGCAACCAAGTAATTCAAGATAAAAATTATAAATCTGTCAAATAGCCTATTGCGTATCACATTATATCACTATCAATTGGATTCATTTTGAAGCATATTGCTAATCCATTGCTCCTCAGGTTCGAAAACTGTATCTGGTCAACAATGTAAGTAAAGCAATGAATATTGTTGATCTATCAAAATTAAACCTATAGCTACTGATAGTCATCATCATCATCTCCGCGATTAGTCCCGGTTGCATCCGCAGCTTTCGCGTTGGAGCCCGGGGTTTGCTTTCTTGCTCATTCTCCTCCATTTCGCGCGATCTTTAGCATCATGTGGTGTGAGATTGTTGGTAGGCATGTTATCTCTTACAACTTCAAGCCAGCACTTCTTTGGTCTACCCCGGTTGCTCCAGCCCGGGGAAGGGTGTTGGCAAGACATTTGTTACCCATGTAACATATATAATTATATATATAGCAATATAGCTACTGATAGTGTGTTACGCAATTATCTTAAAGGACATCTGAACCTCGTTCAAATGCTGTAATTGTTAATATTCCATAACAATGATGACACTAAAACAGGTTTGTTGTTTTTAGGTTGGAACTTATCAATATCTTCTCCCGCTCTTCTGTCAGACTTTTGACTAATACCCACCCGTGTCCCTTCAGTTGCCTGTGCCAGGTTCCACGGTAACTTTTGAACGACCCGCAACTCTCAGGCATCAGCCTTAGGGGACCCATTGTTTACCCCTAGTTTAGTTTAGTAAGAGAAAGAGGTTTAATTGTACTGAACACGTTCAGTATTATTGGTGAGACTTGTTCTGCACGCGACTGCTGTCGAAAAACAAATTGGATTTCATGGGTTCTTTTTTTTGCGAGGAACCCTAATTATTTTTCTAAATTAAAAGTAGCCTAAGCTACTCCTTATAATATTCGCTGCCAGCCAGTGAAAGTCTCGTCAATACAGGAACAATTGTTTCGGAGATTATCAACAAAGAGCGAGACTAAAGATTTTTTTGTTGTTATAAGTACGCACATAGTAGGTATATCTTATTATGTATTTAATAAAAAAAAACTGTTATTTTAACTTGGATATTTGTATATTTTATTTGTTTGTATAATTTATATAGATGTATGGAGAGAAAGATAATACCAAAAAACCAATAATTTTTTTCCCAAAGATGACATAAACGTTTTTCTCTCTCACCCGCAATTTTCACAGGAGGTGGGAACTAGGCACACGTCGTCTAGTAAATCAAACCAGTGGTTTTATCCGAGCTTGTAATACAAGTGCAAATGAGCCACACGTATGTGGTCTTGTCACGATGCCAAAATAGCGCTGCAGCGAATATCTATGTTTTAATCTACATTTTATCAAGCGCTGTATTGTTCTAAGCACGATGCGTTGAGATTTGGAAAGCTAATTTTGCGGGTAGAATATGTTTTGTGTTATAAAGGGCATTGTGGTTTAGATATGGTTGTAGTGTGGTTGGACTCGTGCAAATGCTGGTTAGTTTTAAGAAATGTACAATATAACATAACACTATGCATTGTTGTCCCGACGAATTAGGTAGTAGGTAGTGTACCCATACTAAGAACACATTCAGCCAGTTTTGTCTTGCGTTCCATGTGGAGCATATCTATACTCTGGGCTGCTAATGAGAAAGGAGATGTTTCAGAAATGTATGGAGCCTGGGCCAGCACATTGTACACTTAATGCTAGGTATAGTTACGCTATACTTAACTGTTTTTAATGTTAATCTCCTATATTTAGGCTTAGTTTTTATACAGATTCAATTTAACTCGGCTAAGGAGTGCAACACAACTACTAATAAATGTGGTGGTCAGCAATAAGCGAAATATGATTTTGACAGTCACATTTGATTGACGTGTCATGTATCTAAGGCTATCGTATCTATATCATCTACCATAAGACTGCGAAAAAAACAAAACATCAATTCCGAACATACGGCCCATTAAATAAACACAATCAACTCAAATGAACGCTCGACACGAACACAACAGGAAAATAGAGCTGTCAAAGTCGCCAATCAAACGGCATCACCACTGTCATGGCTACCTTAATAAAGGCTTATCTCACTAAAAACATTTCAAATAATTAATTATACAACGTGTAACAAAAAGGGTATATACATACAAATGGCAAGGCATCTTTACATGATATCAAACGATATCGGAAGGGTTTCAACTCAAAATAAAATACTCAAAAAATTAGTACCAAATTTTCGGTTTCGTGTGTTTCTTAAAATAAAATCATAACAAACGTGGCAGCACACTACATACGTTAATAACTACTCGTTACCCGTCACGTTACTTGCCAAAATCCGATAAATGTCTTCAATATCTCTTGCGACTAGTATGATAGTAGCCTATCACAGGCGGTGTTTTTCCTCATAACTTCCTAACATAAAGAGATAGGATTAAAAAACCCTTCCAATATCGTTTGATATCATGTAAAGATGCCATGCCTTTGTTATGTATATACCCTTTATGTTACACGTTGTATATACTTTCATTTTTATTCAAATTAATTTAGTAGTATTTTTATGAAAACCTTTTATTTTTTCCTTTTTATCTATAAAGTGGTGGCCCAAAATGAAACATCTCCTTTATAATATGAAACCCATTAACACTTCTGGGCCGCGAATCCAGGATCTCATGTTAACACTGGTATTTGCGATCACTAGAACAACTACCCTTTAATGCACTGCAATGAACCTACCCACTACGCCACCTGCTTTGTCTTGTAGCAGATGACGTTCAGGAGTTTCTGTCTACCCCCATTAGGAATATGATGTGAGTTTATATATACCACGTAGTACGTATATGATATTCGAAATACTTTTCAGAAGAATTAGTTATCGCATGCTGAAAGGAGGGTAGTTTGAAATATAAATATGACATTTACTTTTTTGAAATCTACCCACATTTACGATACATTTGAAAACTGTGTGTCACTTCTACATTAGATTGGAATTGTTTTCGGAAACCAAATTAGCAGTTCTGCGTTTTGATTTTCTATGCTTAAGAAGTCTAACATTTATTCGCAGAATTGAGTTGCATTGTTACTTAAGTAGGTGTCTGACTTATTAGGCACCTACTTAGGAATTCCTTTTTGCAGAATTATATAGCAATTAACATAATAATTATGAATCGTAATTTAACCCATCCCACCGACCACAACTTAATTGTATAAACAAAAACAAATGGCTCTTATTTTAACAACTTACCTACCTAATCTACTTTTGCTATTTATTTGTCATACATGTAAACAGATATAAGTATTTGGCAAAATAACTTTAATTATTACGAGTTAAATTTATGCTGCAACTTTTGTAACTTTTTCAATAGTGCTAGTCATTACGAAATCAATTTAAATACTATTGGAGTAAAGTTGATATTTGTTTAACTTGAAATAATAACAATTTGAATAGACTTCCGTTAAAACGTAATTAAGCTACTATTCTTTTTTCTTCTCTGTTAATGCCATCTTAAGGTTGTGAACTTCAGCATAACTTTCGAGATTTATTAGTTATTTATGCCACTGTCAAGCAATGATACCTATTATAATATGAGTGATAGTTTGTGCCACGGCTGAGTGGTAAATAGGGCATAATAGACCATCACGAGTATTACAATACCTGTTTGCGGCAGTGGCATACAAAACTGTTTTCTACGACCTTGAAATAATTGGTACCACTTTCCATATTGTTACCTTGATTTATGTGGTAGCAATGTTTTTATGGTCTGCATAGCTATTTCTTTCATTTCAGGAGGCCTTAAGATATTGTCCATTTCGTTATTATCACTGATATCACTCATTTTCAAAACAATTTTATTTATAAATGCAGATACTTGTTTTGTTGTTATAATCCCACAAATTAAAGGCAAAGGCAATTCTATACAGCCTAATAACATGCGATGTTTAGTCGTGACGCAAATACGCGCGCTTTTTGACATAATCATATGTTGATTTTTTGTAGCCATAGCCATAAAAATAATTAAAAAGTTTCATTGTAGTACGGTTTGGTCACACTGAAATGTGGAAATGGTCATTGTAACACGACTTGGCAGGAATAAGTACTATTGAGATAATACTTATGATTATGTATTAAGCAAATTACGAAATGGTCGTAGAAAAAATCTATTTCTCAACGAAGTAGGTGGGTAGGTAAAAATAAGAGCATTACCTAACATTTTTCTTCACTGTGCGAATTTATATATTCAAGTTTATGTATTTTAGTATTATTTATTTATTTGAGTAGTATATGTTACATTTTGAATTATATAATGTAGATAGGTATATTAGATAGATAATATTTTAGATTAAGAAATATCACGTCGTAAAATCAAAAACTTCTCTTGTTGCTCCCACAAAATATTGTCTACAATTCTCCATTAGCAGGTTGATAGGAAGAGAAATAGGCAATAGGCATAGAATAAAGAGAGGAAGTACGTTATCTTCATACAAACGGACCGCGCGCGGCTTGTATGTCTGCGCCATAGTATCTATGCGTCGCCGCACGCACACCTAAACACAATATTAGAGTGCCTATGACTGCGCTAGTCGCGGCTAGCACGGAACGAAGTTCGCGCGTCACGGCTTTTCGGCACATTATACTCTGTTTTTTAATCTCGTAGACTAAATTGACACATGCAAATGTCAAATTTACATTATTAATTTTGTATTATTACGTTTTTAATAAGTACCTACACATTATTTCAGGATAACTTATTGTAAAAAAACGATACTTGATTTTACGAACGCTAAGTTTCGGCACTATTTAAGAATTGCAATAAACTGCCAACACTCGTAATATCAGTTTAGTCTACGAGATTAAAAACAGAGTATAGCTTTTAAAAAATGATCACATAAACTGCAAAGTTGGTATGTCTATTTATGAACAAATAAAAGACTTATATTTTTCAAATTATATTTCTAAAAGTTATTTACAAGGATACGGTTATATTACACATTAAAGTTTAATAACAACGCGTTTCGTAATAGTCGAAACCGAAGAAAGTAGGTATTTTTTCTGTAGCTAATTTGTAATTTTGTATTAAATGTGTGATTCAATAGATGTTATGTTTGTATTATTTATATTTGTATTAATTAAAAATAAAAATAAATATGGTTCTTTATGTGTACAAAACTAAAAATAAAAATTACAAAAAAAAATCTGACTAGTACATGTAAACTAAATACTAAGCAAATAATTTAAACATACGCTCTTAGTCTATAAATATTTGTTAGCGGTTTGGGCGACAACCGTAACCGACGAAGCGCGGACAGTTGTCAACCCTAAGACAGTAGGCAATTAAATCGCGGATTGGGTCGCAGATAACCTACTTCCTCTCTTTATTCTATGCAATAGGTGTCCATGTACTCAATAATAATAATAACGCAGTATCTGTATCCGTTTTACTGTATTTAGGTACTTGAATACTTAATAAATAAAGTCATAAATGCCAATTTATTGCCGTTTATTTTCTTAAAAATGGGCCTCCTCCTCCTCTTCAAGTCGTTCTCCTCATTACTAAGGGTTGTGATGTCCCTGTGGAATTATCCTCTTCTTTACAATAGTTCGCCATCTGTTACGATCCCTGGCCGCGAGTATAGCATCATGCAGGCCGGTGTCCAGAGATGAACGAATTTGGTCAGTCCACCTTATTGGACTGCCACCTCTAGAACGTCGTCCATCCACCTTCCCAGTAACCATCGGATGTTCGAGGTTGCCTCCATCCGTTCTGGAAATATGGCCAAAATATTCCAAAATTCTTCAAAGGCAGACAGAGGAGAGTCTTATTGTGACAAAACTGGGCATACAAGTGTAAATGGTTTAAACGATGCACAAGTGGTCCAGAATTCACTCAAAAAACTGAGTAGGTAAATAGGAAGGAAGACGGCAGTGGAGCGAGGTGATGCAATGTTAAACTCAAAACACGACCAACGATGCTGTGCCTAAGGGAGATTGATAGATTGATCTGGCGACCCTCCACTACCAAACTCCCGACACAACATTTGGCGCATTGTACCCGGCACACATCTCAACACACCTGCTCAGACCCGTCCTCCGTACGGCTTCACCTGACATCATGACGGAACACGACGAATCTTTGGCGGCAAGACCTTGTCTGGTGGGTGGTAACTTCTGCCGGCAGCCGATGTTATGGCCTACCACCGAGTAAAGCTTGACCTGCTGTCGTCCGTAATTTGAATCTTTGTAGTAAACCTTTCTAAGTGTTGCTGGCACGACTGTTTTTAAATTTTGTTTTTACAAGACTGTTATTTCCACGGCGTTCTCGATGGCATCGCTGAGGTCATTTTGACTGCATGTTTTGGGGCACAGGGGGCAAGATGGTGGAGCAAAGCCTTCACCTGGCCACTTTCGACACAGTGGAGAGGCGTGCGGAATGGTGCAAAATGGTCTCCAAAGCCTAGAGCACAGGCGTAGAGTAGCCAGCCTTTAGGTGTTCTATAGGATGCATTTTGGGCAGTGTGCGAGGGAATGGCATGATTTAATTCCCCCATCTCCGTTCCACCATCGGACGACCCGTCTTACGGCGAGTTTCCACCTTTACCTTGTTAACACTACTACGATCCGGACGAAGCGTTTCGCCTCCTCCTTTATACCGCGTACATCAAGAAACTGGAACAACTTGCCGGCGGCGGTGTTTCCATCGGAATACAATTTGAGTGTCTACTAAACTAGTGATACTAGTGGTGGGTGGTAGTGGTGGTGGTGGTGGTGGTAACTAGTGAGTAGACCATCAACGATTGCGTCACTGCTTACCATCAGGCGTTTACATAAATCTGGGAGCTAGGCTAGGCTAGCTACATGCTAGGAGTTTTTTTTTTATAAATTACAAACCAGCGCTTGACCGCAATCCCGCCTGATGGTAAGCAGTGATGCGATCGTTGATGGTAAAGCGCGCTAATTTATTAAGAGCCTATTCACTCTAGCCTTGAAGACACTCAAATTGTAGTGTGACGGAAACACCGCCGCTGGCAAATCGTTTCAGTCCCTCGACGTACGCGGTATAAAAGAAGAAGCGAAACGCTTCATCCGGATCGTAGTGGTCTCAACAACGTGAGAGTGGAAAGTCGCCGTACGACGAAGATTCTGTGGTCCTGATAGACTTCAGGGTTATATTTCTGAGGGCATATTCAATAAGTGCTGCTGCTGCTGCGCTGCGTATCGCGGGTTCGATTCCCGCATGGAACAAATACCTATTTGTATGTTCTGCAATTAGTTGTTCCAGGTCTGGCTGTTTGTAGGTTTATGTGACTTTATATGTTTGTAAACGCACCTACGATACAGAAGAAATGAAATAGTTAAAATGTAAAAAAAATAGTTTCCTATTTTAAGAACCAATCCCCGGAACTTTACTACTCCTGCCCTTTGTGTTATTTTAATCAACATCAAAAGAGTGAAGTCAATAGACGATTAGGTAATCATATTTTTAGGACGCGCAAAAAACTTTAGTCGTAAGGAAAACTAGGTACAGCTCGGCGGCGAAGTCTCGCGTCCGACCCTTTTTTTTTTTGTTGCCGGGGTGGAAATTCCTCATGGATGTCCGCCGCCCTGGGGCGGGAGACGGTGTCTGTCAGACTCTTATTGACTAAAAACCACCCGGGTGTTCCATCTTATTCAGGGCCTCCTCGGTCGCGTCCGACCCTGGTCCAGGCCACAGTCCGAAGCGAAAGTGCATGGCAGGCCTTCACCTCCTGCCAAGCAGTGATGGTGACAAAGAAGGAGACGGAGCGCGTGAGGCAGCGGGAATTCCAGCGCCCTCACGCCGCTAGCCGCCGCATGAGACGCCTTGGTCGGGAGACGACATCGAACTCCCAACCACCGCAGGCGCGTTCTCGCGGACGGTGAACAGTGGCCAGGCCCGAGTAGAAGGCGCGCTGTGTTTCACGCGCGCCTCAACGAGATGTCAGCACATCGTGACGGGGTCCACGTGATCGATGCCTCCTGGGTCAGGGTTGCGGGCTGTGGGCTTAAAAAAGAAACCGTGGCCCTGGCGCATAGGCAAGTGAAGAAACACGAATGCGTTTTATTCAGTAAAAGTCTGACACGCCCTTCCGCTCCGCCCAGAGCGGGAGCGGTTATTTGATAATTTCCCTTCCGAAAAAAAAGGACAACTAGGTACATCTGTCAAATCTTTTTGACGACGATAGTGTTAGTGCATTCTCAAGGAAGTCAACATTGTTAAGTGTAAATGTTTAATACTTTTAAACACTGCAAAATGGATTTTGATGTGGTTTTCAACATTATCTATACCTACTAATATATGTATAAAGCAGAATAGTTTGTTTGACGTTGGTTAACCCATTAGGTAATCCAGGAAGGCTTTAGGCTATATAACATCATGTTGCGACCAATAGGTGCGGAGCATATCAAACATTTTAAATGAATGTATATTACGATCTAGAAGTGTAATAATGTATCTATAGAAATAGATTCTTTTGGGGTTAAAATAAAATGTTCAAATAACTAACTCCACGCGAACGAAGTCACGGGCGGGCGCTAGTTTAAAGAATATTTTCAAATCAAATTATTTATTTGCTAGAGTGCAGGAATACTTATAAATAAGGTCGTGAAAAATTCAACTTGAACCATACATTCAGTCTAAGAATCGAAATACAAAATTTAAATTAATCACAACGATGATATCAACACGATGATAAGGTAATAAGAAAAAATATTACTTTTATCAGACAAAATAAAATCTATGAGGTCATTTAAAAACAATAAATCTTCCACTTTTTTTGCGTCCCGCGGTTGGTCCCTCATAACTTTCAATCCCGTAGGAATATCGGGATCAAAAATATTCTACGTGTTTTACATCGCAGATTATAAAATATCAGTGTTTAAGCAAATCCGTTCAGTAGGTTTTGCGTGTTAAAGGTACTAACAAACGACCCATTCATACATCCTCTCTAATATTCGTAGCATTTCTAATATTCGTAGGATAGTTCCTACTAATACTATAAGTAGGCAAGAAAGTAAGAAAAGTTAAGTGAAAGTTGAAAGGTTAGGATTAGTAAGAAAGTACTATCAGCATCATCATCATTAACCTAATTATCGGCCCACTGCTGGGCATAGGTCTCTTCTCATAAAGAGAAGGATTGAGCGTAATCACCACGCTTGCTCAATGCGGGTTGGCGGTTTCAGACTTAAAGTCCAGGTTTCCTCAAGATGTTTTCAGTCATTGGTGTCCAAAATATACTTAGAAAGTACATTTAACTTTAGGAAAGTTGCATTGGTACTTGCCTGAACTGGAATTGAACCCGCGCACTCATACTTGAGAGGCTGGTGCTTTAACCACTAGGCCACCACGACTATACTAGGCCACCACGACTATACTAGGCCACCACGACTATACTAGGCCACCACGACTATAAGAAAGTACTATAGTAGTATCCTACTTTACTACTAGGTACAGTGTGGCTACCATGAGTTTTCATTACGCGTTTGACTCATCGATTGGCCCGCTTCAAGGTTGTAAGAACTCTCAAAAAATGAGAGGGCCAAACGCGGTCGCTATCCACGATCGAGTCTCGTAATGAAAACTCATAAAAGCCACACTGCATATAGATTACCTAGATTCTGCTAGATTGTACCTACTACAATCTGTCAGATTTTCTTATTAGATTTTCAACTTTATGTCAAAAGCGCTAGGGCTCATGGTTGATTGGGAATATTTGACACTTTTTTTTCTGCTGTCGTCCGTACTATTGGTACTATCGGTTAAGATAGGATAGTAGGAAGTACTTAGGATAGAATTAATAGGATATGTCAGCTAGCAGACGCCTAATACCCATCCATACGTCCTAAATGGCGGGTACGATGCGCCAAATGTTGTTGTGTTGGGAGTTTGGTCGTGGAGAGTCTCCAGATCAATCTCCCTCTAGCGCAGCATCGTTTGGTCGTGTTGGTCTTGGGTTTAACATTGCATCACCTCGCTCAACTGCGTCATCCTTCCTATTCCTAAGTTTTTTAAGTGAATAGGCTTAATAAACTAGTGCGCTTTACCATCAACGATTGCATCACTGCTTACCATCAGGCGGGATTGCAGTCAAGCACTAGTTTATAATTATTTATAAAAATCCTCGGTAAAAAAACTGCGGAATAATCTCCCCATTTGTAGGACCCACAAAAAGTACGACGCTTGTGAGCGCCTCGAAACAAAACAGTAGTAGGTACCAACTGTTTACAAAGGCTTTCTTACAGTGCGTGCATTGAAAACGCACCGACGAAGTTTTGAAAGGCGTCTCCACGTTGCATAGAGTAGACTATTGTTAGATATTCATCCAAAGACAAGTAGCTTTACTACAACATAAAGATAGGTATACGTAATATGGAACCGGTCTTCCATGAACATACTCATAGACAGTACAAAAGTCTTGCGCAACGATCCTCACTTGTTTTGCTTTCTTCCACTTTCATAGTTCCCGAATGGTTCTGAAAAATTACAGCTGGGAAAATGGCTTAACGTTGTACTCACGTAGGTACAATCGCCTGATTAACCGTCTTATTACAAAATGTAATATAAGTCTAGTTCTAGCCTTTTTTGGCTAATATTTGTAGATAAGTATTACAAACTTCATTTGGAGTTAGGCAACTGCAGCTGGCCCCTACCTGGAAGTCGCAAACGCTGTAATTGAAAAATTTGACTTGCCCCCTAGGCCAAAAGCTTGGTACGCCCATGCCTACGGACTAAAACACAAAAATAAAAGAATTATAAAAGAAAATTAGCCTTTTTTTGTTGGGATGGGAAATTATCAAATGACTTTTCGCTCTGGGCGGAGCGGAAAGGCGTGTCAGACTTTTACTGACTAAAACCCACCCGTGTTTCTTCACTTGCCTGTACGACGGCCAGGGCTGCGGTTTCTTGTTTAACCAACCCGCAATCCTGACCTAGGAGGCATCGGTCTTCGTGGACCCTGTCACGATGTGCTGACATCTCTTTGAGCCGCGCGTGAAACACAACGCGCCGTCGACTCGGGCCTGGTCCTTACTGGGCGGCGAGCTGCTCACCGCCCAAAGAAAATTAGCCTCAAGTCCGTATTAGAAGTATGAGTATAGAGTAGAAAATCTTCTTCAGCCACTGTGTTGTCCACTGCTTGACAAAGGCCTCCCCCAAGGCTTTCCACGCCGATCGGTCTTGTGCTGCCCGCATCCATCGGCTTCCCGCGACCTTTCATCGGTCTACCTTGTTGGGGGCCTCCCTACGCTGCGTCTTCCGTCTGCTTGCTGGATTATGCCAACCCCCCCCCCCCCCCCCACAATGATGCACACGAGTAGAAAATAACATGGTTAAAATAAATTGGGTAAACTTGGTTCGAATGTCACAATGCGTTTCGATGACTCGCAACAGCTATATCAGGCAGTAGCGGTGCTATATCAGGGCCTGTAGCCAATGTAACATCGCTTCGTAGCGAAGCGATGTTACTCGAATCGAATACCAAACCAACCAACGCACACTGGTGAAATTCGCTCAAAAATTGGGCAAAATTACGTCAAGCGTGTTATGCCCATATATTGCTGTAATCTGCCTAAAATAATAGCTTGAAGGTGTTTTAAAAAGCAAAACTATTAAATGTATGTTTTATTGATGTATTTAATCTTAATAGTACTAGTTAAAAATGACACAAATAACAAAAAAAAAAGCAATGACGATACAGAACTTATTTCTGGTTCTTTTAAAAGATTTATTACATCTTGAGGATAGGGTTTAACTTGTATTTGTGGTAGCTTTCTGAGACTTGTGATGTGAGGATCTGATGAAATTAAAAGTTGGTGAAACAAATCTTCCATAGTCTGTTTCCTAGAAAATTTCCGTGTGAAACCTTCACGATATTTTTTAATAACTTTGTTCTTACTTTCTTGGGCCTCTTCAGATAGAAGACCTATTGGAACCACTGCATTCTGTACTATAATATACCCATGGATTAATATTCTGTGAACATTGTAAGTCTTGCACTATTTTAGGTGACGCAGTTAGACGCAGCTAATTTTGGTGTGATATGAAAGCTATATATATGTTCTATCGAAATATTGAAAAGAAACGGGTTGAGTGCGATTGAGTATGAACTTTTTCACTGAGTAAAAAAAAAAAAAAAAAAAACTGTTAAAAGATAGACTTATATTCAAAGCTACATATCTATTATATCGCAAGTAATGTAAACTTTTTAGTAATACAGTAATAATAAACTAACCTGAAGGTATAGAATGCATTACGTTTTACACCAAATATCAACAAAATAAAATGTAAACGTAGTCATTAAACAGAAGCTCAAAATTGTAATAAATTACTTAACAAGCAAAACTGTTTAAATTGAGTGTTGTTGGGTATCTGAATAAAAATTGTCAAAGGTTTAAATGGTCATTAATAGATGGCGCCATATGTCTTGTTCCTAAATTAGGTTACTAATTTTGAATCGGAATAACTTTGTTTTTTTCAATTTTGGCCACTAATTACGTAAATTTCACCAGTGTGCAACGGCGGGAACGATTGACCACGTGATTTATCGCGTCGCGTGGTCAATCGTTCTCGCCATTGGTTGGTTTGGTATTCGATTTCGCTTCGCTTCGAAGCGATGTTACATTGACTACAGGCCCAGTACGTCGACTACGTCGTTCGTTAATTGGGCAATAGCACCGATTCCTTTGTTCACAAACTACGTTATACACACTACATATATATAAACTACGTTATGTTTATAACTTATAAAAAAAAAAAAACTAAACTAAGTTTAAATTCAGTACATCTTTTTCTTTCCATTTCATTAAGAAAAAGACAAAAGATAAAAAAATAGTTTTGTCTTATCAAAATTAATATTCTTACTCCATAGACGGTTTAGACAGGATTAAAAACATGGCTACTCTAAATACTTCAACTTACATTATTTTCATGAGGCGCTGACAACTTTAACAGGACTTTGATAGGATTAAGTAAACTAATACCTATTTGTCGTGACGAACACGAATTAGTAACGTTAGTCGCACTCACACACTAGCGCAACCTATCATAGACAGAGTTACTCTAGTCTATGGTTTAGCTAAAGTCGCCCCATAGAGATTGGTTAGCGTCGAGTCTTTCCTTTTTCTGCTGGCGTTGGAAGCGGCAGGTACAAAAGTTGTCTCCGAGGCGCCCGCGATCAACGCTTCATATAAGGTGGTGTGAGGAGAGTACGGAGGAACTAAAAGCTAAAGCCGTGCTCGCTACAACCAGTGAATCAATATACCCTAGGAAAACCCAGGTATGAGAACTGTTAATTATCCTAAATTCCGGGACGTTGGGAGTCAACTAAGTTGCATCTCACAGAATAGTTGAAGTGTGTGATCATTTATGCGGAGTCAGATATAAATTAATTAGATGATTACCCAAACGTCCCGACAATATTTATCTTTTGTCCTTTTTTTAATGAAATGGAAAGAAAAGCATGCACTGAGCTTAAAGGAGACGTTTCATTTTGGGCCACCACTACGTACGCTATATAGATAAAAAGGAAAAAAAAAAAAGATTTTCATAAAAATACAACTAAATTAATTTGAATAAAAATACAAGTATATAGAATTACTTATTTGAAACGTTTTTTAGTGAGATAACCCTTTATTAAGGTAGCCATGACTCTTTTTATGACGTTTAATTGGCGACTTGACAGTTCTATTTTCCCGTTGTGTTCGTGTCGAGTGTTGATTTGAGCTGATTGTGTTTATTTAATGGGCCGTATGTTCGGAATTCATGTTTTGTTTTTTTCGCAGTCATATGGTAGATAATATAGATTCGAGAGCCTTAGACACATGACACGTCAATCAAATGTCACTGTCAAAATCATATTTTGCTTATTGCTGACCACCATAATTATTAGGAGTTGTGTTGCACTCCTTGGCCGAATTAAATTGAATCTGTATAAAAACTAAGCCAAAATATAGGAAATTAATATTAAAAACAGTTAAATATAGCGTAACTATACCAAGCATTAAGTGTACAATGTGCTGGCCCAGGCTCCATACATTTCTGAAACATCTCCTTTAGTTTAGTTTGTGGGTATTGGAACCAATGTATGTATGTTTCTATAATTAAAGTATCAATGGTTGACTTCGCGATTCCTCTTACGGATTTGCGTGTAATCAAGCACTCGACTATCTTAGGTAGTATTACTAAACACATCTGTCTAGATTAGATTAGTTGAAAGTTAGTATGACCGACAGTTCACCTCAGAAGTAGGTAGCAGACACCTACCTAAGTTTGGAGTCTTGATCATGTTGCTTCGTGAGTTAGCGAAAACTGTTTCGGAATCTTTGTAATCTGTGTTGGCGCAGTGGCAGAGGGAGATCGACTGCTACGCTGCGTGTCGAGGGTTCGATTCCCGCACAATACAAATATTTCTATAACCATAGTTGTTCCGGGTCTGGCTGTTTGTGTATGTGAGTTTCAGTGTTTGTAAATGCACCAACGACACAGTAATTCCAAGCGTGGGGCAATGTTTTCTCAAGAAAATCGGTTGCCTGTAAAGTCGATTCAATGGCGATAGTATAACGTGACAACGTCATAAGAAAATACTGGTGGTAATTGTCACACCATTATCGTCGCAATTATCGTTGTTAATAAACAATTGACACCATGTTCATTTTTCACTGCACTTCATACTTGACGCGCCACGCGGATGCAACGCTCACTCAAGTAGGAGGGAGACATATGTGGAACAATGCCGAAAGCGGAGGCCGATTGTGTCTCTTTGTCGCTCGTACCGCGCTCTCGCTTGCACGTCAAGCCTTAAATGGAACGCCTCAGAGCGAGGTAACGCTGCATGAGTCATGTTTTTTCGTGTGTGCAGCCGGCTCCATCGAATTATAAGACGTCACGAGTTAACTCATCGTAACACGCATTTACGCTGAGTCTACAGCTACTGTCGTCATGCGTCATTTTGCAACTTAGCTTTTTACCGGAAATCAGAGATAGTTATTTTTCTTTGCATTGTATTCAGTCTTGCCTCAGCCACCAGCTAATATCCTGTATGTTTTGAAATTAAATTAATATTTGAAAATAAATATTTTTTTTTAACAAAAGTCCTGACCGCCGAAACATAACTGGCGCAGTCGGTAGGATCGCGGCGTTCTAAGATCGAATCGAACTCTTCATCTTATGAGCGACGGTTCTCAAATCGTTCCTTCGCGGTCTACAAAGAACCTATCGCGCGGTCGGACACCTCTACGGTCATCGGGATAAATCTTCCGGAGAATTGGAGGAAGCTGCGTTGAACGAGACTCGACTCGGCAGGAGATGCAGTGGCTACTTTGGTAAGTGCTCTTGTTCTACCAAGTGTCCTTGCTCTATTTCCTGTCCTAGTTTTAATTTGTGTATTTTAAGTTAATCGATGTGTTTGTCTATGAGCTAAAATTGCAGTAGGCAATAACATTAATATTATAAATTAGGTTTGTTTGTCTATAAGCTATAATCGCAGTAGGCAACAATGTAATTATTATAAGTTAAGTTCCCACGAATAAATTCCAAGTGATAAATTTGACACCTCTATTGTTTTGCGTTGAGTGCCACTATACAGGCAAGCAACAGTAAGACAATGTCGCTCAGAGATTATGATGCCACTTATAAACCATACAAACTAATCGCAGATTTAATGCCAAAATTTGATGGCAATCCTAAATTGCTTAACTATTATATTAGGGAAGTTGAAAACTTATTACAGTTAACATCTGAAGCAGATCGTTCTCACCCAGCATTCATATGTTTAATTAAAAGTAGGCTCAGTGGTCTAGCCATAGACGCAATAGCATACGAAGGTTACCTAAATTCGTGGCAATCGATTAAAGACGCGTTAATCAGGCGCCTTGGTGAACCACGAAATGAAATACAAGTTATGCAGGAGCTAATGCGAGTGCGTAAGTCCAAGGCAGAAGATGCTGAAAGTTTCGGCAAACGCCTCCGTGAGCTGTTGGATACTTTGTATTCTGTAGGAGAGCATGGTAATAAGTCTTATTACGAAAAGATGGTTATTGAACAGTTTATAAACCAGCTAGACTTTCACGTATCGTTGGGCGTTCGAATCGCCAAACCAGACACCTTTGAGAAGGCCATCATAGCGGCTAGACAAGAAGAGGCTAGGTTGTTACATAATAGAGCTAATTCCGTTGGTAATAATCCGCCAACGTCACAAGCAAAGTTAAAGGAGTTATTTAAACAACCAGGTAATAATAATCCCTTCCGTAATCCCTCTGGCTTCATTATTCCTTTACAAAACTTTGTACCTCAACCAAATAATTTAACCCCTGAACAGCGTCAACAATGGGTACAGTCCGTATTACCCTGGAAAGGCAGACCAGCATCAGGTAACTTTAAAGCAAATGATTCAAATAACTCTAGAAATCAGCCCAACATTCCTAGAGCACCACTTGCAACACCAGTGTCATCGGACGTAACAATGCGTACAGCAGGTAAGCCCGAAAAACCACAGTTTGCTCAGCAGTTATTCTACATCCCAATTCAGGTGCCCACACAAGATCAACCAGGACCCAGTGACACGGGACTGTATAACATTGTCACAGACGGTAACGGCATAGCGCTTGACCCGAATGTAACAGTTGATGAGCAAGAGGTAGGTCGTGACCAGGATTTTACCCTGGACCCCAACCAAGACAACCAGACCTAGTTTCAATAAATTTCCAGACCAAAAAGTATTTACCGTACATAACACTACCAGAGTTTGACGGTAAGTTCTTATTAGATACAGGGGCCAGCCATTCAGCTGTCGCAACTGAAGTAGTTGCAGGCACCATATTCGAGTACTGTGTAGAAACAGAACCCTTTCAGATTAATACGGCACATAGTTCATCAGTTCACGACAAGGTAGTGTACCTCCCCTTACCTCCCGCGTTTAACAGCGATATAGTACATAAGTTCTTAATATTTGATTTCGAACCTAAATATAAAGGTCTTATCGGAATGGACCTTCTGCAAAAATTAAAGAGTAACATTGATTTAAATACCGGTGTGTTACGTACATCTACAGCAGAAATACCAATACACTTTAGTTCCCCACCTAAGAGAATAAACATCGAACCTAGATGCGAAAAGATAGTCAAAGTAAAAACAAACTACTTAGATGGCCAATACCTACATGACGAAATGATCTGGTCAGATGGTTTAATGTCCCCGTCAGCTATAGTTAACGTTACAAACGGTTCATTTAAAACATCGGTAATTAATCATAGTAATCAGAAGAGATGTATCCCGTCTCTCCCCTTGATTGAATTAGAAAAATTACCTATTTCTAAAGAAAAAGATAGTCATGATATTAATACCATACAGACTCAAACTGATATTGATCAAATATTAAAGGAAAATCTTCAGAAAATCCGTACAGATCATATGAACGAAGAAGAAAGGCGCGAAATAACTCGGTTATGTTATCAGTATAGGGACTTGTTCTATGCAGAAGATATACCACTCACTTTTACGCACGCCGTTAAGCATGAGCTCAGATTAAGCGACCAAACACCAGTTTTTGTACGTAGTTATAGGCAAGCTCCTAAACAACGCGAGGAAATTCGTAAACAAGTCGATAAGCTCTGTCAGCAAGGTATCGTGCGCGAGAGCATATCTCCGTGGTCTTGCCCTGTGCATATCGTACCCAAAAAGTCCGATTCCTCAGGCAACGTCAAATGGAGACTTGTAATTGATTACAGACGACTCAATGATCGCATCATCGAAGATAAATACCCCTTACCAAACATTCATGATATATTGGATAGATTAGGACGGGCCCAATACTTTACAACCCTAGATCTTGCTAGTGGTTACCACCAAGTGGAAATGCACCCTAACGACATTGAAAAAACCGCATTCACCACCGAACGAGGTCACTATGAATTCCTTAGGATGCCCTTCGGACTTAAAAATGCGCCAAGTACGTTTCAACGACTAATGGATCATATATTAAGAGGCATAGATAATGTTTACACCTACCTAGATGACGTCATAATAGTATCTACGTCATTGCAGCAACACATAGAAAAATTAAAACAAGTATTTGATCGATTCAAAACGCATAATCTTAAGATCCAGCTGGATAAATCACAGTTCTTGCAAAAACAGGTCAACTTCTTAGGACACGAGTTAACAGACGAAGGTTTAAAACCAAATAAAGACAAAATAAAAGCCGTACTTAACTTCCCTCTACCCAAGTCGCAGAAGGAAATAAAAGCCTTCTTGGGCTTAGTAGGGTATTACAGGAAATTCATAAAAGATTTTGCCAAACTAACTAAGCCAATGACCCTCTGCCTTAAGAAAAATAGTCGAGTCATACACTCCCCAGATTTCTTAGAAGCTTTTAATAAGTGTAAACAAATTTTAACGAATGCCCCATTATTGCAGTACCCAAATTTTGATGAGCCCTTCATCCTCACTACCGATGCATCTGATGTAGCCCTAGGTGCGGTATTATCCCAAGGCATAGTAGGGTCCGACAAACCAGTAGCATATGCGTCACGGACACTATCAGATACCGAGTCGCGTTACTCTACAATAGAGAAGGAGCTACTCGCCATAATATGGGCAATTAAATACTTTAGGCCCTACCTTTACGGTAGAAAGTTTACCATCTACACAGACCATAGGCCTCTCACCTGACTAATGTCATTAAAAGATCCTAACTCTAAATTGACAAGATGGCGTTTAAAACTCTCAGAGTACGATTATAAGATTATATACAAGAAGGGTCGCCAAAACACTAACGCAGACGCTCTATCGCGCGCTAAAGTCTTCTATGGTAGTGTTGACTCTCTCGCTGTTAACTTAGATGATAACGAGGATGATGAGATAATTAATAGAATATTCGAAAATGCACGTAGGGACGCTGAAAACCATACGGAAACACCACCCAATGAAGACATGCAATTACAAAACCCAGGCATTCCTGAATCTAATATAGGTACAGATAGCATGAGTATAGTATCAGCTGAACCTGAGTTAGTGTCTACAAGGCATACACAGCCGGACAATGAAAATAGAGGCATACCCATCATTGCAGACGCTATTGATAGGCAGCTAAAACAGTTTCACATTAGGTCAACACCCGGTTCCGAATATAGAGTAGATAACAGATCAACTAACTCAAAAACAGTTATAAAAGATGTCTTTATCCCAGTTAATAATACAGAATCCGAAATAATACGATTCCTTAAAGAGCACACCATTGCTAATCGCGTATTTCACTGTTACTTCTATAACGAGGAGCTATACCTTGCCTTTTCTAAAGTTTACACAACAATATTTAACGATAGAGGTCCCAAGCTACTTAAATGCACAACACGCGTAACTCTAGTAGAAAACAAACCAGAACAACAAGAGTTGATTAAGAAATACCATGAAGGCAAAACTGTTCACCGCGGTATCCAGGAAACGTACAAGCAGTTGCACAGAAATTACCATTGGCCAAATATGCTCCTTACTATCCAAACATTCGTTAATCAATGTGACACTTGCTTAAAATCAAAATACGAACGTAACCCTCTTAAACCGCCTTTAGCTATAACCGATACACCTCGTAAACCCATGGAACATATATTTATGGATCTATACACAACCGGAAGCGCAACGTTCCTTACAGTGATTGATAACTTTTCTAAATACGCTCAGGCAGTCCAACTAACAGCATGTAGTAGCGTCCATATAGCCGAAGCATTGCTAAACGTCTTCTCAGTGTTAGGTTTACCGAATAAGATAACCACAGATTCAGACACTAAATTCGATAACGAGGTTATTAAAGAAATATGCGCACTACATAATATTCATATACACTTTACGACACCCTATAATCCTAATTCTAACTCCCCTATTGAACGCTTGCACTCTACGTTAGCTGAAATAATTAGGATACAAAGAATGACCAACAAAGACGACCCTATACACTTAATTATGAAGTACGCTATAATAGCGTATAACAACGCTATTCATTCGGCAACAGACTATACACCCCATGAGTTATTATTTGGACACACAGCATCCAGAAACCCGTTAGAGTTATACTATCCAAAAGAATTTTACCAGGATTATGTTATTAAGCATCGTGCCAACGCAGAGGCAGTTCAAGAGTGCATCGCTGCACATATGTCCAAAAACAAGGAACAAGTAATTGCTAAACGTAACCAGGAAGCAGAAGAAATTAAATTCAAGGTAGGTGAAACTGTCTATAAACAGGTTGCAAAGTCAGCACGTAGTGACAAAACAAAGCCAGTCTTCAAAGGACCATACAAGATTATACACCTTCATCCTAATAACGTGGCAGAAATAATAGGTAATCACCCAAACTCTAAGTCCATAAGGGTTCACTTCAAGCTGCTACGAAGACCCCATCTTATTACAGAATCCTCTTCGCAGGAGCCATCGTGCTCAACACAACAGCAACCGTAACCGTTACTCATGTAAGTAACGATAATGGTATCCTCCTCCTTAAACATGTTCAACTCCTTAAACTGGACAACTACTTTAGCCTTGCTTAAGAAATTTAGAAATATTTTTTTTTTGTTTAGAATAGTAGCTAGTATTAGCATTAGTAACATATAAAGGATAGAGAAGTCAATTAAAGTTTAAGCTTACAGCACAAAACACTCGGTTAACTTTATACTCGAAATTCCCTCAATTATCCCAAAAACCTTTAACCTTGTCCATCTCTATTCAAATCCAAATAAAAAAAAAACCTTACTATTATCCCTAAATCCAAATACCTATCACTTGGTAACGATGAGTACGCTTACCTGGAAGAAGATCGTCAGCCACTGACCGACAACACCCAGCCCTGCAAGCTCCTCGGCACCAGAAGAATCGAAGACACAGATGACTGCATACTATCACTCATCCAGCATCGCTCAACAAATCAGACTCATGCCAAGATGAATTTAAGAAAAGGGAAAGTTCAGAAGATCGGAGATAACAACTGACTACTTGACCTCAGAGAAGACAAAGTCGAAAACACAATGCAACACTAAGACAGACTACAAGAATCTATCTGAAAATAATCTCGTTGCACCAACAGAAGACTGCCAGATGATCGTCATAAACAAGACACTGCGATCTCCTGAGCAACATCAAATCTCAGAACAATCGATACAATACACACTTCAATTAGAAGACATCTTTCCGCTGCAGCATCCTGGAAGCTGTATCAATGGAAAACTAAGATCATCCCGAAGGACACCAAGGGCAGCGTGGACGCCGCCAGAAGCAAGGGTTGCTTCTATCCTATGGAGGGAGGAGTTAACTCATCGTAACACGCATTTACGCTGAGTCTACAGCTACTGTCGTCATGCGTCATTTTGCAACTTAGCTTTTTACCGGAAATCAGAGATAGTTATTTTTCTTTGCATTGTATTCAGTCTTGCCTCAGCCACCAGCTAATATCCTGTATGTTTTGAAATTAAATTAATATTTGAAAATAAATATTTTTTTTTAACAAAAGTCCTGACCGCCGAAACATAACTCACGTCAAAAAAACTTTATGCTAGCTTTATCATCAACGATTGCATCACTGTTTACCATCAGGTGGGATTGCGGTCATGCTCTAGTTTATAATTATAAATAAAGAAAATCTAATCTAGTTAAAAAAAAAATCGTTTAAAAATGTTTTTACAAACTTACTTACAGAATAGACTTATTTGTAGGGTTTTTGTCAAATACACGATCAATAACTGGGGCATAATGTCCAATAAAACTTGAAAGCTTTTTATCAAAATTAACATATAATCCACACGAATTTCTCAACAACATCACAGTCTAGAAAATTCGTAAGTGGTTTACGAGTTTTGAAGAGTGTCGACTTATTCCCAAGCGGCTGTGTCGTGGTCACGGCTCACAAGTTAAACCTAGACTTTAGACGATCTGGTGTTATGCTGTTTTCTACTTAACCCGTCAGTTGAGATTGGTTTACGTTGAGTGTCGTCGCCTTTTGCTGCGGGTTTCTTCGTAAACTTGCTGCAGAATAAACTTTACGGGTTGATATATTTTTATACCAGCGCTGAGACTTTGTCTTGTATAGGGCCTTAGCGCTATACTGAGCGATAGCCTTCATGTTATTTTTGATGTTGCTTTCGTGTGTGTTTTTTACTTAAGTATTTATCCATTTATTTCAGGCATCCAGGCTCATATAATAATAAAACTAGAAAATACTATAAAAGGAAATATATATCATAAATTCATCATCATCAACTTTTTATCGTCCCACAGCTAGGCATAGGTCTCCTCTCATACAGAGAAAGATTGAGCGTAATCACCACGCTTGCTCAATGCGGGTTGGCGATTTCAGACTTAAAGTCCAGGTTTCCTCAAGATGTTTTCCTTCACCTTGTAATCAGTCATTGGTGTTCAAGCCAATACACAGGAACCAGATACATTGGTTCCTGCCTGACCTGGAATCGAACCCGCACACTCATAATTTAGAGGCTGGTGTTTTAACCACTAGTCTACCACGACTGTCATATCATATTTAACTGCAGCTAATGCCTACGAACTACACGAAGTGTCGACGATGTATTTTGCTGACTGGTGTCATGTAGCTGGCTACGGAACCGGCGGCCCTTTCGGTCAGTACTCTTCTTCAAGAAACTTCCCGAGATGATGTGTACCCCGATGGAACCCGCACCGCGAACGACTTTTTATGCGTCAATAAATGTTTGCCGCAAATAAATTATATTTTCTGTTTTTATTTTATACTAGCTTTCCGCCCGCGGCTTCGCCCGCGTGGAGTTCGGTTATATCGCGCTTTATAGATTTTCCTCGGGAACATCAAATTTTTCCGGGATAACAGGTAGCCTATGTTCTTTCTCAGGGTCTAAAGATTGTCTGTGCCAAATTTCATCAAAATCGGTTCAGAGGTTTAAGCGGGAAAGCGTAACAGACAGACAGACAGACAGATAGACAGACAGACAGAGTTACTTTCGCATTTATAATATTAGTATGGATAGTATGGATTTATTTTACTGGCTGGATAATTTAAAATGCTAACGATTTTGATAATGACGAAAATAGAATTATAATTAAAACACCCTTATCATAAAATTGTGCCTCGGGAAAACGTACTTCACTGTGCTTAAAAATAATTATATAAGCCTGGGTGTAGGTTTAGTACCTACAACTACATTTTCCAGTTAATTGTGTATGGAGAGCATGTTATTTTTTATTACTTAAGTTAATATCTCGACCTTAGAAGTATGAGGTCGTATGTAAAGCTAGACCTTAAAATCATTAGGTTTTATATAGAGACTAGCTTTCCGCCCGCGGCTTCGCCCGCGTGGAGTTCGGTTATATCGCGCTTTTTAGGTTTCCCTCGGGAATATCAAATTTTTCCGGGATAAAAGATAGCCTATGTTCTTTCTCAGGGTCTAAAGATTGTCTGTGCCAAATTTCATCAAAATCGGTTGTGAGGTTTAAGCGGGAAAGCGTAACAGACAGACAGACAGACAGACAGATAGACAGACAGACAGACAGAGTTACTTTCGCATTTATAATATTAGTATGGATATAAAACCTAATGATTCTATGATATAGGTCCAATGACCTAAGGTACGACGACGTTAAAAGTCATCATCAGCATTTCAGCGTTAATCCCAGTCGCATCCGAAGCTTTTTCAGTTTTGGAGTCTGCTCATTTGGCTAAACTTCGATATTTTCCGTGAAGCGACTGCCGTCTGACCTCCACAACCCGAAGGCGACATCGAAGCATTGCAGTTAGACCAATTGTTGGAATTATGAGGGCTCCAACAACCCGTAACGTATGGCAACCAGGACCAACGGCTTAACGTGCTTGACGAGGCACGACCAGACCAGTGCAAATATTCATATTCATGCATACAAATATTTACGCGGGGATCGAACCCGCGCCTCCTTGCGCAGCGGCCGCGTTCGCTACCGCTACGCCACGGCGACTGTCAAACGACGACGACGTTAAAAGTATTAGGTCAATATGTACATCTTCGACGATGTACATACATACAACCTAATGCCTTTAAGGTCGAGCTATACATAACACCTAATACTTCTAGCAAGGGCTATATTTTACTGTTTAACAATTTTTTTCTTTATTCTTATGTCCTATCAGAGAGATCAGGAGCTCAACGGCTTTACGCGCTTTCCGAGGTACGGGGGGTTACCACCATCTTCTAAACACCGCACAGTTACCTACTAAGAAGTGTCTAATAGAAAACTATTTTTTTTAAAACTAAATTAGATTTTCTTTTTTTTATTATTATAAAAAAAAAGAAAGCTTGAGCTTGAGCTCAATATCACCTAATCGTAAGCAGTAATGCAATCGTTGATGGTAAAGAGCGCTAGTTTATTAAGAGCCTATTCACTCAAAAAATCTGAGTGAATAGAAAGGAAGACGGCAGTTGAGTGAGGTGAAAATTAGTAAAAAAAATACAAATAAGTATAATTTGTCATTCATCAAAGCATTTAGGCGAAGTTGTATGTTATTAAAAAAATGGCCACTGATCAGTGGCCTAGTGGTGGTCAGTCGTGGTGGCCTAGTGGTTAAAACACCAGCCTCTCAAGTACGAGTGTGCGGGTTCGATTCCAGGTCAGGCAAGTACCAATATAACTTTTCCAAGTTATATGTACTTTCTAAGTATATCTTGGACACCAAAGACTGATTAAAAGGTGAAGGAAAACATCTTGAGGAAACCTGAACTTTAAGTCTGAAATCGCCAACCCGCATAGAGCAAGCGTGGTGATTACGCTCAATCCTTCTCTGTATGAGAGAAGAGTTGTGCCCAGCAGTGGGACGGTAAAAGGTTGATGATGAAAACTCAATAACACTTGTCCCACCTGAGAATCGAAGACCTCACGCTCAGCACTTGTGTTTGCAGCCACGAGACCGGCACAATTTAAAATGAAATGTGTAATTTACATCTCTTGTAGATTTTTAAGACAACGAACTACAAGATTATACTTAAACACCTCAAAGTCTCCTTAGCACAGGAAGGGAATGGAGTCGTTTTGTTTGAATAAAATCTTTATGCCAGGTTCCTCTGAATTTTAATCTCCGTTATTCAAAGGATTTCCTTTTCAAATCAACTTTTAAGATAGCCGAGATTTACCAAAAAGGCTTACCTATATTTTTTATTTTCTTTCACGATTTAGACCGAGAGATAGCGTTCTGGAAAAAAGTGACCGAATGTAGCGTATATTGACTGACTAGCACTATTGAAACGGTTATGCAAACGTTGCGTATTATAAATTGAACTTTTTTGTGCAGAAAATAAAGTTATTTTTGCATAAACTTATATTTGTTTAAATTTTCCTGAATATGGAGCAAATATTACCACGAATACATTTAATTTACATTTTTTTTTTTATAAATTGTAAACTAACGCTTGACCGCAATCCCGCCTGATGGTAAGCAGTGACGCAATCGTTGATGGTAAAGCGCACTAGTTTATTAAGAGCCTTGAAGACACTCAAATTGTAGTCCGTCGGAAACACCGCCGCTGGAAAATTGTTCCAGTCCCTCAATGTACGCGGTATAAAAATTGGGCGAAACGCTTCGTCCGAATCGTAGTGATGTTAACAACGTAAGGGTGGAAAGTCGCCGTACGACGGGTCGTCCGATGGTGGAACGGAGAAGGCGGAATTTAATCATGCAATTCCCTAGCACAATCACCAAAATGCATCCTATAGAACACCGAAAGGCTGGCTACTCTACGTCTGTGCTGTAGGCTTTGGAGACCGTTTTGAGGTAAATCTGGGTCGCCAATCAGCCTCTTCGCACGCCTCTCCACTCAATCCAAAGTGGCCAGGTGAAATTTTGCAGCACCAGCCCAAATGTGGCTGCAGTACTCCACACACGAACGGACCTGTGCTTTGTACAGCATTAGAAGCTGCCCTGGTGTGAAGTACCGCCGGACCTTTGCGATAACGCAAAGTTTCCTGGCAGCCACCTTGGCCTTGGACCCAATGAAACGCCCAAAGTTTAGGTTCGAGGAAATCTCAACTCCCAAAAGCTGAAGGCGGTTGGTACACTCCAAGGATACATTTCAAAAAGTAGGAGCCAAGATGAACAGGCTCCTTTTGACGGTGAAAAGACACGCCTGTGTTTTGGCGGCATTGAATGCTACAAGATTAGCATTACCCCATTCGGAGCCTGCCTGTAGTGCAACATTCGTACGCTCTCGTTCTCCATAATCAGGATTAAACTAAGTTCGTTCCTTTTTGAATCGAGGTATTTTAACCAGAAGATTCCCTTTTGTTTGCAGTGCATAGTCACCATAAAACCTTCAAAGTCATAGTCACCATAAAACCTTCAAAGTCATAGTCACCCACTTAAAGTATCTGGGCCACTGGGTCACCGAGGACCTTAAAGATGACATGGATGTGGAGAGGGAACGCAGGGCGTTGTCTGTTCGCTGTAATATGTTGGCTCGCAAATTCGCACGGTGTACTGAGCAAGTGAAGGTCACACTGTTTAGAGCTTTCTGTCAGACCTTCTACACGTGCAGTTTGTGGACCAATTACACGCAGAGGACATACAACGCTCTGCGTGTGCAATATAACAATGCGTTCAGGGTGCTGGTGGGGCTGCCGCGGTACTGCAGCGCCAGTGGTATGTTCACAGAGGCGCGCGTGGACGGCTTTCACGCCGTCATACGCAAGCGAAGTGCGTCTTTAACCTTTTGAACGCCCATCTATATAATACGCGATGTGTCCTCCTGCGCCACACTACAAATGTATAACGTATGTATAGTAAAACGTAGGGATGAGATTAGTGTCCTATCGACAAATAATATTATACATTTAAAATAATGTTTATTCACCAATTTACGAAGCTAAATAAAAACTGTAATCGTAATTTCATATTTTATTTTATTTCATAAAAAAACAATATGAAAACCTGGATATATTCCCCACAATAAAGAAAAGAATTTTAAATTTATTAGACGTGTGTTCTACAAGGCACATCCCTATTTGTCTCCAAATGTAATCCTTCTACTTCATATCAAGTAGTTGGCGCTCGAGGCACGTCAAAATCCTTTCTGTTCTAGGGATGTCTAGATTTCTATGGTATATATTTTATATTCACTGTGGTCGAGTTACACGTGCATAAACTCAACCGATTCCTGCATAATTTATTTCGTTTACTTACAACAAATACAATTAATAGAAGCTAAATACGTGGTTTTCTACGTTTTAAAAAATAAAATAAAATGGAGGGTAAGTGTCTGTTTTACACAAGACCTTTTTTTTTAATGGTGTCGCTAAATACTCGCAATTATTTTTCTGGTTTGTAGAAACTAATAGAAAACTGAAGAAAATTCCTGAAACGGAAGTTGACGACTTAACGGAATGTCAAGACGACGAACTATTTCAAAATTCTGATTCAGACTTGAACAACTCGCAATAATTCGTCATATTCACAGTCACAATTTTTTTTAAGGACACGTGCGCCAACTCGAGATGTAAACATTGCACTACACTAAAATGCACAAGGTTACTATGACCTTGAAACCCGTCCGCTTATGACGTCACAGATTTCCTTCCATACACGTCGGTGGCGTGTACGGACCGCTAACTAACTAACTTTGTAGGGATGGGTTTTTCAAACGGGGTTTCACTATCGACAATGATTAGAAAACCTATTAATTCTTGATTAAGGTGAATAAAACCTAGTTTAAAGTGTGCAATATTTATAAAATAGTATATATTTACGTCATTTTCTTGCAATAATAGTATTTATGATCATTTCGACGAGATGAAATATAGCGAGGTCTTCGTCGTGTCCCATCACTGGCTTACTTGATATCAAGTAATTGGCGCTGGGGGCATTAAAATATTTTCTGGCGTTTTTGTTTCTATTGAAAATTAAACAAATAAGAACTTATTATGCGTGAAAAAGTTAAAAATATGGTTGATAACAGGGCAAATTTCCATAAAAACAAAATAAAAGGTCTTGTAAAAGTCGTAAATTTATTTTATACTGTGATTACTTCTAATCAAGTAGTGGCGCTGAGGGCACGAAAATCTCGAACTTGTATAGAAGTGATTGGCGTTCAAAAGGTTAATGGTGCGGGTGCGCGGCAGCCCCAACGCCATCCTAGCCGCGTGCGCAGGCCGATGGGACTCACAGCTAATAGCGCATTGTATAGGCCTACACACTAAACATAGTGCCTAAAATATTTTCATTGTTTATTGTTTTTTTTTCTATTACTAACATAGGCTAAGTACATTGTTACTAACAAATTATGGAAGTAATTCCGAAATAAATTTTATTATTATTATTATAGTCACCATAAAACCTTCAAAGACAAGGCATTATTTTATCTAAGATTTATTTTTCGCGAAGTCCCTTTGTTTATTTATTTAAACCACAGCCACATCACTTACATTAAACTCGCCTCCGTGGCGTAGCGGTAGCGAACGCGGCCGTTGCGCAAGGAGGCGCGGGTTCCATCCCCGCACAGTGCAAATATTTGTATGCATGAATATTTCCACCGGTCTGGCCGTGCCTCGGAAAGCACGTTAAGCCGTTGGTCCCGGTTGCCATACGAACATCTAGTGGCAGTCGTTACGGGTTGTTGGAGCCCTCAAAAGTCTAACAATTGGTTTAACTGCAATGCTTAGATATCGCCTTCGGGTTGTGGAGGTCAGACGGCAGTCGCTTCACGGAAAATATCGAAGTTTACCCAAAATCAGCAGTTAGACTGGTAAAGCGGACCTCAGACTCCAAAGCTGAAAAAGCTACGGATGCGACTGGGATTAACGCTGAGATGATGATGATGATGACATCACATACCTACATTAAACTTATGCTAGAATAATCTTAATAACTAAATGACTAATGTATACATGACAATTACGGCGTACATAGCATTGATTCATATATTTTGCTGCCTCGATTATTACGCTAAACTAAAATTAATACAAACAAGACAGACTATAGTGAATCAGAGAGTAACAAATATTCAGAACAAAAGTTAAGAACATATAAAAAACAATAATTTAAATTAAAAATAATAATGTATAAAACAAAATATATACTTAAAAAAAAATTAAAAGTAAGTTGGCAAGGATAGTGCGATTTTTAGGGTTCCGTACCTCAAAAGGAAAAAACGGAACCCTTATAGGATCACTTTGTTGTCCGTCTGTCTGTCTGTCTGTCTGTCTGTCACCACCCTTTATCTCAAGAACGCGTGGACGTATCAAGCTGAAATTCACATGAAATACTCGGGTCTATTGTCCCTTTAAGCTGTGAAAATATCAAACTTCTAAGCCAAGCCAATCAAAAGATACAGCCGATTATGTCGATATTTTCAACAAATTTTCGACACTCGCAAAGGAATCAAAACCTACAGGATACTTCCCGTAAACCCAGAATCTTGAAATTTGGCATGAAGGATTGTCATATAATGCAAATATAGGAAAAATTGCGAAAATCACATTTTTTTAGTTATATAATATAATAAACATATTTTAATAAAATGGAACTTACTACCTTATTTCACACGAACGAATAAAGTTATCAAATTGAAATTTATACCAAATACCTAGGTCTATTGTCCCTTTAAGTTGTGAAAATATCAAACTTCTAAGCCAAGCCAATCAAAAGATACAGCCGATATGTCGATATTTTCAACAAATTTTCGACACTCGCAAAGGAATCAAAACCTACAGGATACTTCCTGTAAACTCAGAATCTTGAAATTTGACATGAAGGATTGTCATATAATGTAAATATAGGAAAAATTGCGAAAATCACATTTTTTCAGTTATATAATATAATAAACATATTTTAATAAAATGGAACTTACTACCTTATTTCTCACGATCGAATAAAGTTATCAAATTGGAATTTATACCAAATACCTAGGTCTATTGTCCCTTTAAGCTGTGAAAATATCAAACTTCTAAGCCAAGCCAATAAAAAGATACAGCCGATATGTCGATATTTTCAACAAATTTTCGACACTCGCAAAGGAATCAAAACCTACAGGATACTTCCCGTAAACTCAGAATCTTGAAATTTGGCATGAAGGATTGACATATAATGCAAATATAGGAAAAATTGCGAAAATCACATTTTTTTAGTTATATAATGTAATAAACATATTTTAATAAAATGAAACTTACTACCTTATTTCTCACGAACTTATAAAGGTATCAAATTGAAATTTATACCAAATACCTAGGTCTATTGTCCCTTTAAGTACGACTGGACCTAACTTCGGAATGTTTTTCTATGAATTATTTATATTTCGTCTGCAATTCAAATTTAAAAAAAAAATCTTAGTTCTAGAAAATTTTCCATTATTGTAATAAGCGCCCTCTATTGTTGTGTAGTTTTACTATTTTCTTGTAGAGATGTAGTAATGTTGTTTATCGATTTAGTTATCGATAATACTTATTAAGATGAATACATTTTGTTGTATTTTATTGACATTTGAAATATAGCTAAATAAACTTAAAATATTACTATATTTCAAGTTTATTTATTATTAACTCTATTTAAACATAATCATATCATATTAATAAACAAAATTGAATGAACAATTACTATTCATTTATCTAGGTTTTTGTTATTTTTGGTTTCCGAATAAAAATAATGTCGTAGGGAAAAAGTGGATACGATTTGTCCAGATAGACCGTAGAGAAGAAAATTGGCTTCCGTCTCATTCGTCGAAATTATGCTCAATGCATTTTAAAAGAGAAGTTATCTACTTTGGAAAGACTTGTCGATCAAATTAAAAAAAAAAAAAAGAATCGGTACCTTGTATTAGAAATGAAATAGTAAGTTATTAATTTCAGTACTTTCATACTTAACCGTAAAAATTAGAATAAAATTTACGGTTAAGTGGATAAGTACATAGATTACATAACTTATTTATAATGAAATATATTCATAAAATATGTAGGTACGTATATGTAGTACAATGATTGCGAGCTACTTTGTGATTTTGAGGATTCCGTACCTAAAAGGTAAAACGAACCCTATTCATGAGACTTCTCTGTTCGTCTGTCCGTCTGTCACCAGGCTGTATCTCATAAACCGTAATAGCGAGATAGTTGTAATTTCCAGAGATTGTGTTAGTATTTCTGTTGCCGCTATAACAACAAGTACTAAGAATAAAAATAATAAAATATTTAAGGGGGCTCCCATACAACAAACGTGAATTTTTGCCGTTTTTTGCTCCATATTAATAACGGAAACTGATAGACCAAATATTACCAAATACTCTGTGAACATTTTAAGGTCTTTATTTTATTATTTTATTAAGCTTATTAATATTCAAATTACAAATAAATAATTAAAATAAAATAAATTCTGAAGGCGGGCTCCCATACAATAACCGTGATTTTTTTGCCGTTTTTAAAGATAATGGCGTACGAATCTTGTAAAGGTCTTGCTCCAGCAGACTACCATTTTTGTCGTGATTTGGACAATTATCTACGTGACAAGAAGTTTTCTTCCCAGGAGGCAGTTCTGCTTTCACACAGTTTGTGCAGTCTAGATCCTCAGAGTTCTATCACAAAGGCATAAACGACCTTCCTATATATTGATTATAAATGAATTATTTAAAAATTAAAAAAATAAGCAATTATTTAGATTTTCAGTACTAATCGGCAATTTTAAACTTTAACGCCTATTATATTAAAAGAATTATATAAATAAGAAACTTGTGAACTTGAAATTACCCATAATTATTCTGCTTCCTAATTTTTTGTTTCAAGTTATCATAATGCGAAAAAACATCGTCGTAGTAACTTCTTTGAATATTATCGATAACTTTATATCGAAATGATACAAACCCTACCACAGTTTTTTGCATTGCCATTTAAAAATATTTGCATACAAACGTGTAAAAAGAATAATTTTGCTAAAAACGAAATGCAAACGAAAATTGCAAAACAAAATGCGCTTCATATCCTAAAAGGTCTATTACACTCAAAAATCGCAATAAACTGAGCGTTAAAATAATTTGTAAGCATAAAACATCTAAAATGCCAATAGACGGTGTCACGGTAAATGAATAGTAGCGAATAAAATTCTAAAACAGTTTTTGTTTGTACAAGACAAGTTTCACTTAATTTATTTACTTTTCAATATTTATTTACCCGATTTGAACTATACTAGGGTATTAAATCGGATCTGGCAACATAGACCACACTGGCCACCTACCGGGCAATAGCTGAATATATTTTATATAAACTTATTTCATTTTTACTATTTGATGTCTCCAATTGTCGATCTAATTTTGCTATATTGTACTAGATGGCGGAACTGAGCCATGGGATCACAGTTTTTCTATGCCATTTTGACACATCTCTATATATCTTAAATCTCTTTGCCTACAAGGTACTTCCCGTGAACTCAGGATCTTGAAATTCGGCACGAAGCAACGTTATATTATAGTACAGACAGATAACGGAAAAATTGTGAAAATGATAAATTTGAAGTTACATAAAATATTATTTTTGCTTACATGACATAAAATATTTTTTTAATAATTATAAACTTACTACCTACCCTTTTTCACATGAACGCGTAGAGATATTAAAGTTGAAATTCATATCAAACACTTCTTAAATCTAATTGCCTCTAAACTGTGAAAAATCTAAATCAATGCTAGTATTATAAATGCGAAAATAATTCTGTCTGTCTGTTACGCTTTCCCGCCTAAACCTCTCAACCGATTTTGATGAAGTTTGGCACAGACAATCTTTAGACCCTGAGAAAGAACATAGGCTACCTTTTATCCCGGAAAAATTTGATGTTCCCGAGGGGAATTTTAACCGCGCGATATAACCTAACTCCACGCGGGCGAAGCCGCTGGCGGAAAGCTAGTACGTCATAAATTGTAAACCGCTACGTTTGTACAGCGGAACCCTCGGTGTGCGAGTCCGACTCGCATTTGGCCGGTTTTTTTATAAATACTGGCTAGCTTGTCGCTGAATAAATCAAGGTCTGGTGTGTTTATTGCAGCATTATTTAAAACAGTTTTCGTATAAAACGCTAGCTCCAGGACTATCGCTCTGTATTGTCTCTGTTCTTGGATATCAAAGGAGAGCCCACCTTTGTGCTGGCGTCTGATTCCAGCAAAGTGCTGTTATTTATGCGACCCATAATCATAGTGGTATGATAAAAGTTTGACGATACGACGCTTTGGTAAAGGCAACTAAACCCTATGAAGTGAGAACTTTTTGGTCAAGCTGTAGTTTTAAAGGTTTTTTTTTTTAAATAAGTTAAAAATAAAGATGTATTTGGAGCTTTGAAGACGTTATACATCGTCTCTTGAATGTGCCTTTTCACGAATCAGATGCAAACGTTGATGGTAAAGCGATCAAGTTTATTAAGCCTATTCACTTAAAAATCTTAGTGAGTAGGAAGGAAGACGGCAGTTGAGCGAGGTGATGCCATTTTTAACCCAACAACACGACCAACGATGCTGCGCCAGAGGGAGATTGATCTGGAGACACTCCACGACCAAAATCCCGACACAATAACATTTGGCGCAACGTACCCGGCACACATCGCAACACAACTGCTCAGACCCGTCCTCCGTACGGCTTCACCAGATATCATGCCGGAACACGACGAATCGCTTGGCGGCTTAATTTCGCTTCTATGACCTTTTTACTTTTATATCACTACTAGCAGCATCCTGCGGTTTTACCCGCTTAGGATTAGATCCCGTGCCTTCTAATTGCGTAACACCCTACTACTACTAGCTAATATAACGATTCCGTTGCCCCACATGTTTGTAAATGTGTCAGCTCAACAATGTAAATAACGCAATGAATAATGTTGAACTGTCAAAATGAAACCCATCGTTACTAATAGTCATCATCATCATCTCAGCGTTAATCCCAGTCGCATCCGAATCTTTTTCAGCTTTGGAGTCTGAGGTCCGCTTTACAGTCTAACTGCTGAGTTTTGGCTAAACTTTGACTTTGGGTTTTATTTTTGATTATTATCTAGATCATCATCATCATTATCAACCCTTTTTTTTATCGTCCCACTACTTTGCACAGGCCTTCTCTCATACAGAGGAGGATTGAGCGTGATAACCACGCTTGCTCAATGTGGGCCGTCGATTCCAGACTTGAAGCCCAGGTTTCCTCGAGGCGTTTTCCTTCACCTTGTAATCATTGGTGTCCAAGATATAGGTACTTAGAAAGTACATATAACTTAGAAAAGTTTACATTGCTACTTGCCTGACCTGGAATCGAACCAGCACACTCATACTTGAGAGGCTGGTGTATTAACCACTAGGCCATCGCGACTTTATTATTTACTAGCTTTCCGCCCGTGGCTTCGCCCACGTGGAATTCGGTTATATCGCGCTTTTTAGATTTGCCTCGGGAATATTAATTTTTTTTTCAATAGAAGGTAGCCTATGTCCTTCCTCAGGATCTAATGATTGTCTGTGCCAAATTTCATCAAAATCGGTTGAGAAGTTTAAGCGGGAAAGCGTAACAGACAGACAGACAGAGTTACTTTCGCATTTATAATATTAGTATGGATTATCTAGATACACAAATTAAATAGCATTCTTGAAAGAGAAGGGCAACTGGACTACAACCGCTTTACATTGCATGTTAAAAATTGAGGGCTTACATTCATTTAGAAATTAAATAGAATAAAAATCCTTACAATTTATAGACAGAATACAGAATGGCAATAAATCTAAAACAAATCCATATTCAACGCGCAACACAGAAAAAGGTCGCGCAAAGTGTCAAACAACCCGAAAAACAAAACACAGTCGCCCCACACTGGGTTTTTAACACCAAATCGATTATCCTAACCCCTATCTCGAGTATCGATAAGTCGACTTCGATTCTGAGGGTTCCGTCAATAACCCTCAAGTTACCCTCGTCATGTCGAGTGACATCATAGCAGATCTAGATGCAAAAATATACATGATTTAGTATCCTTGGTGGTTGTGACTGGGGTCGTGGGTGAATTGGTTACGCGGTAAGGGGTAATTACTGAACACACTATCAGTAACGATGGGACAGTCTCCGTGGCATAGCGGTAGTGAACGCAGTCGCTACGCAAGGAGGCGCGGGTTCGATCCCCGCGCAGTGCAAATGTTTGTAAGCATGAATATGAATATTTGCACCGGGGTTGGTTGCTCGATTGACGGTTACATGGTCAACAATATAAGCTACGCGGACGACATGGTGCTGCTCAGTCCATCAATCTCTGCACTTAGGAGGTTATTAGATGTATATAAGGATTATGCGAAAGCACATGGACTTCTATATAACGATAAAAAAAGTGAGTTGCTAATATTTAGATCCCGGGGTCGAAATGTTTTATGTGCACCCCCTGTACTGCTTAACGGTGTCGCACTTAATAGAGTTAAGGAATTCAAATACCTCGGCCATGTGATTACCGAGGATTTGACGGATGACAAAGACATGGAAAGAGAAAGGAGGGCGCTGACGGTCCGCTGCAACATGCTGGCTCGCAGATTCGCGCGATGCAATGTGGAAGTAAAAATAACGCTTTTCAAAGCATACCGTCGAAGCCTATACACGTGCAGTCTGTGGGTGAACTATACGCTGCGGGCCTTCAACGCGCTCCGAGTACAATACAACAATGCCTTTAGGGTGATGCTGGGGCTCCCACGGTACTGCAGCGCTTCTGCCATGTTTGCACACGCCCATACGGAAGGGTTCGGGGCGACATGCGACAGTGAGGCGCCACGTGGCCTCGCTCATGCGCAGGCTGAGCACCAACATCATCCTGTCGGTCATTGCTGACAAGCCAGACTGCCCCATTCAGCGGCATTGGGTACGATCGCATGTGCTTGTTCCAGGTGCCCCTGAAGGTGGCAGGTTCATGATTTAGGTTTTAATATTCTATTTTGTTTTTTGTATTGTCTATTACTTGTTTTATTATGTTTAGATACTAACCATCATCCGAGCGTTAATCCCAGTCGCATCCGTAGCCTTTCAGCTTTGGAGTCTGGGGTCCGCTTTACCAGTCTAACTGCTGATTTTTGGCTAAACTTCGATATTTTCTGTGAAGCGACTGCCGTCTGACCTCCACAACCCGAAGGCGATATCTAAGCATTGCAGTTAAACCAATTGTTAGACTTTTGAGGGCTCCAACAACCCGTAACGACTGCCACTAGATGTTCGTATGGCAACCGAGACCAACGGCTTAACGTGCTTTCCGAGGCACGACCAGACCAGTGCAAATATTCATATTCATGCATACAAATATTTGCACTGTGCGGGGATCGAACCCGCGCCTCCTTGCGCAACGGCCGCGTTCGCTACCGCTACGCCACGGAGGCTGGTTTTTAGATACTAACATAGTTGTTTTAAGTCATAATGTTACTAACAAAATATGGGAAAACCTGAAATAAACAAATTATATTTTTTATTTAATAACTGTTTACAAGGTGAAGGAAAACATCTTGAGGAAACCTGGACTTTAAGTCTGAAATCGCCAACCCGCATTGAGCAGGCGTCAAATCATTCTCTGTATGAGAGGAACAAATAATAATATAATATTTTAACTTAGGTGGCCAACTGATAACAAAGGTCTCATCCTTTATCATCAGTTGGTCACCTAAGATTGCCAACAAAAGAAGTTTTTTAATGTTAAATTAGTGCTTAACAGCGATCCCGCCTGATGGTAAGCAGTGATGTTAAGCGTATTTATTACTCTAGTCTTGAAGACACTAAAATTATAATCAAATGGAAAGGCCGCCGGAGGCAAAATGTCCCAGTTCGTGTTTCATACGCGGTGCAAAAGACGAGGCGAAACACTTCGTCCGGATCATAACGGTGTCTCCAACGTAAGGGTAGATATTCGTCATACAACGCGTCGTCCGATGATGGAATGGTGATGGCAGAATAATGTCAAGCAATTCCCGCGTACATTCTTCATAATGCATACTATACAGGGTGCATCTGACATCGTAACGCAAACTTCGCGGATAGGCTACACCGCATGCCACTAATAAAATTATGATAGTCATTTATGTCGTTAATGACCGGTTACAGAATTCACAGTGGTTAAAAAAAAAAGTGTCGGCTCGGGATTTGAACGTTGCAAGCGTGCCGCCGTGCGGGTTTGTAGGTATGACGTTGATCCCTGATGTAAACTCTATCAAATCAGCTGATAAGACAGTTTTTCGAGCTTTGTTTCATTGCGCTTTTTTGTGTAATTAGCGAATTAATTAATTTTTACTTTAAAATCTTATTGGGTTATAAAAGTACAGCAATGATGAACAGTTTAAAGTGAAACAACTTCATATATTTTTTTTAAAATCATGAAAAAGCCGACGAAAAATTCCACCACTGGGGGTTCAGAATCATGTACTGGATCCATGGTACTCGTTTGTGCGTCGATGTCAGATACACCCTGTAGAATACCGAAAGGCTTCATTACAAAGCATTTTTAAACGTTAAAATTTACAAGAAAATCAATTTGCTTCTAGTTGATCCTTTCAAAAGATACTAGCAATTTATTTATTTATTTCATTTTAATAATTATAAACTATGGCTTGACTGCAATCCCGCCTGATGGTAAGCAGTAATGCAATCGTTGATTGTAAAGCGCGCTAGTTTGTTAAGCCTCACTTAAAAAAACTTAGTGAATAGGAAGGAAGACGGCAGTTGAGCGAGGTGATGCAATGTTAAACCCAACAGCACGACCAACGCTGCTGCGCCAGAGGGAGATTGATCTGGAGACCCTCCACGACCAAACTCCCGACACAATAACATTTGGTGCATCGTACCCGGCACACATAGCAAGAATTGCTCAGACCCGCCCTCCGTACAGCTTTACCAGACATCATGCCGGCACACGGTGAATCGCTTGGTGGCAAGATTTTGTCTGATGGGTGGTAACTTCTGCCGGCAGCCGAAAAAAACAAATGTTAACAAAGAAAAATAATAAAGCTTGCTAATCAGGATAACCGGACACAGCTGTCCGGTTAAACTTGAATCAGAGGGTCAAATTTTGTTCACATCGTAACGGGGTCCAAGATGAACGATGCCTGGGTCAGGGTTGCGGGTTGGTCATAAAGGAAACCGTTTCCCTGGCGTACAAGCAAGTGAAGGAAAATGGGTGGGTTTTAGTCAGTAACCCTTTTATTCATAAATGTTGCTTAAAGGTAACCAGTGATTAGCGACTGTTCTTCTTCTTTCTTTTCTTTAGAGTGAATACTACTTCAACTCTTAAATGACCTCTGTGGTTAGATACCACAATTTTGCCAATAACACGTGTAACATATTATAGAAATTCTTTAATAAAATTATTTCACAATAATGGCGAATATCGCCAATGACAGTTGAAAAAACGGCCGCGTGCACCGACTGCTAGGAGATTTGATGTAAAGCCATGATGTGGTCACTATGCTGCGATATTTCAATGTTCTTTATGAATTATTCACTGAATGCACTTTTTACTACATATATCACGCGCTTTTATTTAGTACACGACATTATAAATAATTTAAAAGTCCAATGAAAAATGAGCGTGACATTCACCTTAGAATTCCCGTCAAAAAAACCCTAGCGACTGTTTCATCATACATTTTTGACGTTTGCACGTCAGTTAACTTTAATCATCGTCTATAAACAAACACCATAGTTTTTAAGGGGTTTGTTCATAAACGATGATCAAAGTTAAGTGACTTGCAAACGTCAAAAATGTAAGATTAAACAGTCGCTAATCACTAGTTAACTTTAAGCAAAGTTTAAGAATAAAGGGGAATATATTTAGGGGAAGCTTGATAGATCATGATGATATTACATATAAGAAACTTCATAGATACTCGTATAAATTGTATCGATAAAATAAAATGTACCCCGGGTATAATAAATCTGTAGACCAACTGTCAATATTGGATGAAAACATAAAATTTTCTGAGCGCAAACTTCACTTTTGTAATGAAACCTCGTACCATTTTTCAAGAGACCAAGTACGTGTCAAAATTCAGTGAGAGGTCGGGACGCCGTACTAGTGTCATATAAACGTAAATACAGGAAGATATACATTAGCTACCCGACAAGTGTACTGAGTAGTTCATGCACACCACTCATGTAGTCTGGCTGGGTTTAGAAAGGGGTGCGTGGTGGGGGCGTTAGCGAGAGCGTTTATAGGTTTGCAATGTCATTTTTTTTATTCTTTATTATCTTTAGGGACTTTTTTATTCTTTATTCACTTTAGGGACTTTTTAATTCTTTACTAGCTTTCCGCCCGCGGCTTCGCCCGAGTGGAGTTCGGTTATATCGCGCTTTTTAGATTTCCCTCGGGAATATCATTTTTTTTCGGGATAAAAGGTAGCCTATATTCTTTCTCAGGGTCTAAAGATTGTCTGTGCCAAATTTCATCAAAATCGGTTGAGAGGTTTAAGCGGGAAAGCGTAACAGACAGACAGACAGACAGACAGACAGACAGACAGACAGACAGACCGACAGACAGAGTTACTTTCGCATTTATAATATTAGTATGGATTAACTTTATGGATGTTTTTATTCTTTATTAACTTTAGGGACTTTTTAAATTCTTTATTAACTTTTTATTCTTTACTAGCGGCCGCCAGCTACTTCACTCACGTGGAGTTAGTTACGCTCCGCTCCTATTGGTCGCAGCGTGATGTTATATAGCCTAAACACTTCCTGGATTAATAGGCTATCCAATGCAAAAAGAATTTTTCAAATCGGACCAGTAGTTTCTGAGATTAGCGCGTTCAAACAAACAAACAAACTCTTCAGCTTTATATATTAGTATAGATTACCTTCTCTTTTATTATTAAAACAATGGGTAATATTAACAAAATTGTAAAACTAAATAAACTACAAAATATTAAATAAAAGATATTACAATTTTATTTCATTTTTTTATTAACTAACTTTAGGGGCTTTTTATTCTTTATTAACTTTTTTTATTCCTTAATTCTAATAATTTAATAAGGGATTTTTATACAATTGTACATGCCAGTCCCATCGGATCAATACACTTACTCTATCGGACTACACACTTACCTAACTAATTTATAGACATCTCCAGAGATTGGCGTCGACAAAATATGATGAAACATACAAACATCGTTCATATTTATCTTTAGTTCTCTAACTAGCTAGATCCTCTCTTGCGGACTGAAATCTGATACACTCCGCCAGTAAATGTATGATATCTTCCAGTTTATTTATTTTTTCTTTCGCACACATGACATGTACAGAGGCGGACTTAATGCCTTAGGCATTCTCCACCAGTCAACCCCAGGTGGTGAAGAGATAAGATGGTAGGTGCTTTAGCTTGAGTTTACTACACACTCGACAATTTGGTGAATCAATTTTTTTCATTAGGAATCTTAAATTATTCAGCGTCAGGAGTCCAGTTCTCTGTCTATGAGCTGTAACTATAATTTTCCTGCTTAGCCTAGCGTTACTAAACAGCACTATATGTGGAGGCTCTGAAATTGTAGGTCTGTACCAAATCCCTTTATCTTTCGATCTTTGATTAAAATGCTCTTTCCAAACTTCATGACATATCATCATCATCATCATCAGCCTCTACTCGTTCACTGCTGGACATAGGCCTCCTCCATGGCACGCCAACAAGCTCGATCCTGAGCAGTTCTCTGCCATGACATATATGTACGATTATATACACACCTGGGACAAACAGTACAACTATATTTGAGCCAAATTCGATAAAGAATAGAGGTAAACAAACCGCTGCTAGGCAACGAGTAGTTTACGCCTAAAAGACAGATGTTAACAACTTTTTCTACGTCAATGATTTTCATAAAAATGATAATTCTACTTCCTAGTAATGTAAACAGTTTATTTGTTTAGATATTTATGATTTGCACAAAACGCTTAATCGATTTGAATGAAATATGATACACATGTAAGCTAATTTCCTTATAGGTTAAATTTTTTGATACATATATATTATACCTACTTAGTCCATACTTGAAAGTATTACAATGCATGTGGCACGCAGTTGATTTGAAAGTAATTAATATACGCAAAATCGTATTGACAAATGCCTCAACTTTATTCATTGGTTGAATTCCACAACCTGGATTTCATCCAACTTCTTTTTTTTTGTAGGCCTATCATGTAAATTTAATGTCGACTTTTCAATGGTTTTTCGAAATACAAAGTTATTATAGTGATTCTATTGAAATATGCTGCAATAGGAATTGTTAATATAAAGTTAGCATGTAAAAGTCGATAACCATGTAGATAACAGGAGATTTTTAAAACGCGAGTTGTGATAACCCTAAATTGGTTTGTTTATCTCTATTCTTTATGGAGCTTCGCGAGATTATAGGTAGGTCCAGCTTCGAGAAAGAGTTGTTACGTCCCATAATAAAGAAAGCTGTCAGATTGTAGTAGCTTGATGTGTTCTCGTCTGTGAACTTAAAAGTTAAGTTGGTGAATAAAGTATCAGCGCCAACGTTATTTAAAATAGAAATACGATTTTCATAAATTTCTATTAGGCCTTTCATTATCATACTTGCTGAATAATTAGATTGTTGTAATTTTACAACAATTATTGTATTTACATGTACGAGATAGTTTTAAAGCGAACTCAATGCATACAATCAGCAATGAAAATTGATCAATTCTTAAGTTTTCGAATTTTTTATTACTTAGCGAAATATTTTATTTAAAAATAGTATTTAAATAAAAATAAACATAGTTTAAAAAACAAAAAAAAAAACATGCTTTTAAAGAATATCAAACTAAAAAGATAATAATAGTTAAAAAAAAGCGTGAGGCGCTTTGTGCCATAATAATTGTATATTAAGCGCCTCACGCTTTATTTAAAATTATTTTTGACTTTTGAGTTGATATTCTTTAAAAGCAGGTTTTTTTAGTTTTTTAAACTATATTTATTTTTAACTTTTTAGTTCGATATTCTTTTTTAATTAAAAAACGAACGAACGAGCGTTTTGAAAACGGTGGGACATTTTACAGTAATGAGCTGCTCACTCGTTGTCCAAGAGTTAGAGAGGGACAAACAAATAAACAAGGAAGCAAGCAAACATACAAGTGAAGCTAATAAAAAGCATGTAAAAATGACATTCTTATACTCTCTCTCTCGCTTCTTTAACTCGTCGCTTCGATTATAAAATGCAAAAAATTACATTACCGAATAATTTAATGTTAATAAGATTTTGTTGCTAACCGTACAGGATTCATTAAAACTTAATTGCTGTTTAGCGTGGTTCTTGATTGTAACATCAAGCAAAAATTAATAGTTAGAGTGAAAAATTGATTAAAAATGTTCTAGACAACCTTCTTGATTATTCGTTGTAAAATATTTTATGTTTTTAATATAATAAGTCCATTAACTACAAATTAGTTTACTATAAATAATTTTAATTTATTATCTAGACACCATATAGGTAGTTTTACTCTGTATGGGCTGTGTGACCACGATACACAAAATGTCAAAATGTACGAGTTGTGTGACTACGATACACGAAATTTCAAAATGTACGGATTGTGTGACCACGATACACGAAATGTCAAAATGTACGGGTTGTGTGACCACGATACACGAAATGTCAAAATGTACGGATTGTGTGACCACGATACACGAAATGTCAAAATGTACGGGTTGTGTGACGATACATGAAATGTCAATATTGAGATGAAATGATGTCAGCTAGTAAAAGGTTTTGGATGTTGTCAAGAGAAAACCACTGTTACTAGCGAATGTCTTTAATTCACTGATCATTTATACAGTTTACATGAAATTATGAAATATTAAATGTAGTTCGCGCATGATCGATGCTATACCATTATCAACATCAATTCTTCCTCTTCTTCCTCAGCCTATAGAGGTCCACTGCTGGGTAAAGGCCTCCCCCAAGGGTTTCCACGATGATCGGTCTTGTGCTGCCCGCATCCATCGGCTTCCCGCCTTTCACCAGGTCATCCGTCCCCCTTGTTGGGGGCCTCCCTACGCTGCGTCGTCCGGTACGTGGCCGCCACTCTAGAACTTTACTGCTCTATCGGCCATCGGTTCTACGAGCAATATGCCCCGGCCACTGCCAGTTAATTTTACCGACACAACAACATTACTTACGTATATAAAATAAATGTACGTTTGTCCGTAGGTACATACTCCATTCGCGCTTGTATTAGACAGAAGTTAAAAAAGGTTGTTTTATGGATACTCTTTGTCATAAATGATACAATACATATACAAAGTGTAACAAAAAGGGTATATACATACCAAGGGCATGGCATCTTTAGATGATATCAAACGATATCGGAAGGGTTTCAACTCAAAATAAAATTCTCAAAAAATTGGTACAATTTTTCGGTTTCGTGTGTTTCTTAATATCAAATCATAACAAACGTGGCAGCACACTACATACGTTCATAACTACTCGTTACCCGTCACGTTACTTGCTAAAATCCGATAAATGTCTTCAATATCTCTGTGCGACTAGTATGATAGTAGCCTATCACAGGCGGTGTTTTTCCTCATAACTTCCTAACATGAAGAGATAGGATTAAAAAACCCTTCCAATATCGTTTGATATCATTTAAAGATGCCATGCCTTTGTTATGTATATACCCTTTATGTTACACGTTGTATGTGTATTGCGTTTTGTTACTGTTAAGATTGATGCTGAATTTATTATGTTCAACTTATACAACGCTAGTTTTTCTTTAATACGAAACCTGAATACACTTTGTTCAGAATAAGCAACTGAATCGATTCCAATATTTTTTACACAAGTTATATTTATCCCAAATACATTTAGAAATTGTTGCAGTGTGGCTACCGAGCAAGATGCAGCGTACGGTAGATCATAGTATGAGCAACAGCTGACGCCACAGGTCAATATTTTGTTGGTACAAACAAGTAGTTTAAAAAAAAATATTGTAAATTGTTGCAGAGTGGTTATTGAGCAGTTACGTTAGATCATAGTATTATATTTTTATATATATATATTTTTTATAATAATTATAAACTAGTGCTTGACTGCAATCCCGCCTGATGGTAAGCAGTGATGCAATCGTTGAGTGTAAAGCGCACTAGTTTATTAAGCCTATTCACTTAAAAAACTTAGGAATAGGAAGGATGACGGCAGTTGAACGAGGTGATGCAATGTTAAACCCAAGACCAACACGACCAAACGATGCTGCGCTAGAGGGAGATTGATCTGGAGACTCTCCACGACCAAATTCCCGAGACAACAACATTTGGCGCATCGTACCCGCCACACATCGCAACAGAACTGGTCAGACCCGTCCTCCGTACGGCTTCACCAGACATCATGCCGGAACACGACGAATCGCTTGGCGGCAAGACTTTGTCTGGTGGGTGGTAACTTCCGCCGGCAGCCGATGTTATGGCCTACCACCGAGATCATGATATCTTTTTGAAATTTTGTACATAGATTCTTTACTTAAAAATACTGGACACGTGTCTTGGGTTTCGCATAGTTAAAAATAATGTCGAATATTAACTATTAAGTATACTTAAATCAATCCATTTCAACTGATTGTGTAAAGCTTTTTATTAAATAAATTATTTAGCCTACCTAATCGGCGAACGCATTTTCGTCATAATATGATTGCGACTAGTTAAGATCGTTTGGATCGCGATTGATATTATTTTACACTAATATTATATCAACTGCGGCAGTTCACAATTTTTTTTTTTATAGTTATGAACTAGCGCTTGACTGCAATCCTGCCTGATGGTAAGCAGTGATGCAATCATGGATGGTAAAGTGCGCTAGTTTATTAAGCCCATTATTTTTTTTTAATATAATATATATACGGACAAATTAGATTGAGCTAGCCCCAAAGTAAGTTCGAGACTTGTGTTATGGGATACTAACTCAACGATACTATATTTATAATAGATAAGTAAATATATAGATTAACATCCAAGACCCAGGCCAATTAGGAAAATATCGTTTTCCTTCATGATTCTCTTAAAAAACCTTAGTGAATAGGAAGGAAGACGGCAGTTGAGCGAGGTGGTGCAATATTAGACCCAACAACACGACCAACGATGCTGCGCCAGAGGGAGATTGATGTGGAGACCCTCCACGACCAAACTCCCGGCACAACAACATTTGACGCATCGTGCTCGGCACACATCCCAACCCAACTGCTCAGACCCGTCTTCCGTACGGCTTCACCAGACATCATGCCGGAACACGACGATTCGCTTGACGGCAACACTTTGTTTAGTGGATCTCTGCTTCCATGATCCTCTTTTGTTTAAACCTAACGGAAATAGAATATAGTGTCCCTTTTTTATTTTTTGTTGGGATGGGAAATCATCAAATGACTTCTCCCGCTCTGGGCAGAGCGGAAGGGCGTGTCAGACTTTTACTGACTAAAACCCACCCGTGTTTCTTTACTTGCCTGTGCAACGGCCAGGGCCACGGTTTCTTGGTTAACCAACCCGCAACCCTGACCCAGGAGGCATCGGTCTTCGTGGACCCCGTCACGAAGTGCTGACATCTCTTTGAGGCGCGCGTGAAACACGACGCGCCGTCGACTCGGGCCTGGTCCTTACCGAGCGGCGAGCTGCCCACTGCTCACCGCCCGCAGGCCCGCGCCTGCGGTGGCTAGGAGTTTGGTGTCATCTCCCGACCAGGGCGTCTCCTGCGGCGGCTAGTGGCGTGAGGGCGCTGGTATTCCCGTTGCCTCACGCGCTCCGCCTCCTCCTTTGCCAGCATCACTGCTTCGCAGAAGGAGGTGACGGCCTGCCATGCACGAATATAGTGTCCCGTGTCCGCGTTGGTGTCGTGGTTGCAAGCGCGACTGCAGACCGTGGGGTCCTGCAGGGTAATTACAGACTATCAGTAGAAATGGATTTCATTTTGACAATTCAACAACATTCATTGCGCTATTTATGTTATTGAGCAGACACATTTTTCGAATATGTGAAGCAATGGATTTGCAGTATGCTTGTAAACAATTCATATTGGGAGTAATAGTGTGTCCTTTGAATTATTGAAATGGCAAAACTTATCTCGGAATAAGGAAAAAAAAAAACAGTAAGAAAAAAAAACTGCAATAGCAAACGCTTTACCAAAAGAAATGAAATGAAATCAAATGAAATCATTTATTAAGCAAGTAGGATCACTGATCACTTTTACACGTCATATATTTTTTTTAAACTAGATGAAGCCGGCATTTCCTAACTGACTACCTCCGAGAAGAAATAGCCGAAACAAACTCAGGGATCATCGTCAAAGAAAACAGATATCCTTTTTTATGATTATAAACTAGTGCTTGACAGCAATCCCGCCTGATGGTAAGCAGTGATGCAATCGTTGATGGTAAAGCGCGCTAGTTTATCAAGCCTATTCACTCAAAAAACTGAGAAGGGAGACAGTAGTCGAGCGAGCAATGTTAAACCCAACAACACGACCAACGATGGTGCGCCAGAGGGAGATTGATCTGGAGACCTTCCACGTTAAAATTTGCGTCACAACAACATTTGGCGCATCGTAACCGACACATATCGCAACACATCTACTCAGACCCGTCCACCCGGAACTGTACCCGTTACCGTACATTGAGATACAAAATAATACACCACATTTCATAGAAAAACTGTCTTGTGTTATCTCTCTACTCATAACTTGGGCCACTACAACAGCCCTATGTAAAGACAGGCGTCGCCAGCAAGCTACACAGGTACCCACTACTCACTAGTCACAAACACCGACGCGCTTCAAGTGTGTTTTTACCTGTTTTCCTACTCGTTCGCGGTTTTTGTGAGCGTTTCCATTTGTAACGCTTTCGACACGCACTTAAATTGTTACAGGTTTAATTGTAAGCTTTTGTTTTGTTTTTATATGGTTGTTTGAAAGTAGACTGATTGTAGTTTGCAATTTGTCGTTGTCGCGGCAACGTGCCTGCCACAAAAATTTTAAACAAGATTCAAGTGGACTGTATTTAGGATAGCAATATATTAGTAACTATAAGCTGTAGCGGTGCTTATAACGCAACATGCGAACAACGCAAACAGAGTCTGGTCGGAGGATCCTCCCTTTTCTATGGAGGATGAGTGAGCTTTACACGCTGCTCATACCTCCACATTGGTGACCCCGACGAAACGATATCGACCCGATTTCGACCCGATCCCGAACCGATCTCGACCCGATTCCGACCCGATCCCGAACCGATCCCGAACCGATCTCGATCCGATCCCCGTTCGATCTCGACGAGTAATGTAGCGGTGCCTACAACGCAACATGCGAACAACGCGTCATACTGACGTCACACGAATTCTATATCTCGCAATCAGAGTTTACCGTGCAACTAGCATATATACAAGCTCGCGACATCAACCGGCGGGCAAGTGGCCCGCAAGACAACTAGTCTGGTCGGAGGATCCTCCCTTTTCTATGGAGGATTAGTGAGCTTTACACGTTGCTCCTCATACCTCCACAAAGCAAATAGGTATGAGATAGGATGGTGCCTTCGGAGTATATCTCTCCGATTAAGGAGCTAATGCGGTAAACTACTTACCTCCAATCTTCAGACACGGAGTTCGTAGAGCGCCAGATCAGACCATGAGAAGACGCACGTCGGCACAATTCACTGGCAGACTCCTTAATTTTATCAATTTTGAGACCTAAATCTCCCCGGGGGTTACTTTATATACTTAAAACTAATTAAATTTTAGTGACCGTTAAAAGATCGTGGCCATGACTCGCTTGATTGCCAGTTCGAAAGAAAGTGGCGTTCGTTTCGCCGCGCGCCGTTGGGTGATCGGCGGAAGGCGGTCCACTATGGTCGCGTTTTGTTTGTTTTAAGTTTTCGGCAGCGTTCACCGCAGATAAACAGATTAAATATAGTTTAAAAAAACATGCTTTTAAAAATATCAGACTAAAAAGTTAAAAATAATTAAAAAAAGCGTGAGTCGCTTAATATACAAACATTTTTTTGAACTATTATTATTATTATTTTCAACTTTTTAGTTCGATATTCTTAAAAAAAAAAAAAACGAACGAACGTATTGAAAACGGTGGGACATTTTACAGTAATGAGCCGCTCCCTCGTAGTCCAAACAAATAAGCAAGCAAACATATAAGTGAAGCTAATAAAAACCATGTAAAAACACATATTCAACAGTGATGTTGGTCTAAAGGATGTTGTTTTAGCCCTAGAGGCAGACTACACAAACTCTTCCTTTGGGAATTTGAATACATATTGTGTAGCTTCGTAAACTTTAAAACTAACTTTCGGGCAGTGCACTGAGTATGAAGCCAAGATGGCTGCTAGGAAACTTGGCGTTCTTGGAAAGGTCCGACAAAATTTCACACCCGCACAGCTTCAGTTAAAGAATATTCTTAATCCATTCCTCGAAAAATAATCTGCTCAAAAACGTAAATAATCCAATGAATGTTATTAAATTGTCAAAATGAAACCCACCGCTCTTGATTGTGTGATACGCAATTACTCCTCTGGTAAACAACTTAAATTCTTCCAAATCTCCTCACAACGCCAAACACAGAAACATCCTTAGGTAGATACTAATATTATAAACCGGAAAGCGAGTTTGTTTGTTTGTTCCGCTTTCATGCCGTAACTACTGAACCTATTGCTTTGAAATTTTGCAGTAAAGTTAGGAGGCCGGATTAAATAATAGGGTACTATTTATACCAGAAAAGTTTGATATTCCAGAGGAAAAACAAAAATATTGTTAGCTTCATTCCAGTTCGGTGATAGATAGCGCTGTGTGCCGTTTAAAGCAATATAATATACTAGATTTCCGCCCGCGGCTTCGCCCGCGTGTAGTTCGGTTATAACGCGGTTTTTAGATTTCCCTCGGGAATACCATTTTTTTCCGGGAAGTACCCTATTCTTTTTTCTGGACTTCTAACTTTACGTCTGTAAAATATCAAAGCAATCGATTCAGTAGTTACGGCGTGAAAGCGGAATAAACAAACAAACAAACTCATTTTCCTACTTATATTATTATGTAAGGATTGCAAACGAATATGCACATATAAACTTAGAAGCTAAATGATACGATAATTAATACCCGGAAATGAGGAATCTAATAAGCGTGGTATAACTGAATTCCATTAACCGAAGCCGTGGGCGGAAAGCTAGTTAGGATATATTTTCAACAATATACCTCCGCAAATATTTCCTTCCCTTGATATTACGCCAGTTCGCATGTCGGTAACATTGTCACCTGACGGCACGCATAATTAAGACGGCGACGACGTTGCACACATCGTTACGGCCCCAAGTGTATGGCGCGGGTGTCTAACTTTTTCCGCCTCATGTGTAATGTTGCCGAATTTTTGGAAAATTTTGTAAGGGAATTTTGTGAGAGTTTGCATTGTTTTTACGAATGGTGTAAAGGTTTTTAATTGGTGGATATAGAAAATGTTTATTATCCGTCACCCTAATTGCTTCACACTTCTTCTTCAGCCTATAGAGGTCCAATGCTGGACAAAGGCATCCCCCAAGGTTTTCATTACCTTGGGAGGGATCGCAGTAGTTTGATATTCCACAGGAAAAGCGCTGCTCCCCGCTTCCCCGGTGAGAGTTCCCTTAGTCGCCTTTTACAACACGTACGCGACTGACCGTCACAAAGTATACACACGTTTTTGTTTGCTCGTCACAGTTTAATCTAAATATCTGGTTAAAAGTGCGAGAACAGTTACTATATTGGATACATGACATCATAGTGAGTGATAATATACCGTGACATATAAAAATCAGTGATATAAACAGTGAATATTGAGTTATTTAATAAACTATAATAACACATTTTTAAAACCTACCCACATAAACTTTTTGCGGAGTGTTAAACAAGAACACGTAAGCGTTTACGTTTGCATGTGGATTCAACTACAAAACCCAGTCAGTTCAGGACTTTTTGGCAAGTTAAATTTACTATTATGGATTTATTTGAAAACATAACGTTTCGATTGAAACATCGCACTCAATCAATGTCCGATGTCTCCAAAACAGTAGACAAAGTAGACTTAAGTAGTAGTTCCACTAACCTGACGCTAGATGGCAGCACCAATAGCCTTCCGAACATATCCACTGACGAAATTGACCCACAGATACAGGAACTTAATAATGAGATATTAAAACTTAAGCTCGAACTCACTTCAGCTCATGATGAAATTAGTAAACTATCTTTAGAAAATATGGAACTTAAAAATACAGTTTCAAAAATAAACACAAGGCATGAATTAGTTAAAAAGGTGACAAAAAAGTTAACAACTGAGATAATTACACCAAGAAAAAAGTCCTCAGTTTCGAAACCTCATAATGGTACACCTAAGTCGCAAAAAGATATATTTCTTACTCCGACGCCACATAATATTTTTACAACTGCTTCTAAAACGTCACCAAATGTGTGTAGAAAAACTGAAAGTTTATTAAATCGTAATAATTGCACTTCTATTAAAAATAAGTTGTGTATCATTAGCAGCAATAATAAAAATAAAATGTTACCAATAGCAGTAAACATGTTTCAAAACTACCGAATATGCCATTATCTCACACCAAACTGTGGTATGGAAATCTTAATTAATGACATAGATAAAAAACTGACCAACTACACTGAAAAGGACTACTGCGTCGTGTTCGTAGGAGAAGAGGACTTTCAAGTAACAAAAAATTACTGTAGTCTTATTGTTTCTTTAAGAGAAACGTTGAGTACTGTACAACATACCAACATTATAATTTGCCTACCGACATATAAAAATAGTAAACAAGCACTTCTTTTTAATTGGAGAGTGGAAACTTTCAATAATTTGTTATACATGGATAACCAATCATTTCTATACGCCATGATTTTAGACTCCAACTTGAAATTGACATTCGACATGTTTAGGAGAGTCAGTGGCAGAATAAGTAACAATGGAATGAAAAACGTTTATCACAATTTGAAGATACTAATTGACGAAAACAATAAATATATCCTTGACGTAACAGGCGGTAACATACATTATAATACATCAAACATTGACATTTACGAACCTGACGACCATATGAAGACAATAACTAAATCAGACGACACCGGACAGCTTTTTCTTTAGTCATATTGATATAATGCATCAAAACATTGCCGGATTATTAAATAAATCAGACATGTTAACTATACAACTGGAACACTTGGAAAATCAAGGGACAACTTTAGATGTGCTCTGTTTGACAGAACACTTCATAACATCTGGACATGAGCATTTATTACACATTCCAAATTTTCATCTAGCTGCTTTTTATTCGCGCAGCACAAATCGAGGCGGAACTTGTATTCTTGTGAGACAGGGGCATCAGTACAGGGAACTACCAGATGTTGCTAAACAGTCTGTATCAGGAGTGATAGAAATGTGTGCCTTAGAACTGACATCCCATTCAATTATTATTATATGTGTATATAGAATACCGAAATATAATTACCTGACATTCTATGAAAAACTTGACATTGTATTAAAAAAATTGTGTGTATTATCAAATAAGAAAATTGTGTTGTGTGGTGATCTTAACATTAATGTACTGTTAAGAAATAAGATTACGATGGATTTGGAACATTTTCTGCTTAACTATAATTTAACTCTAGCGCTAAACCAGCCTACTAGGCTTCATAGTAAGACGTGCATTGATAACTTTGCTCATAATCTAGGTAAAGGATGGAAAGCAGATATTATTGATCTTTTGTTGTCAGATCACACATCACAAATACTTAAAATACCTGTACATAAAACGTGTCGCTTAAAATTTTGGAAAACTATTAAAAAATGTTACTCAAAAGAGAACCTTGTTAAATTTAAATCATGTTTACAAAATGTATCTTTTCAAGAAGTTTACGAAAGTCATGATGTTAATGTGGCGTATAAGACATTTCATGATATTTTCTCGATGTTTTACAATCTCTGTTTTCCAGAGAAAATAATAACAATAAACACTAACAAACAGGTTAAATGGATTTCTCGTGGCATAAAGACATGCAGTAAAAGGCAGAGACAGTTATTGTGGGCTTACAGACTACACCCAACAACAACAACTAAAACTAAATTGAAAAATTATACTACGCGATACAAAAAAATTATTAAACTAACTCAGAAGGCACAAAATAATTACTTCATAAACAACTCTCAAAACAAATCGAAGGCCACATGGCAGATAGTCAATAAATCTAAAACTAACCTGCCTAAAGAACAGATACTGACAATAAAAACAGGGAATTTGACTTACACAAACCCAATTGACATAGCAAATGCTTTTAATAATTACTTTATAGATGACATCGAGAAAAATATAATAAACGACACTGAAATAATGAATAAGTTAGACAATTTGACAATGCAATCAATGTTTATGCAACCTGTTTTAAAATCCGACATTATATTAGCCACAAAGACACTAAAAAACACTAGTACTGTAGGTATTGACGGTATAACGACGAAAGTAATTAAATATGTAATTGACCTTATAGCACCCGTGCTAGCACATATCATTAATGTCGGTATTACTGAGGGAGTCTATCCCGAAGATTTAAAAAAAATCATAATAAAACCGCTCCACAAAAAAGAAGACAAAAAGCATATAAAAAATTACCGTCCCATAGCCAAAATTCCTATTTTTTCCAAAATTTTTGAAAAAGTTATATACAACTCGTTATATCAGTTTCTTCACAAACACAATGTCTTGTGCAAGGAACAAAACGGTTTCCGAAGAAATAGAACCATTAACATGGCCATTTTTGACTTCCTCAATAATATTATGTCTGCTGTTGACAAAAGGACTCCCATCTGCGCTATTTACACAGACATGACTAAAGCCTTTGATTATGTCTCTCACAAAATCCTTATAGACAAATTGTACTGCTATGGCATCAGAGGGAACATTTTAAAATTAATAGAATCGTATCTAAGTGATAGATTGCAATGTACTGAAATTACGAGAGTGTGTGCGAAGTCAAAAATGGAACAAACGTATGTGTCAAATTTCAGGATTATAAAATATGGGGTGCCTCAGGGTAGTGTGCTCGGGCCACCTTTATTTCTCATATATATTAATGATTTACCGAAAGTGACGCAACAAAAAATGGTTTTGTTTGCAGACGATAGCACTGCCATAGTAAAATGTAGAGATCTAAATACTTATCAAATTGACATTAATAATACTCTTAGTGACATAATTAATTGGCTTAATATGAATAATTTAAAAATTAACCTGAAGAAAACCAAACTAATGCATTTTTACCAAAAAATTGAAGCTCCAAAAATGTGTGTCAAATTTAATGGCAACGAAATAGAAGAGGAAAAAGTAAGTGTGTTTTTGGGTGTCTATATTGACAGTAACTTGAATTGGAAACCGCATATAGAACAGCTTTGTGGGAAAATTCATAAATCGGCATACGCACTTTTTCAACTGGCCAGAAAAGTCAATATAGACTCGTTACTTGTTGCCTATCATGGTTTGGTGGCCTCACTCATACGGTACGGTATTATTTTCTGGGGTAATTCTCCGGATAAAGAATTAATATTCAAGGCACAAAAAAGGTGCATTAGAGCCATGTGTGGTCTGAAAACAGAAGACAGTTGCGCGCCGTACTTTAAGTCGCTAAAAGTTCTTACGGTGCCGGCGTTATACATATTAGAAATGAGTATTTTTGTCAAACTGAATCCTAACCTTTTCGAAAAAATGACAACGGCACGAAATGTTCCACTTCGTGGTCAGTACAAAAATTGTTTGTGTAATTATAAATGCAACACTGCACTAGTCAAAAAAAGTATCCTAGGTATGGCTCCACGTATTCATAACAAAATTCCAGACGCCATTAAAGAATTAAATTTTACACAATTTAAGAAAAAAATGAAATTGTTCTTAATTGATAAATGCTACTACACAATTGACGAATATTTGAATGACGAATTAATGTAGAATTGCAATTTATTTTGATTCATTTTTTTTTCTAATTAATTTTGACATTTTATTTATTTATTTTTTTGACATTATCTGTATTTCGACTTAGATTTTTTTTGACTAAGATATTTTTTACATTTTAATAATTCCTCATTTAGTTATGACATAAGGATAATAAAAAATCTAGATTTGCATGTATATTTGTACGCCTACTGGCATAACATAGCGCTCTACTCATCAAAAACAAGAACTGTACCTCTATTACCTATGTTAACAAATAAAAGTATTAAAAAAAAAAAAAAAAACACCCAAGGGAGGATATGGGATGGTACTATTCTAAGCCCGGTACCACCTCCACAACCCAATTATTGGGTAATATGATACCCATTGGTAAGACTGGTTGTCAGGCTATTGGGTGTCTGTCTGACTACCCATAACGATTTGTGAATGAGAGCCGGGACCTATGACATAATGTGCTTTTTGAGTCACGGGACACCGAAAGATGATCACCCATCAACTAACCAACCACGACAAGCGGAGCTTAACCTATCTATCGAACCGTACGGCTATTATTTCTTTATATGCTTGCGAATAATAAATTTGAAGAGTTTATTCGTTTATTCAAAGGACAATGGAGAGGGCTATGGTTGGGGTTTCACTGCGTGATCATATCAGGAATGCCTGTAGGACCAATACCCGATGGGGCCGACAGGTTCTTGAGTGGCAACCACGAACCGGAAGACACAGCGTGGGTAGGCCCCCGACAAGGTGGACCCAACGATCAGGTGAAGGTTGCGGGAAACCGCTGGATGCGGGATGCGCAGGACCGGTCATCGTGGAGATCCTTGGGAGAGGCCAATGACCAGCAGTGGACGTCGTTCAGCTGAGATGTTGAGATGCTGATTCGTTTATTTGAACGTGTTAATTAGAAACAACCAAACAGATTTGGAAAAAAATATTGTGATTGGTGGCTGTGTCTATGCGCCTGCACGGATGTGTACTTAGGCAGGAACATTGTTTTTCTTTCTTTATGAAGGCTTTTTAATATCACGATAAGACCGTTAAGAGCTGAGCATAAACATCAAAGTCCAGAATTTTGGGTAAAAAGGAAGTGATGCGATGCAACATGAAGTGGTGAGTCAAAGAATGAAAAAAAAATCTGCAGGCGAAGTCGTGACCAGAAGCTTGTAAAAAATAATAGCAAAGAATTTTTATTACTAAGAAAATATTTCCACTAACTACTCTTCTACCTACCTTCTTGCTTTTGACTTGGATATTATGTTTTTAGGTCATTAGGGTCTACGGAGCAACATTAAAAGAACAGAATCATCTTTATAAACTACTCTATTGAATAATGTATGTTACATTAGGTTTTGCTTGAAAAAATGTTCCGTCAATCATTTTCTTTTTTTTTTAAACTGTTTACAGAGTGTAGTAGTACATCAAAGACCATGAGTACCATGGAGCTTTCTGTCGTGCATATTGATACTCAACAAAGTATACGGTTACACGATGGAGTCGTAACTAAGTATGTATGAGTGGGGTGTTGCGAAGGAGATGTCTGTCAGACACTAGTGGTTACAAAGATGTAAATTGGCTGATGCTCTTTGTGAGAATAAAAAATAGAAATAAAAAAGAATTTTGCAATTCAGTTAAAAATAACGGAGTTCTGAGGTAATGACATAAAAAAAAATACAGTTGAATTGAGGACCTCATCTTTCGGGTCAGGATAGCGGGTTGGTTAAAAAGAAACCGTGGCCCTGGCGCACAGGCAAGTGAAGTGACACGGGTGGGTTTTAATCAGTAAAAACACGCCCTTCCGCTCCGCCCAGAGTGGGAGAGGTAATTTTATGATTTCCCATCTACAACAATAAAAAGGCTTATTATGGAGGAATGGCCGGAGTGGCAGCATGGTGCCGCAGCCCGCAGGTGCGTACTGAATACGGATGTTTCGACCTGACGCTAACGGCAGCAGTGCGGAGGATGGACGGTAGCCCAAAGTCGTGGGTCGCGAGGGCGTGATGTCGCAGAAGAAAGCTGCTGAACGGGAGAGGGAGATTTCGACTTCCTTCCCTGGCCGCAGAAGACGCACCGGGTGCAGGGGAAAGGCGGACAACGCCCTTTTCCGGCCCCCATGAATGGGTCCAGGGGCGAGGGACATAAGGAAGTCTCCGCCCCCTATTCGATGGACCCTGAGGCGGAGGCGCGTGCGAGTATCGGCGCGCGCCTCAGAGGCGATGCACGGGGTAGTTTAACACCTCACAACACCGTACAGGAGATGAGGCCCGGACAGACCGGGCCAGCACGAGAGTGTGGGGCCGTGGAAGAATATAGACTCCCGCTGTCCCGCGCGCACGTGACAGAAGAGACATCGGGGTGGTTTTTAGTCAGTAGGAGTCTGACAGACCCCGTCGCCTACTCGAGGGCGGCCGACATCCACGAGGATTTTCTACTCCGGAAACAAAAAAAAAAAAAGTGAGCTGTCAATAGTTAGTGTTAGTGTTAACCTTAGCATTATTTGGAATGATGGATCGCTCTACGTTTATTTCACATAACTTTTTACATATGTGGTAGAATCGATCGGCAAGCGTAATTTTAACATATGTAACTCAACCAAACCCAACTATCAATCACGGAATATATCCTGGAATCCGATTTCACCAATTTGTCATTCAATTCACTCTGAAAACCAAAACGGTCTTCAAATTAGATTTTCCATTAGCATCTCTATGTACCTAGTATTGTATACATTCAAGCGTTTAGTCTCGAGTGGCGACCACCCCCGTAGGTAGGCCCCCGACAAGGTGGACCGACGACCTAGTGAAGGTCGCGGGAAGCCGACCGACCGGAGGCTCTGGACCTATGTCTTATGTGTCTATGTGTGTGTCTTGGGGGAGGCCTATGTCCAGCAGTGGACGTCTTTCGGCTGAAATGATGAAGTGTTTACAGATAGCTGTACTGCTGAAGAGTTTGTTCCGTCACTTCTTCTTCCCAGCGAATGCACTAGGAAGTGGTGATGGGAAGGCGTATTGGGGAACTATCTTTTATAACTTTGACGTTCGACAAATACTGATTCTCAGCCTAATTTCTCGCCTTTTTTGTGTTTGGGATGGGAAATCATCAAATGACCTCTCCCGCTCTGAGCAGAGCGGAAGGGTATGTTAGACTTTTACTGACTAAAACCCACCCGTGTTTCTTCACATGCCTGTGTGCTAGGGCCGCGGTCTTTTAATTGATTTGATTAAATTATGTGAGATACTGTTGTAGCTTTATCCCTCCTAACTAAACGAAATACAATGCACATAAAATTTTGAATACATAAAGAAACTCCTAGGCTATATTTAGCTGCGAACCACAGCTCTCAACTTGCTATGTATTTTACATAAACCAACGAAAATTCCGCCGCACAACTTGGGATGAAACTTTTATTCTGTTTGACTTTGAAATTGTTGAGGCGTAAACTCAGGGATCCATTATGTATTCTTCCTTGGGTAGTTCTGTATATCTATATAATTTAGCAGACTGTTTTGAATATTCTTTTCTTTTTTTAATTTTTTTGGCGATGCTATTTTTAGTCGCTCCTGCCTTAATTCGCCCGCTTCTGACGGACATGTCTGTAGTAGTTCCCTCCTCCTCATCCTAGCTCGGCCAATGAGAGCGAGGCTTCTAGAACATTCTGGACGCTTCCTTTAAAAACTTTTCAGAAGCCTTGGGAAATCCATCAACTGGGATGTGTAGGTACATAATAATTGATTAGTCATTGTCTTCGCATCAAACCCTGTGGATTTATACACCAGTATGCCTAGTATGAGTTTTCATTGCGAGACTCGATCGTCGATATCGAGCGCGTTTCGCACTCTCATTGGTTGAGAGTTCTTACAACCTTGAAGCGGGCCAATCGATGAGTCAAACGCGCTCGATATCGACGATTGAGTTTCGTAATGAAAACTCATACTAGGCCTACTGATGATATTTATTACTGTCTCGAAAATAATAAAGTGTGTTGTTTAAGTGATACAATATTTGCAAGTACAGGAGCACCGCGCTTCGTATTCATTGATAAATTCTACGCACAGTATTTAGGGATTTGAGTTTCGATATTTTTTTATCAATTTATTTTTATTGATTTTCATAATTCCTTACTTTTATTGTTCTATCAGATTCTACATCCTTCATTCCTTAAAATACTAAAGATGGAATAAAAATCCCAAATATCATATCTAGTATCCCTAAATCCAGACTAGACCCTATCCGTATCTATATTTGCGTAGACAAGCAAAGCTTTGTCAGCGTACTTCTAAAAACCGGTTACATTGTGACTTCGTGCGAACAATGCTGGGTCTATGCGCCTGCACGGATGTTTACTTAGGCAAGAACATTGTTTTTCTTTCTAATATTTGTTAAGTGTCCTTTCTGTGTATTCATAGTTATTCTTTGCTTTTTGTTCAAACGGATTAGCGGGGTTATGTATACAAACTTATTTTTTCTTTATACTCTGAATCAGTTCACACAGGGCCTTCGTGTTAGATTACGTCCCACTTCCTCTCATTGAGATGAGGCCAGTATCCCATGAGTGGGAACATTATGTATCTATTATGTTTAATCGCAGTCATGGGCAGCAATGGGGTAGTTGACTAAAAAAACTAATTAGTCCGTCAGTCAGATTTTCAAAAAATACTGGACACGTATTTTTTGACAGCCTCCGTGGCGTAGCGGTAGCGGACGCGGCCGCTGCGCAAGGTGGCGCGGGTTCGATCCCCGCACAGTGCAAGTATTTGTATGCATGAATATGAATATTTGCACTGGTCTGGTCGTGCCTCGGAAAGAACGTTAAGCCGTTGGGCCCGGTTGCCATACGAACATCTAGTGGCAGTCGTTACGGGTTGTTGGAGCCCTCAAAAGTCTAACAATCGGTCTTACTGCAATGCTTCGATGTCGCCTTCGGGTTGTGGAGGTCAGACGGCAGTCGCTTCACGGAAAATGTCGAAGTTTAGGCATATCAGCAGTTGGACTGGTAAAAAAGCGGACCCCAGACTCCAAAGCTGAAAAGGCTTCGGATGCGACTGGGATTAACGCTGGGATGATGACAATGATGACTGGACACGTATTTTTTATTTTTTTTCATATAAACAAAAAATGAAGACGACACAGTGGGTTGAAAACTCGTGTAACGTCACTGCACGCTACACTTTTTTGCGAGGAGTGACGTCACCAGCCACCACTCCTGATCTTTGATGCCTTTTATATTTGTCATTTTTTTAATTGGATACGTATATTTTGTCAAAACAAAATATACGTATCCAATATTTTTCTATAATATGAATGACGGACTAAATAGAATCAATTTTTTTTACCCAGGACACATCCCTATTAGTTAAAAATGGAAATAGAGGAAATTTACAACAAAGTCATATCAGCATATAAAAGGCATGTCTCACAGTTAAAAAACACTCTTAAACAAAGCAGATTCTACCCTCCAAAGGGGAGTTTTCGCAGCTTTGGCACTACCGTAACAAATTGAAACAATCGTAACAGTTTGTCAATCCGTCGTATTTCCATTTGGTTGGTGTTCGCGTATATTGCGTCATTTTGGCTAAACATGCTTTAATCAAGGAGCTTGTTCTGTGTAGAAGCTTGTCTTTGACAATGTTTTATTGGAAGGCGAATTGGCTTTCAAGATCCAAGGCTGTTTAGAGTAGAGTTTGCTGTATAGGGTCGTACGGTGGCGGAGTGTAGCTTTTTCCTTTGTAGTGTGTAACCACTCAGGAATTTAAACAGTCTTATTTAAAGTGTTTCTTCAGCACTGTGTTGTAACTAATTAATACCTTTTACACAATAAACTGGCCGGGCTGGTCACATACACCGCAGGACTGACAACCGTTGGGGTAAACGAGTCCTCGAGTGGAGACCGCGTCTCGGCAAACGTAGCGTGGGACGCCCTGGGGCGAGATGGAGCGACGACATCAAGAAGGTCGCGGAGAACTGCTCAGGATCGAGCTAATTGGCGTGCCATGGAGGAGGCCTATGTCCAGCAGTTGACGAGTAGGGGCTGATGATGATGATGAGGATTAAACCGGACTTTCAAACTAAATGGACGTATTATTTCAACTCTTCCAACTCTTGTAATGTTTCTATATATCGTGACCAGACCACACCACACCCTATCCATCTTTTGCTTTATCATATATAACGGAGTACCATGTTCATTGGAAATCGTAGAAACTGTGCCGTCAACAGAGTTGACGCCATAGTCTTAACACTAGGCTCAGATGAAGCAAAAATGAATACAACTAATTGTTTTTACGTACATTTTTATTGTTCTCGTTTAATAGCGATCACAAACACAATAAAATAAACCTGAACATCTCAATTAATTACAGAAATTGTACTTACAAGTTATTCTAGTGAAAAACAACATATTCATCAAAATTCTCGTTGATAATCTGACCTCACAGCTGCTAGGCATTTCTTTTATGAAAAATGTCATGGCGTCGTTGTTACAAGTCGTTACACTGCTTTTATAACAATTTGCAGGTAATAAATTAGAGTTACAAACTATAATTTGCTAATTCATTTTACTATTTCTAACACTCGATTTTAACATTGAATTAATTATTAATTGCTTAACATGTTTAAACATTTATTTTAAACATGCGCCATGCTTTTTCGTTTTACCAAGAGTCTATTTCTATTTAACAAATATTAATCCATATCTATTTGTCTGTTTGTCCCTTACGTTGTTTAACACCACTACGATCCGGACGAAGCGTTTCGCCTCCTCCTTTATACCGCGTAGGTACATCGCGGGACTGGAACAATTTGCCAGCGGCGGTGTACAATTTGAGTGTCTTTAAGGCTAGAGTGAATAGGCTCTTAATAAACTAGTGCGCTTTACCATCAACGATTGCGTCACTGCTTACCATCAGGCGGGATTGCGGTCAAGCGCTAGTTTATAATTTATAAAAAAAAAAAAGTCTAACGCATGTCGCTTATTAATCTCGAAATGAATTAAGTATAGATAACTATTTTCTTAAACCTTATTTGGATAAACCTTCAATTATGGGTTGCTATTAAAGTAACCTGAAATCCTAATCCTTTGAAAAGGAGCAAACAGACAACAACAAATAAATCTAAACCAATTTACAGCTAGCCAGTCATATTAACTGTGAAGTCTGAATTGAAGGTTAATATTTTAAAGGTTTAAGTTAGTCTTGCGCCGACATACATTATTAAAAAACTATATACAATATGTAAAGAAAACCCTGTCCGACCCATAACGATAGTAAAGGTTAGGTAAACACTTGACCAAATATAATATAAAATTTTACATAATCATCACAGTAACAATACTAATGAATTTTGAAACAATCCTTTTTTCCCGGGAATTAATTCCAATTTCCCCAAAATTTTGTAATTTTTAAAAAAGTGACAACACCGGTATTATTATAAGCGAATAGCGACGCAACCACGTCACAGGTGCCGCGTGCCCTGCCCCCCGCCGCCCGCGGAAGGGGTTGGTTACAGCACATGTATTAAGTTACCTCTTTTTGCGAAATAATATTTATTTTTTTAGGGGGTTTTTTTTTAAAGTTTAGCCTGTTTTTGTTGGCATTAGTAGAATCAGTTATCGATACCTAACAATACCTTCACGGATCGGACAGGGTTTTCTTTACATATTGTATATCAGCTTGGGTAATAAAGGAACAGTCACAATGTTTAATTGTTCAATATTGCCAGAATTAAGCGAAAAAATTGCCCGTTTACGCTTCTTTTTCTTCAGCTTAAAGAGGTCCAGTGCTGGACAACGGCCTCCCCCAAAGCTTTTCACAATAACCGGTCTTGTGCTGCCCGCATTCATCTGCTTCCCGCAACCTTCACCATGTCATCGGTCCACATTGTTGGAAGCCTTCCTACGCTGCGTCTTCCAGTACGTGGCCTCCACTTCAGAACCTAATAGAAACTTACAAATTAGCTAATAGAAATTAGCTGAGTTGTAAAGTTGTATGTTCGTGAAAATTGTAGTTTTGAAGAAGGGAAGTTTCTCCTTCAGGTTTAATCAACTACATTTATTATTTCTCTCCTTCCTGTTATTACAATAGTAAAATATGGTCCGTTAAAATATTCTATGCAAAATTTTCAGTGGTTAACGAGGACTAACATGCGAACCGGTCGTTTTTCTGGTATTGTGGAGTAAGTCAGGTTTTGATGAGAGGTAATTGAGGAAGATGTTGTGTAAGCTACGCGTGCTTCGATATCGCCTCCAGGTTGTGGAGGTCAGACGGCAGTCGCTTCACGTAAAATATCGAAGTTTAGCTAAAATCAGTAGTTAGACTAGTTAAGCAAACCCCAGACTATAAAGTTAAAAAAGCTTCAGATGCGACTGGGATTAACGCTGAGATGATGATGATTGGTCCGTGGCTGGGTTCCTGGGTGGAATCTTTACATAACAAGATCCTTTTTTTGTTTTGAATGGGAAATCATCAAATGACCCCTCCCGCTCCCGCGGAAAGGCGTGTCAGACTTTTACTGACTAAAAGCCACCCGTGTTTCTTCACTTGCCTGTGCGACCCTGGTCCAGGAGGCATCGGTCCTCGTGGACCCCGTCACGATGTGCTGACATCTCTTTGAGGCGCGAGTAAACCACAACGCGTCGTCGATCCGGATTTGGTGCTTCCGGGTGGGGAGCTGCCCATCGCTCGCCGCCCGCAAGCCCGCGCCTTAGGTGGCCGGGAGTCAGGTTTAAAGAATCTTTATTTCTCAAAAGAACCTATTACAGTTCACTTAATGAGATTTTACATTTAACAATATGTACAAATTTCTCGTCTAGTGACGAAGCATGCAGATAGCAATAGGTAAAACAATAACAAACCAAAGAATCCCGACCAGAGCGTCTTCTACGGCATAGCAGAACCCCTCCTTGCTTCAGAAAGCAAGTTAAGACGTTAGCTCTAGCTGTAATACGTAGATCATTGACAGTCATTACGGGTTGTCAGAAGCTCGAAAGTCTGATTGATGATAACTGGTGTTATCAAGGGGTTTCATATTACACAGAAACTGCGTTGTGTGTTAGGTCAGATTCCTCCATTTTACTAATATTATTATACGTATAATATACAGGGTGTGCCTTATAAAGTTTCAAGCCAATGCCAGGTGATAGGGGAATATCATACCTATCTATTGAACCCCTATGTATGTTCAGCGATTTTGGTAGTTTAAGAGATATTAATTGCATCGGGCGTATGAAGGTGCTCGCAATACTGCCATCAGAACAAGCGAGAGACCGGTATCCCGATCGAGTTGAGTGGAAGTTCTAGAAGAAGTAACATGCGATCCTTCAACCAGGAATTCCGCATGTGAGTGTACACAAAATATTACGGTCTAATAGGTGTTAATATCTCGAAAACTACCATAAATTACTGAACTTAATTGGGAGTTCAATAGATAGGTATAGTATTCTTCTATCACCTGGTATAGGCTTGACACTTTACAAAAAACACTCTGTATATTTAACTTGTAATGGTAGAGGTAAGAAAAAAATCAAACTTTATTTACCACAATCACGCAACTACACGAGAGACATACACATATGTCAAAGTAACGAAATACAATACAAAAAAAAAAAAAAAAATTGAGGTCTAATGCAAGAAATTGGAGGAAAAGTGTGTTCATTTATGCACGGCTGCGCCAAAAAGGCCTAGTTCAGTAAACATGCCAGACAACTAGTACCTGACTCTGGATTTGTTTTTGACTTATCTACAAAGAGAATGAAGACATTATTTAATCTACAAATGTAGCCATTGTTTCCACTAGATAATTTGTACAAAATTCATAAACATCTTTGTTTCCAACATTAATCAAAATAACAAAGCCTGGAGTCGCGTGAACAAATACCACGATTTTGCAGCACAATAAAATTTAATGGTCTCGCGTTTGTACCGTCAGCCCGCCTGCAATCCTTGAAAGTGCATTGTTGAACCTTACACATACGGCGCGGTAAGGTCGTTAGCTTTCTACAAGGAAATTTAGTAAATTTAGTGAATAATACTACTTAAATATGTACCATCGCCAAAATCTACATCTGACCGCTATAAGGACTCCTTCAGCGTATACCTATTGCATGTTTGTAAACGCACTACGATACAGGAGTAATTCCTAGTGTTTGCCCCACACTAGTTTGTATTTTTTTTTAATATTACTAAACCTAAAAAAAACCGTCGTGGGACTGACCAGCACAAGTGAAAACTGAAATCATTACAAAACACAGAATACAAAAAAAGGGTCGGTCGGTCACGCTCACGGGAATTCAATGCTTCTCTCCCATCCAACAAAAGTGCTCAACTTCGCTGAAGAAGTTTTTACTTCCATAAGCGTGAAATGTATACATTCATTTTTGCAGGTCGAAATAGTGTACCAATTCGAAATGCTTATTTTGACCTGCAGGAATGAATGCGAAAAGTGGGAATATATACATTTAATCATAAACGAATACGACATTTGACAGCATCATCGCTTTCTATCAAGTGAGAAAATGTCTAAACAAGAGCGCAAAGTACAAAAAATCTCGTGATGATTGTGGGGCCGGTGTCTAGGTAAGCAAGACGTAACATGAGCACTGAGAAACGGATACGCCCATAGTATTTCGAATTTTATGTCGTTCTTTTCTAATCTATGCCACGCCTAGTGCTTTGAAGTCGAAAAACACAGATCTAGTGCAATTCGCACCACTTTTAGTGCTTTACAGACTTATTTTTTCTTCGAACGTTTTTATTGCTAAAATGCATCACTTATCTAACCGATCTAGCTTGACCTTCAGTTCTAGTACTTCACAAGGGATGCTCCTAAGTTGCAGTCTCTTAGTTTTTGAGATTTTGAGCCCTGTCTGGAGGTGTTCATTCATGGAGGCATACACAGTCAAGCCCGGTTGTGCAGACGATAACTTATAACTGGAAACGCGGGAAAACAATACGAAAAAAAAATCTGTCCAATCCTGTTCGCTGTTCTTAAAACCTGTATGTATAATTTCAACGCAGTGTTATCTTCACGCTTGGTTCCAAAGCAACTGAACAGATTACAGCCTCAAGATGTCTCCACTCTCCACCATAGCTTCGAATAACTTCCACTTCCCCTTAAGTACAACCTTTCCTCGTTTCGAAATAAAGAACTCCGGAAAACTTCTGGACCAATTATAGGGAGTCGATTTTTAGAAATAATTGAATTCAGTCAGTATTGAAGGGTCTTTGTGGAATTCGGGACTTGCCAAATGGAGTTTTCGATTTAGTTCGCGCAAATATAATTGATTTGTTGGAAGTTTTAAAGGAGGCACTTGGAATTGTTTCTTGCCAAATCGAGGGTTCTTGGGAGGTAATTAGTTGGTGGATGCTAATTATTGTACCAGCTTTTTATTTGATTTGTTGAATATTGGAAGCCATTAAAAGTTACGAAGAGAAATGGATCTTGGTTTCACTTAGGCCAGTAGGACTACTCTCGGAACTTTCAGAATGTCTGATCTCAGTCTCAACCTGTCCAATATATCGAGCCTAATTAGCCTGTTTTCCTAACATATTTGAAGACTATGTGAGAATTGTTGAGGGTGTCAGCATCGCAGATATCTATTATTGTATGAATGCAACGGAATATTTTAGCAATTAAACAATTGTAGAGTAAATTTATTTATGAAGGTGAAAAAGTTATATAATTTTTTCAGAAAATTCGTTATTAAAAGAGTTTTCCTTGAATTTTATTTAACCACAAAATGAACCACTTAAGTCTCTTTGATAGTAAGTCTACTTCGGATCAAAAGGCAAAGTTTCATCGTTAGCAGAAGAAAAGTTACCTTTAGTTTTAGTGGAAGGTCGGGCTAAATGAGTAGAGGGTGAATTTATCCAAGTGTGTCTTTAGACATCCAACTAAAGACGATATAATTATACTCATAAAGTTAATTTATTAATAAGGAGAAATGTAATGTGACGGATTCAGTGAGTCACAAACTAAGCATGACTTTTTTCTTGTTTCTATGTAGAATGTTAGAAAATTACCATCATACTATACTAATATTATAAATGGGAAGGTGATCTAGTTTGTTTGTTCCGCTTTCACGCCGTAACTACCGAACCGATTGCTTTGAAATTTTGTAGACGTAATGGCACTTGGAATTGTTTCTTGCCAAATCGAGGGTTCTTGGGAGGTAATTAGTTGGTAATTGGATGCTAATTATTGTACCAGCTTTTTATTTGATTTGTTGAATATTGGAAGCCATTAAAAGTTACGAAGAGAAATGGATCTTGGTTTCACTTAGGCCAGTAGGACTACTCTCGGAACTTTCAGAATGTCTGATCTCAGTCTCAACCTGTCCAATATATCGAGCCTAATTAGCCTGTTTTCCTAACATATTTGAAGAATATGTGAGAATTGTTGAGGGTGTCAGCATCGCAGATATCTATTATTGTATGAATGCAACGGAATATTTTAGCAATTAAACAATTGTAGAGTAAATTTATTTATGAAGGTGAAAAAGTTATATAATTTTTTCAGAAAATTCGTTATTAAAAGAGTTTTCCTTGCATTTTATTTAACCACAAAATGAACCACTTAAGTCTCTTTGATAGTAAGTCTACTTCGGATCAAAAGGGAAAGTTTCATCGTTAGCAGAAGAAAAGTTACCTTTAGTTTTAGTGGAAGGTCGGGCTAAATGAGTAGAGGGTGAATTTATCCAAGTGTGTCTTTAGACATCCAACTAAAGACGATACAATTATACTAATAAAGTTAATTCATTAATAAGGAGAAATGTAATGTGACGGATTCAGTGAGTCACAAACTAAGCATGACTTTTTTCTTGTTTCTATGTAGAATGTTAGAAAATTACCATCATACTATACTAATATTATAAATGGGAAGGTGAGTTAGTTTGTTTGTTCCGCTTTCACGCCGTAACTACCGAACCGATTGTTTTGAAATTTTGTAGACGTAAAGTTAGAAGTCCGGATTAAATAATAGGGTACTTTTTATCCCGGAAAAATTTGATATTCCCGAAGGAAATCTAAAAAACGCGATATAACCGAATCATACTAATATTATAAATGGGAAAGTGTCATACTAATATTATAAATGGGAAAGTGAGTTTGTTAGTTCCGCTTTCACGCCGTAACTACCGAACCGATTGCTTTGAAATTTTGTAGACGTAAAGTAAGAAGTCCGGATTAAATGATTGGGTACTTTTTATCCCGGAAAAAAATGATATTCCCGTAGGAAATCTAAAAAGCGCGATATAACCGAACTCCACGAGGGCGAAGCCGCGGTCGGAAAGCTAGTAAAATATAAAATAAACCATTCTTGCTATTCTGGATTAAAATAAGGCTTTATAAAATAACCCTTAGTAAAACCTTCAACTTATTATGTGTAATTTATATGGTGTACATGACAAAGAGTATTCTATTCTGTTCCGCTTGTACTAAGTTCACCAGGGAGAGTGAAACTGAGAGAGATGTCATGCGGTGTCCCACAAGGGTCGCTCTTGGTGCCACATTTTTGAGACATCGGGTCTCTGTGAGGCAAAAAGATAACTAATTGGATACCTAATATCCATAAAATTCATGGTTACGGTGTCATCGAAGCCCTTTCAAAGAAATATTTAATTGTTGAAATCATGTACTGCATTCATTGGTAAAGTTTGCGCTTCAATGACCTGGCCACTCTGTAGTTTCGTAAAGTACGGACACACTCAGGCTAGGTGGAGTGACGACTTTCGTAGATTAGCTGGTAGCAGGTGGATGAGAGTAGACATGGCGTCTAACAGGAGAGGCCATTGTCCAGTAGTGCACTGCTTTAAGCTGATGATACATAGTATTGTATAATGTCATGTGTTTTTTTAAATGAACAAACAGCTGTGCTGCTGAGGAGTTTGTTCTGCTACTTTTTCTTCCCAGCGAAAGCACTAGGAAGTGGCGAAGGGCGGGCGTTTTGGAGGGACGTCTTATGTAATACTTGCTTTCCGCCCGCGGCTTCGCCCGCGTGGAATTCGGTTATATCGCGCTTCTTAGATTTTCCTCGGGAATTTCAAATTTTTCATTAAAAGCTAGCCTATGTCCTTCCTCAGGGTCTAAAGATTGTCTGTGCCAAATTTTATCAAAATCGGTTGAGAGGTTTAAGCGGGAAAGCGTAACAGACAGACAGAGTTACTTTCGCGTTTATAATATTAGTATGGATTGACGTTCAAAAAGTGCTGATTTTCAGCCTAGTTTGAATAAATGGCTTTTGATTTTGAATTTGATGATTCTTTAAGTAAGGTCGTGCAATTAAAATAAATTATTTGATGGTGATGACCAGTCGGAAAGTTCACCCTGTATAAAAATATATATTTTCGGTTTTAATTTTAACTATACAGGACAATTAAAGTCGTATCAAGAACGTAATTAACTTTTATAGGAAGGAAATCTTGGTTTCTGTTAGAGTTAAGTGGCGTTTGGTCGAATAAAAATTTAGCTTGACTAGATTATCCATTTCGGTAGCAGCAGTGGCCTAGTGGTACCGGCCGCGACTTTTAAATTGTAGAGCGTAGGTTCGAACCCCATTACTCGCATTAATTTGTGTTAATTATTTTTATTACCACTGCTTTTAAAACAGCGAAGGAAAAACTTGTGAGGAAACCGGCATGTCCTAGAGCAAAACTTCGAAGGCATGTGACATCTACCAACCAGCACTAAGCCTGCGTAGCTTACGACCCACTCTCTCTCACCGAAGAGAGGCCTTTTTTTCCGAAGGTGGAAAAATTCTCATGGACTAACCTCCGCTCGGGGACGCGGAGGGATATCGGCCGGACTGTTACCGGCTAAAAACCACCGGAGCGTTCGTCATATGCTTTTCAGGGGTACCGGGTCCTCCCAATTCTACAGTACCCCCGGCAGGTCTTGACCCGTTGTCGCGAGTTTGACGGGACTCTTCTTGCGCAAGCAGCCCTCAGCGGCTGCTCTCCTCATCTGAGTGGCCGTCAATTCGGCCATGTCACAGACGTTGGACTCCCTCCCTCTCGGCCGACTCCTTTACTTGCATTACTGCTTCTCATCGAGGAGAGGCCGGCGTCCCAGGAGTGTGAACATTTTAGGCTGATTAAGTTATGAATACGCTTCGAGTAGCGGTTGAGCAGAATAGATGGTGCTTATGAGATGGCAGTCGTGTGCAGACGCTTACTTTACTCTTCAGTTGGTTTTGCGCCTGGTCTCTTCCTGGTTGTGTCTCGTGTCGGATTGCCGTTCCATCGGAATATGAGAGTAAAGGAATGGAGAGTGTTCCTGCGATTGTGCACCTACTTATTCACTATGATAAGCTTAAAAAACTATGATAAACGATTACTAAACAAGATAAACATAAGCTCCGGCTACACTGAGCTGATGGCATAGAACTATTGATACCAGTTTATACACCTCTACGCAAGTTTTCGTGAATTCCATACCAAATTCTCAGGTTTTGTCTAAAAACAAATACCTACGCCACAGAACAAATTTCCAGTTCAGGACAACACAATGAATACACTTGAATATAGCGAATGGTATGATGGTGCTCGTCCCGATCCATCATCTCCAGGAGTTCCTCAAAGAAGAGCTCTGGCCGAAAAGTGTTTCGGTTTCGTGACCAGGTACGTGACACCAGTCAGCGAAACACGTCGTCGAACGTCTGTGTACATTTACATTCTTCTTCTTCTTCAGCCTATAGATGTCCACTGCTGGACAAAGGCCTCCCCCAAGACTTTCCACGATGACCGGTTTTGTGCTACCCGCATCCATCGGCTTCCAGCGACCTTCACCTGGTCATCGGTCCATCTTGTTGGGGGCCTCCCTACGCTGCGTCTTCCAGTACGTGGCCGCGACTCCAGAACCTTACTGCCCCATCGGCCATCAAGTTTACGAGCAATGTGCCCTGCCCACTGCCACTTAAGTTCAGCGACTCGAAGAGCTATGTCAGTGACTTTGGTTCTTCTGCGGATCTCCTTATTTCTGATTAGATCACGCAGAGAAACTCCGAGCATAGCTCTTTCCTTTGCCCTTTGTGGGACTCTGAGCTTTCATATGAGGCCCATTGTGAGTGACCACGTTTCAGTTCCGTAAGTCATCACTGGCAACACACCCTGGTCAAAGACTTTAGTCTTGAGACACTGTGGTATCTTGGACGATGAGAAGATGTATCGTAGCTTCCCGAACGCTGCCCAGCCGAGCTGGATTCGACGAGACACCTCTTTCTTGAAGTTGGACTGTTTGTCCCAGGTATATATACTCGTCAACAACTTCGAGTGCAGAGCAACTAACTAGAATTGGAGTGGGTGCGACATGAGAGTTTGACATGATCTTCGTCTTTTCCATGTTCTATCATTTGTATCGTCTTAAACATGGATAAGACATTTAGTACATTAACTGTAGTTAATTATGTTATATATATATTTGAAGTATTTTTAAGCTTTCCATGTTAATATAGTATTGTATATGTATATTTGGGCCTTGATGCCTGAAATATATGGATAAAATAATAAATCTGTCAACAATAATCCGGCTCGTTTGAGTATTACAAGGAGGGTACAATCCTCAATCGCCGAAACTCGAGGGTTTTCTGACAAAATAATTTTGGTTTACCAGCCATGTGTCTCATAATGATTGGCATAGAAACCGTTCAGCTTTAACAATTGAAGTATCTTAAGAATTCTGTGGAAACACATTTGTTCGCTTAATTTCTTTACACATATCTGAAAAGTATGTATGTGTCTGTGGGCTTTAGCAAATTTTTGTTAAAAACGTGACGGTTCATTTTTTAAATACCAATGATCGTTCTAAATTCAAATCAAATGTCATTTATTCAAAATAGGTTAAAAATCGGAATTTTTGAACTTAGTTCTTAGTCCTTTCGCTGGGAAGAAGAAATGGAGCACTCCCCAGCATAACAGCTGTCTGTTCGGTTAAAAAATATCTGACTATATTAAAGATTCTTGAAGCAGTATCGAAACCCTGTGTCACCATATGCTTCTCCTCTTTCAAACAATGTTGAAGGAGGCTTTCAGTCTAGTTAAATACCACTAGTGAATGTACGGAACTGAAACGTGGTCGCTCACAATGGGCCTCATACGAAGGCTCAGAGTCACACAAAGGGCGATGGAATGAGCTACGTTTCTCTGCGCGATCGAATTAGAAATGAGGAGATCCGCAGAAGAACCAAAGTCACTGACATAGCTCTGCGAGTCGCTAAAATTAACTGGCAGTGGGCAGGGCACATTGCTCGTAGAACCGATATCCGATGGGGCAGTAAGGTTCTAGAGTGGGGGCCACGTACCGTAAGACGCAGAGTAAGGAGGCCCGCAACAAGGTGCACTGATGTCCTGGTGAAGGTCGTGGGAAGCCGATGGATGCGGGCAGTACAAAACCGATCATCGTGGAAAGTTGGGGGAGGCCTTTGATCAGCAGAGGACCTGCTGAAGTAGAAGTGTACATGAATTGACACCATTTTACACCATTGAACCTATCTGATCGCAAACTAGTGACTGGGAAATCACAATACCCGTTGGTAAAACCGTCAGGCCGTACGAGTTTTTTTTTTTATTATTTAGACAAAGCCCGCCACACTGTTCCCAACCCACTGCAACTCCTGAAAGCCAGAATCAACAGTGGAGACCGCCAGAAGAACGCCGAGCAATGAAGCTCGACGTGTCCCGGAGAAACGATTCAACTGTCTTGGGTCCCGTTGCGGGACCCAAGACAGTTGAATCGTTTCTCCAATGAATTGAATCTTTCTCCATTTCTCCATTGAATCGTTTCTCCTTCGTTTTTCAAGGACTTGGGGTTTTGACTTCCCGTAATAACGGTCTTAGATCTACAAATAATAGTCGGGACTGTTCTGAGCCACGAATGGGGCCTCGATGTATAGTTGATAGCCACCCATCCATAGACTGACCTCTGCAAGAATTACTTAACTTTGATCGATCGAACCGTGTGGATCTGTTACTTAACCATGAGCCCCTGTCGTCTGAGTCAACTGCAATTTCATAAATAAAAATAATAGTATATATTGTTCTTGAATGGATTCGATAAGATGCTAAAATTTTTAATTAATTTGTCAGTTTGTAATTTAATTTTGTAACGAACTGAAACGATCCCATGAATTCAGAGTGATTTTTGGTACATTAAACTATGTAGGTTTGTAATTATTTAAAGTAAATATTTAATAATTAATTTCACTTTGTAATTATTTTACAATAATATTAAATTTCACTAGCGATTTAATTAATTACATTAGTGCTACGCAGTAGCTGTATCTTTGACGTCAAAGCTACGCCGTAGCAGATAGTAGTCACGCAAGCTACGACGTAGCCGGTAGCAGTATAGCGAGCAAATTCATTGAATATTCTTTGTTATTTTTGTGTTTAATGGAACGGTTAATTTTTTTTTACTGATATTGATTACTTTATTCAATAAAGTGGTTATAAGGAACATTTTTACACGACCTTCTACCTCAACTTTTGAAACCTAGTTGAGTTTGATGAACGCTTTATTAAATGAATGCACACTTTTTAAAATAATTAAACCTCTTTTTAATTTCTCGATTTTCTCTTACAGAGGGTCGTAGTAGCTTACCTCGATTAAACACGTTACGTTAGAGGGAGATCTCGTCCACTTAGCCGGCGGTTAGAGGGCAGATGACGCCTGTTTCGTCCCAATAAATGGGTCCAGGGGCGACGGACTCAGTGACGTCTGTTCCCACACATCAGGACTCGAGGTAGTGACGTGTTTAATCCCAGCGCCCTCACGCTTCAAACTGGCGCAAGAGACGCCCTGGTCGGGAGACAACATCGAATTCTCGGCTACAAGGCGCGAGCTTGCCCGGCCAGGCCCGGTTCGACGGCGCGTTGTGTTTCACGCGCGCTTCAAATAGATGTCAGCAAATCGTGACGGGGTCCACGAATACCGGTGCTTTCTGTTAAAAAAGAAACCGTGGCCCTGGCGCACAGGCAAGTGACGAAACATGCGTGGGTTTTAGTCAGTAAAAGTCTTACACGCCCTTTCGCTCCGACCAGAGCGTGAGAGGTCACTTGATTATCTCCCATTCACACAAGGTCGCGGAGGGTGTCAAATGTCTTACTCTCCCCCCTGACTGGAGGAGGCCCACAGTGATGGACCTGTGCTAGTCAGGGGATGCAGAAGGATCGTACATTCCCACGACCCCCGGTGTTAGTGTTTCATCAGTAAGAGTCTGAAAGACCCCGCCGCCCACCACGGCAGACGTCCATCAGGATTTTCTATCCAGGGGCAAAAAAAGATTTGAGGGAAATATTTATTTATTTATTTATTCTTTCGCACATGAATTGTACAGAGACGGACTTAATGCCTTAGGCATTCTCTACCAGTCAACCACAGGTGGTGAAGAAATTAGATGGTAGGTGCTTTAGTTGAAAAATTAATAAGAAAAAAAAAAAAACTCATCACACTTTTTAAATAAATACTTAAATAAGCTATATACACATGCATACTATTACCAAAATATATACATACAAAATTTCGGAGAGAGGTGTTGAAATGACTCCACCCTAATTGTTACGAAAATAACTCAATTTCCGCTTAAATGGAAACTGACTGGCGGCTATTCTAATATCAAGAGGAAGCGCATTCCACAGAAGAATGGATTGAATATGAAATGAAGAGTGAACTAAGTCAGACGTATGTGAAGGACAGAGTAAGAGAGATTGTTAGAAGAATGCTTAGAGTGTGAAGAACGTAAATATTGGAAGTGAGTCACAAGATAAGAAAGGAAGGAAAGGGAAAAAAGAGTGGTCAAGGCGCGCAAATTTCTTCTCTGGCGAATAGGCACCCATTTCCCAGTAACTAAGTTAGGACACCACGATCTAATGGATTTCATTAGGTTAGAATTATGGCCAACCTCGCGCGTGCCTGGAGCCACATCCGATTTGGTCGCAGTTACTTGGCTAAATAATGTTCAAGGATTCGAAAAGAGGCGTAATCATTTAGGTGTCGTCTAGAGTTAGTTAAAATTTGCAATAAGTAGTCTTTCCTAGTGAGAGTTTATAGGACTAAACTGGGGTATTTATTTTATAACTAGCTTTCCACCCGTAGCTTCGCCCGCATGGAATTCGGTTATATCGCGCTTTTTAGATTTCCCTTGGGAATAACAAATTTTTCAATAAAATGTACCATATGTCCTTTCTCAGGGTCTAAAGATTTTATGTGCCAAATTTCATCAAAATCGTTTAAAAGGTTTAAGCGGAAAAGCGTAACAGACAGACAGACAGACAGAGTTACTTTCGCATTTATAATATTAGTATGGAAGTATGGATTATAAACTAGACCTTGACCGCATTTCCGCCTGATGGTAAGCAGTAATGCAATCGTTGATGGTAAAGCGCGCTAGTTTTTTAAGAGCCTATTCACTCAAATACTGAGTGAACAGAAAGGAAGGCGGTTGTTGAGAGATATGATGTAATGTTAAACCCAACAACACGACCAACGATGCTGCGCTAGAGGGAGAGTGATCTGGAGACCCTCTACGACCAAACTCCCGACACAACAACATTTGGCGCATCGTACCCGGCACAAATCGCAACACAACTGCTCAGGCAATCAACCCAGTCGATCGATTGTTTAAAAATTTCAACGTGAATACATAAGTGAAGTGAGTTTGGAATGAGCAGCAGTTCACTTTGTAACGTGATAATCCAGTGCTTGACCGCGATCCAGCCTGACGGTAAGCAGTAGTGCAACCATTGATGGATTGAGTAAGCGCACTAGTTTATTAAAAGCCTATTTACTCTAGCTTTAAAGGCAATTTAAAAAAAAAATGTAATAAAACGGTTAGCTCAGTGGTTAAGCTATAGACTGCTGCGCTGCGAGTGACGGGTTCGATTCTCGCACGAATCAAATATTTGTATGACCTACAAGTAGTTGTTCCGTGTCTGGCTGTTTGTGTGAGTATGTATGTTTGTAAACGCATGCACGATACAGAAGAAATTCCTAGTGTGAGGCAACTTTTTTTTTTAAAAGACAAAGTCAAAACATTTTTCTCGGTGGTAGGCAACAACATCAGCTGCAGTCATGCCGCCAAGCGATTCGTCGTGTTCCGGCATGATGTCTGGTGAAGCCGTACGGAGGACGGGTCTGAGCAGTTGTGTTGCGATGTGTGCCGGGTACGATGTGCCTAATGTTGTTGTGTCGGGTGTTTGGTCGTGGAGGGTCTCCAGATCATCCTCTGGCGCAGCATCGTTGGTCGTGTTGTTGGATTAAACATTGCATCACCTCGCTCAACTGCCGTCTTCCTTCCTATTCACTCAGTTTTTTTGAGTGAATAGGCTTAATAAGCTAGTGTGCTTTACCATCAACGATTGCATCACTGCTTACCATCAGGCGGGATTGCAGTCAAGCACTAGTTTATAATTATTAAAAAAAAAAAAACACCGCCACAGGCTAATTGTTCCAGTACTTCGATATACGCGGTATAAACGATCACAGAGACAGTTACAGATCATTGATGTGTCAATGATCCTTTAACCGTATTTGCTGATTTTCTATTTACGGACTGACTAGATTATAAATTATACATAATAAATCATAAGAACACCTAATCTATACAATATGTTAAGAAAACCCTGTCCGACCCGTGAAGGTATTGTTAGGTATCGATAACTGATTCTACTAATGCCTGCAAAACCTGGCTAAACTTAAAAAAAATATACCCCCTAAAAAATAAATAACTTAAATAAAATAAATAGGTAATTTCATGGCAACACAGGCACAGGTCATGACCGCAGTTGACCTCATGCTTGTAGGTATAGGTAGCTTCTCCACGTTTATCGACTCTCGAAAGAAACAATGATACTTAGGCAGCTCGAGAAAAGAACTTTTTTTAAGTAGGAAGGTCGTCTGACTCTCTGAATGTATCATTTCATTGGATGAGCACAATGGCTGTGGCGGAGATGTTCCATATTTCGTCGCACGAGATTAGCACGGACATGCACACAAATAAAAATCAAGTGGTGTCAAATCTGCGCTGGCCACAGTTGGCCCCTACCAATCCACTGCTCGCCGAACTGATAATGGACAATAATGATAATGTACTCACGTACAGGTCGGCAAAAATATCGTGAGGCACCGTCATACTGGAACCCTCGTGCATTGACCGATAAGTACCCACTTCCAAATCGTCTAACACCTGATCACAACACAGCTAATTGCAGTTACTACCTCCATCAGCATGTTACATTACTCTACGTTAGAAAACGACATGATCACACAATACACGAATAGTGTACACCAGCAATGTTTACGCGCAACTAATAATTTAAAGTAAAAATTATTTTTATTTTATAAAAATAGGTACCTACGCCGGCATGCTTTGGTAGAGATGTGTAAGTAACCAAAATATTGTTTTTTTTTATCGATTGATACTCGTCTATTTTTGGTATCGATTTAGTATTGTAGTTTCTCATTCTTATTCTCGATTCAACATCGCATGGAATTGTTTAGAACTTTTACAAAACTCAAATTAGCGAGGTACACTGCTGTAAATGGAAATCATGCCAAGTTTTAATTTCAGTTTCTGTCTCAATATCGATGATATTGACCGATAAAATATTTGTAAAACTTTACTAAAATTGTGTTTCATAAGTCTTTCTCGTTTCTGTTTACTAATACTTGTGTTATAATAATGTTATTAGTAATTAATCGATAAACAAACAAAAGTACTTTTACCATTGGGTAATCTGTGTTTTTACAACAAATCCTTCAACCAGATACAAGTTTCGATTAATAGCGTTACTTTCACCTACTTTTTCCTTTGAGGACACCGACAAACTCGCCGCGCACCGGCATCACAAACGGAGCCGCCAAATATTGAACATAAATTTATACATTTAATATCCAATAATAAATCAAACGACGATACCGCCGAAAATGGTGTTGTCACATTTTAAAAAATTACCTAATTTTGGGGAAGTTCGCGGGAAAAAAAGATAATTTCAAAATTCACTAGTATTGTTACTATGATGATTATGTAAAATTTCATATTTTATTTGGCCATGTTGCTAACCTAACCTTTATTATCCTTACGGGTCGGACAGGGTTTTTCTTAATATATTGTATATATAAAAATCAAGGCCACTTTCTTTGTAATTTTAAAACTCAAGATCGGACTCACCTATCGAAACCAAATGTTTAGGCTTTGTTGTGACTAATTAGTAGATGGTTTATGTGAAGTTTGAACAAAACTGGTCGAGCAGTTCTTTATTTATCACGTTTTCACAAATGAATTCAATTAACGGTAGATTATCATCTCATCTTCTATAAATATAAAATTCAATGCCACTTTCTTTGTAATTTTTTAATCCACCGAAACTATGTAATGGCACCAGATTGGCAGTGAAAAACTTATTGCAAAATTTTATTGAATCTACGATTTAAAATGGTATATCAAAAGGAGAAGTTTGTTTGTTACGGTGTATCCCTATGATCCCAATTGATATGCCATTTGAGTTCAAAGGATTGCAATATCCTGTGCGTTTATTATTTGTTATGTCCATCAATAAAGCCCGATGTTATGTTGCCTGTTCGAGAGTCGGTACCCCCACCAGTCGTTTGTTTATATTTGTTTATACATGCTAGAAATGGAAAAAACAAAAGAATATTGTTTATCTAAATGTTTTGAATGAAGTTTTAAAATTGCTAACAGTTAAAAAAAAAAAAATTATGATTGAATAAACAATTTTGATGATTCAATAAATTTGTTTTTATTTTTTCACTTTATACGTAGCGAAGCACGTATCGAACCGCTAGTAAATTATAATTTGGCAGCCTTTGAATGGATCGGTCTTTTGTAACGTTATGATTGATTTTTAACCGACTTCAAAAAGGAGGAGGTTGCTCAATTCGACCGTATATATGCTTTTTTTTTATGTTTGTTCGCGCGTAACTTCGTCGTTTATGAACCGATTTTGATAATTCTTTTTTTGTTGGAAAGAAGGCATTCCCAAGATGGTCCCATGATAAGGACATCAGGGTCTGATGATGGAAGACCAGAGAAATCAAGGGGAACTTTCAAAAATCGTAGGGGCGATTAGTGCATTTCTTAGTATTTTCATTAATTATTTAAAGCACCACAATTTGATAAAGGTCTGGAGTTGATCTGATGATGGAGCCGGAAGACAGTCGAAGGAACTCCTCAACAATTCACAGCAGCTGTCTTGTGTTTGGGCTCGATTAATTTGTATTGATAAGAACTTTACACCTAGATGGGTTGTGACTGTCATAAGAGAGCTGATGTTGAAGACAAAGGCCAGTTCCGGGAACTCCTCAACGGTTTGCAGTAGCTACTTTGTGTTTGGTTTTAATTCATTTATATTGATGAGAACTTCGCACACATTGGGTTAAAATAATGGTCTGCAGTACCTAAATCTGATGATTAAGACCATAGGCAGTCGAGAGAATTCTTCAAAATTACTGGTAAAAATTAAAGTAAACAAAATTACGTCATTTCCCAACTATATTTGCGTCAGCTTCCAGTCTGAACGGATGTAACTAAATACATAGTACCTACTTTTCACAACTAAAAAGTGTAAAATAAAAACTTTTTTACAAAAAAACAACCGACTTCTAAAAACCACTACAAAGTGAAAAATAACTAATTTCGGAAGTCGGTGTCAAAAACTAATACCTATACAAAAACCAAAGACACCGACTTCCGAAATTAGTTCTTTTTCACTTTGTAGTGGTTTTTAGAAGTCGGTTGTTTTTTTGTAAAAAAGTTTTTATAATACTTATATTGATTTTAGATGTAGGCAGGCAGATTACAATATAGGCGCATTAGAAAATTAGTTTTATTCATTTATTTAATCATTTTGCATATTTAAAGGTATAAAGCCTTAGATATGCTTTATCAGTGAACTAAGGGCGATGGAAAGAGCTATGTTCGGAGTTTTTCTGCGCGATCGAATCAGAAATGAGGAGATCCGCAGAAGAACCAAAGTCACCGACATAGCTCTTCGCGTCGCTAAAATTAAGTGGCAGTGGGCGGGGCACATTGCTCGGAGAACCGATGGCCCAAGGACATAGTAAGGTTTTGGAGTGGCGGCCATATAAAGGAAGACGCAGCGTAGGGAGGCCCTCAAACGAGGTGGACTGATGACCTGGTGAAGGTCGCGGGAAGCCGATGGATGCGGACAGCACAAGACCGGTTATCGTGAAAAGCCTTGGAGGAGGCCTTTGTCTGGCAGTGGACGTCTATAGGCTGAAGAAGAAGAAGGATGTTAAAAGATATAGATGGCGGGTGCTTTTTTTGGCGGGACTATGAAAAATACGCAACTACTATTATTTAATTATGTCAAGATTACAAGGGCAAGGACCCGTGGCTAAATAATAAAAGCTGTGTAAGATAATCGATCAGCCCCCTAATCGGTGAACACATTTTTGTCCAACAATTGCGACTAGTTGGGATCGTTTGGACCGAACGGACCAATGGGCGGTCTGAACGATGCCAACTGATACCAACTAGTCACAATCATTTGACAAAAATATGTTCGCCGATTAAGGGGCAGGTTAAGCTATACTTACTGCGGCTGGTCTGTTGATGGGTGACCACCTTTACATGCCGAGACCCTTCCATGGTTCGGAAACCATATTAAGCCGTTGATTCTGGCTGTCATAAAAGTCCGAAAGTCAAATAGGCAGTCGGTCCATATAAAATACTGAAATTCAGCTGAATCCGGTTAGACTTAGAGCAAACTAGGCAGATGATGAACGAGACAAGAATTTTTTTTTTAATAATCTAGTGCTTGACCGCAATCCCTCCGGATGGTAAGCAGTGATGCAATCGTTTGTAATAAAAAGCCTATTGAAACAAAAAAAATACTGAGTGAATAGGAAGGAAGATGCCAGTTGAGCAAGGTGATGCAATGTTAAACCCAACAACACGACCAACGTTGCTGCGCCAATTGATCTGGAGACCCTCCACGACCAAATTTCCGACACAACAACATTTGACGCATCGTACCCGGCACACATCCCAACCAACATAACTGCCATACTAGTAGGTACTCCGTACGGCTTCACCAGACATCATGTCGAAACACGACGAATTGCATGGCGACGAGACTTTGTCTGGTGGGTGGTAACTTCTGCCGGCAGCCGATGTTACGGCCTACCTCCGAGAGAAGATTGCCTAGAATACCCGCACTTGCTCAACGGTTGATGTTTGGGAAGTTGTATGTATACTAATTGCACGGTAAACTTTGTTTGCGAGATGTAGAATTCGTGTGACGTCAGTATGACGCGTTGTTCGCATGTGGCGTTTGTAAATACCGCTACGATATTATATTTTTATTTCAAAAATTAGTGTTTTTTTAGAGTGCCACTAAATAATAAATAATTTTTATTATTTTCCCGTCCTTGTCGCAATATATTTAGGGTCGGAGTAACTTATAATTTTCTTCAATTCTTCTATAATAGACGTCTAAACGTAGTCACCCCATCATACTCTTTACCACATTTCACACACTATATCCATCGTTTAGATATTAAATCTTTTCCTCAAGATTCATGCATTTTTCGTATTTGTCAAGTTTACCGGGCTTTGAATAGTACTATCCCATATCCTCCCGTGGGTGGCGTAAGAGACGACTAATGAAAATAAAATCCTGTGAACTATCAAATTACTGCGATCGTCAATCCGCCTACCAAGCGTGGGGATTATGGCAACCCCCCCAATCATGGAAAGCCTAGGGGGAGGCCTTTGTTTAGCAGTGGACCTCTATAGGCTGAGACGAAGAAGAGGAAGAAATTATCGACCCAGATATTTTCACAGGCGAAGAGTAACCAGCCTTTCGGTGTTCTATAGGATGCATTTTAGAGAGTTTGCGAGGGAATTGCATGACTTTCTCCTCCGTCTGTATTCCATTATCGGACGACCTGTCGAACGGCGAGTATTCTTCCTCACGTTCTTGAAACAATTACGATCCGGACGAAGCGTTTCGCCTCTGTCTTTTATGAGGTTTGAGATATCTTTATTTCTCATAAGAAATTAATCATTTAGGTACATGAGAAATTTTTGAATACTAAATTAATCAAATATTTAGGACGTACAGTACAGTAAGACACAATACAAAAAAAAAAAAAACAAATATATGTAGTGTAGATTGTTAACACAACATGGAGCACGCACAACTAGGTGTGGCATGTACTAAGGTGCGCTCGCTTGATTGAATATATGCAATTTTAAATGCTTTTTAAATATTGACATAGACTTTTCGTTTTTAATTTGTTTAGGTAATTTATTGTATAACGATGCACCTTCGTACATACCTAACACTTTTTTGCCATAGTGCGTGGTGAGTATAATTGCATTCCATTAGCATTTCTAAGCCAAGCTTTGTGTATTTGATGTTTTATTTTTATACCGAGTACATCGAGAGACGTACTATTTGCCATCGGCGGTGTTTCTGTCTGATTACAATTTAAGTGTCTTCAAGGCAGTAGTGAATAAGCTCTTAATAAACTAGCGTGCTTTACCATTAATAATTGCATCACTGCTTACCATCAGACGGGTTTGCGATCAAAGCACTAGTTTATAATATGTAAAAAAAATATAATAAATAAATATAAATTAATAAACAATAATTTTAAATTCGATTCTTAGTTAACCAATTATTAAATTTATCACATTAAACACTCAGTACTTTTCCTTCTCATTCCTACCTGATCAATGCTATTCTACATTTTGCAATTGTTTTATTATCTGTATTTTTTTTTGTTGTGCAATCGTATAGAATTGTAGCTCAAGTCTAAGGAGATCTAAGGAGCGAGTCCACTAAGACCGATGCCTCTTAAGTCAGGGTTGCGGGTGGGTTAAAAAAGAAACCATGGCCCTGGCCTTCGCACAGGCAAGTGAAGAAACACGGGTGGGGTTTAGTCAGTAAAAGTCTGACATGCCCGTCCGCTCCGCCCAGAGCGGGAGAAGTCATATGATGATTTCCCATCCTAACAAAAAAAGGACCGAGTAGCATTCATGCAGTTATATAAATATCAACTATGTATTTTGTATCCGTGTTCGTATTCACCCACTGACTCCAAATTACTCGCTTAATATTGCAGACTGGAGGGTCGAATACTTGTTAGGTAAGGTTGTTTAAATTGGTTCAAAATAACACCTGAAAATGTGGAACAAGCATCTACATATTGCGGTAAAAGATGTTTTTTAATGCAAGATTTTATTTTCGTCGAATAACATTGGAAGACGACGCAACATACGTTAAGGTTTATTCCAAATGTTTCTGTGCGGGACGAATAGTTTTAAATAGTGTATAGAAACTAATTCCGAATAGTGTATTGTTATAATATTACTTAGAATAGAACATTTGTGCGTAAGAATTTAGAAAGCGTAAGATGGACGATCGTTTATTGTGATGAAGGATCGTCATTCAATGGTTATACACATCTGGCAAGGCAACAATTATGAAAGGAACGACTATGAACATTTAGCAAAGTATCAATGACAAAGATAAACGTTATAAAGTGCTCCCTTGTTTTAAACTGCAACAGACATGAATAAAATTGTAAGAGAATGTCCCGCATCTGGCTGATTGTAACAACGCCAAAAAGGTTCCATAAAACAATCCCTTGGGACAGTCGCCATAAAACGAACCCTTGTAATAAGCATTATAAACTGGAGACCCTCAGGTTTAGGATGCAGCCCAGGAACGTGCGTAAGACAATGGCTGGTGAAACCCGATGCTCTCGTCGCTTCCCACGGTTTGCGCCCTTGTCGTAGTATAAATAGGCCCCACGCCTGAGCAGCAACACACATTTCGTCTTCGCCCTTGAGGAGTCAACAGTAACAGTTACAGCAAGACACATTTCGTCTTCGCCCTTGAGGAGTCAACAGTAACAGTTACAGCAAGACACATTCGTCTTCACCCTTGAGGAGTCAACAGTGACAGCTACAGTAAGGTCACACAGCTACAGCAAGATATTCGTCTCCGCCGTTGAGGAGACAACAGTAACAGCTACAGTAAGAAGATATTTATCTTCGACGTTGAGGAATCAACAGCTACAGTCAAGATCAACAGCAAGATCTCTACAGGATCAACAGTCAAGAAGAAATAGTCAAGAATCAATAGTAGTGTAAGTTAACTAGTGACCCCGTTAATATTGTGGAAGAATATACGAAGTAAGTCAACGCACCGAAGTCTCACTTATTACCACCAACCCAGCAACAGAGTGTGCATCAGAACGTGCAGAGTGCAAACGCATACGTCCACTTAATGGTCCTGCATGTCTGTCCCGCACAGTTTCACATTGATTGTTTTACAAGTTTAAATATCAACTTTATTTCAATGGTTATTAAGTGAATTTTACTTTCTTCTTATAGGTTTTTCGTTTCGTTAGAATAAATTTTACATTAGGATGTTGGTCTACCTGCATCTGATAAGATTGGAAGACGACGCAACAAAGTTTATTCCAAATGTTCCAAATTGATGTTATTAGAAGTTTAAATATGAACTTTATTTCAATGGTTATTAAGTGGACTTTAGAGTGACTTTTAAACTGAACATTACTAAGTAGAAGTTAAAGTTATTTTAATATCGGTCATCGACCCCATCGGGCATCGGCAAATAACTTGCTATCGCCGATGCCCTATAGAGCCGACGTTTTCTCGAGTAACCATGCACAGGTAGACGCAGCGTGGGTAGGTCCCCGACAAGGTGGACCGACGATCTGGTGAAGTCCGCGGGAAGCCACCGGATGCGGAAAGCTCAGGACCAGTCGTCGTGGAGATCCTTAGGGGAGGCCTAAGTCCAGCTGTGGACGTCTTTCGGCTGAAATGATGATGATGATGAACTAGCTATTGCAGATTAGGTGTTTCGCTAGCCAGTTGATGATGTCTATAACAATATAGGTAGATAACTCATGACCAGACTAACCTTATGATTATCTTCTGTCCTTTTCATAATGGAATAGAAAGAAAAAGAAGCACTGAACTTAAGTTAAGAAGCATTGAACTTAAGTTAAGAAGCATTGAACTTAAGTTAAGAAGCATTGAACTTAAGAAGCATTGAACTTAAGTTAAGAAGCATTGAACTTAAGTTAAGAAGCATTGAACTGAAGTTAAGAAGCATTGAACTTAAGTTAAGAAGCATTGAACTTAAGTTAAGAAGCATTGAACTTAAGTTAAGAAGCATTGAACTTAAGTTAAGAAGCATTGAACTTAAGTTAAGAAGCATTGAACTTAAGTTAAGAAGCACTGAACTTAAGTTAAGAAGCATTGAACTTAAGTTAAGAAGCATTGAACTTAAGTTAAGAAGCATTGAACTTAAGTTAAGAAGCATTGAACTTAAGTTAAGAAGCATTGAACTTAAGTTAAGAAGCATTGAACGGTACCGTTAATGGTTTGTATAATCATTTGATATAGCTAACTTATTATACATTATTACAGAACAATGGTGAATTAACGAGAGCAGACGCTGACCTAGTGGAATCGGCCGAGACTTACTAGTTGGAGTTTGAAGATCGAACCCCATTATGCACTTTACTTTGTATAGTTTACTAGCGGCCGCTGGCGGCATCATCATCATCATCATCAGCCCCTACTCGTCCACTGCTGGACATAGGCCTCCTTCATGGCACGCCAACAAGCTCGCTCCTGAGCAGTTCGTTGCGAGCGGACTTCGTTCGCGTGGAGTTAATTATGCTCCGCTCCTATTGATGGAAGCGTGATGTTATTTTGCAGCCTAAAGCCTCCCTGGATTAATGGGCTATCCAACGCAAAAAGAATTTTTCAAATCGGTCCAGTAGTTCCTGAGATTAGCGCGCACAAACAAACAAACAAACTCTTCAGCTTTATATATTAAGAAAGAAAGAAAGAAAAAAAACCGGCCAAATGCGAGTCGGACTCGCACACCGAGGGTTCCGCTGTACAAACGTAGCGGTTTACAATTTATGACGTACTAGCTTTCCGCCAGCGGCTTCGCCCGCGTGGAGTTCGGTTATATCGCGCTGTTTAAATTCCCCTCAGGAACATCAAATTTTTCCGGGATAAAAGGTAGCCTATGTTCTTTCTCAGGGTCTAAAGATTGTCTGTGCCAAACTTCATCAAAATCGGTTGAGAGGTTTAGGCGGGAAAGCGTAACAGAAAGACAGAGTTATTTTCGCATTTATAATACTAGCATTGATTTAGAATTTTTCACAGTTTAGAGGCAATTAGATTTAAGAAGTGTTTGATATGAATTTCAACTTTAATATCTCTACGCGTTCATGTGAAAAAGGGTAGGTAGTAAGTTTATAATTATTAAAAAAATATTTTATGTCATGTAAGCAAAAATAATATTTTAATATTTTATGTAACTTCAAATTTATCATTTTCAAAATTTTTCCTTTATCTGTCTGTACTATAATATAACGTTGCTTCGTGCCGAATTTCAAGATTCTGAGTTCACGGGAAGTACCTTGTAGGCAAAGAGATTTAAAATATATAGAGAATGTGTCAAAATGGCATAGAAAAACTGTGATCCCATGGCTCAGTTCCGCCATCTAGTACAATATAGCAAAATTAGATCGACAATTGGAGACATCAAATAGTAAAAATGAAATAAGTTTATATAAAATATATTCAGCTATTGCCCGGTAGGTGGCCAGTGTGGTCTATGTTGCCAGATCCGATTTAATATCCTAGTATAGTTCAAATCGGGTAAATAAACATTGAAAAGTAAATAAAGTAAGTGAAACTTGTCTTGTACAAACAAAAACTGTTTTAGAATTTTATTCGCTACTATTCATTTACCGTGACACCGTCTATTGGCATTTTAGATGTTTTATGCTTACGAATTATTTTAACACTCAGTTTATTGCGATTTTTGAGTGTAATAGACCTTTTAGGCCATAAAGCGCATTTTGTTTTGCAATTTTCGTTTGCATTTCGTTTTTAGCAAAATTATTCTTTTTACACGTTTGTTTGCAAATATTTTTAAATGGCAATGCAAAAAACTGTGTTAGGGTTTGTATCATTTCGATATAAAGTTAACGATAATATTCAAAGAAGTTACTACGACGATGTTTTTTCGCATTATGATAGCTTGAAACAAAAAATTAGGAAGCATAATAATTATGGGTAATTTCAAGTTTGCAAGTTTCTTATTTATATAATTTTTTTAATATAATAGGCGTTAAAGTTTAAAATTGCCGATTAGTACTAAAAATCTAAATAATTGCTTATTTTTTAATTTTTAAATAATTCATTTATAATCAATATATAGGAAGGTCGTTTATGTCTTTGTGATAGAACTCTGAGGATCTAGACTGCACAAACTGTGTGAAAGCAGAACTGCCTCCTGGGAAGAAAACTTCTTGTCACGTAGATAATTGTCCAAATCACGACAAAAATGGTAGTCTGTTGGAGCAAGACCTTTACAAGATTCGTACGCCATTATCTTTAAAAACGGCAAAAAAATCACGGTTATTGTATGGGAGCCCGCCTTCAGTATTTATTTTATTTTAATTATTTATTTGTAATTTGAATATATAACCAAATATTCTGTGAACATTTTAAGCGTCTATCTGTTTCCGTTATTAATATGGAGCAAAAAACGGCAAAAATTCACGTTTGTTCGTGTGTGTTTGTTTGTGTGTGTGTTGTTGTGTTTGTTGTTTGTTGGTTTGTTGTGCATTTTATTCTTAGTACTTGTTGGTAAAGCGGCAACAGAAATACTAACACAATCTCTGGAAATTACAACTGTCTCGCTATTACGGTTTATGAGATAAGGCCTGGTGACAGACGGACAGACGAACAGAGAAGTCTCATGAATAGGGTTCGTTTTACCTTTTAGGTACAGAATCCTCAAAATCACAAAGTAGCTCGCAATCATTGTAGGTACTACATATACGTACCTACATATTTTATGAATATATTTCATAATAAATAAGTTATGTAATCTATGTACTTATCCACTTAACCGTAAATTTTATTCCAATTTTTACGGTTAAGTAGAAAAGTACTGAACTTAATAACTTACTATTTCATTTCTAATACAAGGTACCTATTCTTTTTTTATTAAATTTGATCGACAAGTCTTTCCAAAGTAGATAACTTCTCTTTTAAAATGCATTGAACATAATTTCGATGAATGAGACGAAAGCCACATTTCTTCTCTACGGTCTATCTGGACAAATCGTATCCACTTTTTCCCTACGACATTATTTTTATTCGGAAACCAAAAATAACAAAAACCTAGATAAATGAATAGTAATTGTTCATTCAATTTTGTTTATTAATATGATATGATTATGTTTAAATAGAGTTAATAATAAATAAACTTGAAATATAGTAATATTTTAAGTTTATTTAGCTATATTTTAAATGTCAATAAAATACAACAAAATGTATTCATGTTAATAAGTATTATCGATAACTAAATCGATAAACAACATTACTACATCTCTACAAGAAAATAGTAAAACTACTCAACAATAGAGGGCGCTTATTACAATAATGGAAAATTTTCTAGAACTAAGATTTTTTTTAAATTTGAATTGCAAACGAAATATAAATAATTCATAGAAAAACATTCCATAGTTAGGTCCAGTCGTTTTACTATAACGAGATGTACAGTAACACAAAGCGCAACATGGCATATTTCCTTAGAAAATGTTTATTCTTGGTAGACACAAATTACGTCCTGACGCGCAGACTAGACTGAGCGACTTTTAACCAAGTCTATAAAAGTATTGGCTTACGATTTTGTTCGTGATGACCTGTCTATTGTAAATATAATTTTAATGTCTTTGCTTGTAGGGTTTGATTCCCTAGCTGTGTGACAGAAATTCGTCTAAGGTGTCGGTATAAACTGCTGTATCTTTTGATCGCTTTAACTTAGAAGTTTGATTTTTTCACTGCTTAAAGGGACAATAGACCTAGGTATTTGGTATAAATTTCAATTTGATACCTTTATTAGTTCGTGAGAAATAAGGTAGTAAGTTTCATTTTATTAAAATATGTTTATTATATTATATAACTAAAAAATGTGATTTTCGCAATTTTTCCTATATTTGCATTATATGACAATCCTTCATGCCAAATTTCAAGATTCTGAGTTTACGGGAAGTATCCTGTAGGTTTTGATTCCTTTTCGAGTGTCGAAAATTTGTTGAAAATATCGACATATCGGCTGTATCTTTTGATTGGCTTGGCTTAGAAGTTTGATATTTTCACAGCTTAAAGGGACAATAGACCTAGGTATTTGGTATAAATTTCAATTTGATAACTTTATTCATTTGTGAGAAATAAGGTAGTAAATTCCATTTTATTAAAATATGTTTATTATATTATATAACTGAAAAAATGTGATTTTCGCAATTTTCCCTATATTTGCATTATATGACAATCCTTCATGCCAAATTTCAAGATTCTGAGTTTACGGGAAGTATCCTGTAGGTTTTGATTCCTTTGCGAGTGTCGAAAATTTGTTGAAAATATCGACATATCGGCTGTATCTTTTGACTGGCTTGGCTTAGAAGTTTGATATTTTCACAGCTTAAAGGGACAATAGACCTAGGTATTTGGTATAAATTTCAATTTGATAACTTTATTCGTTCGTGAGAAATAAGGTAGTAAGTTCCATTTTATTAAAATATGTTTATTATATTATATAACTAAAAAATGTGATTTTCGCAATTTTTCCTATATTTGCATTATATGACAATCCTTCATGCCAATTTTCAAGATTCTGAGTTTACGGGAAGTATCCTGTAGGTTTTGATTCCTTTGCGAGTGTCGAAAATTTGTTGAAAATATCGACATAATCGGCTGTATCTTTTGATTGGCTTGGCTTAGAAGTTTGATATTTTACAGCTTAAAGGGACAATAGACCCGAGTATTTCATGTGAATTTCAGCTTGATACGTCCACGCGTTCTTGAGATAAAGGGTGGTGACAGACAGACAGACAGACAGACAGACAGACAGACAGACGGACAACAAAGTGACCCTATAAGGGTTCCGTTTTTTCCTTTTGAGGTGCGGAACCCTAAAAACGTTTATTTGCAGTAAACATGACGCAAGCGTTTACAAAAACAAAAAACATAAGAAATTGTTGAGGGATACAAAGCAAAAAAACAGAGCCCAGCGCTGGTTTTCAGCGACAGCCGGCGTCGACGTAAAGACGTCACCCGATGCAACAAACAATTAAAAGTAGCACCGAACCGGTAATACAATAAAAATAAAAAAGTGCGTATGTTTGTATGTCTGTCTGTATGTATGTGCCCGAAGTTGCTCAAAACCCTCACCACTATAGATAATCATATAGATCTGGATGCGCTGAGTTCAAAAAAAAAAAAATTGTTTTTGTCTCGGTCCCAATAAAAAGATATAAAAAGTACATCCAATTGTAAGTGGATTGTGGTGGGTATATTAGTATAGATAGAGCGTACTGCTCTTAAAACGATAAAGGAAAACATGGTGAGCAAACCAAGCAAGCGTGGTGATTACATTTACATACCGCAGCGCAGCATAAAACATAGAGCAGAGGTGGCCTAGTGGTATCGGCTGCGACTTTAAAGCTGTAGGTCGTAGATCCGAATCCCGTCAGGCGCCTACTTTCTGTAAATTATTTCATCACCACTGCTTTCAAAACGGTGAAGGAAAACATACATCGAGAGGAAACGGCATGTCCTAGAGCCAAAACATCGAAGACATGTGACATCTACCAACCCGCGCTGGGCCCGCTTGGTAGATTAGAGGAGACCTGTGTCCCAGGAGTGGAAACATTATAGGTAAGCTGATTATGTTATCATCATCATCATCTCAGCGTTAATCCCAGTCATATCCGTAGCTTTTCAGCTTTGGAGTCTGGGGTCCGCTTTACAGTCTAACTGCTGATTTCGGCTAAACTTCGATATATTTTTTTTATATATATTATAAACTAGCGCTTGACCGCAATCCTGCCTGATGGTAAGCAGTGACGCAATCGTTGATGGTAAAGCGCACTAGTTTATTAAGAGCCTATTCACTCTAGCCTTGAAGACACTCAAATTGTAGTCCGACGGAAACACCGCCGCTGGCAAATTGTTCCAGTCCCTCGATGTACGCGGTATAAAGGAGGAGGCGAAACGCTTCGTCCGGATCGTAGTGGTGTTAACAACGTAAGGGTGGAAACCAGCCGTACGACGGGTCGTCCGCTGGTGGAACGGAGATGGGGGAATTAAATCATGCAATTCCCTCGCACACTTTCACGAAGTGTGCGACTGCCGTCTGACCTCCATAACCCGAAGGCGATATCTAAGCATTGCAGTTAGACCTATTGTTAGACTTTTGAGGGCTCCAACAACCAGTAACGAATGCTACTAAATGTTCGTATGGCAACCAGGACCAACGGCTTAACGTGCTTTCTGAGGGACCACCAGACCAGTGCAAATATTCTTATTCATGCATACAAATATTTGCAGTGTGCGGGGATCGAACCCGCGCCTCCTTGCGCAACGCCCCGTTCGCTACCGCTTCGCCACTGAGGCTGTCGAGTGTCGCTGATTATGTTGAAGCTGATTATGTTATGTTATGGTGAATTATGCATAGTTCTGCGAGTCGCTAAATTTAAGTGGTAGTGGGCAGGGCACATTGCTCGTAGAACTGATGGCCGATGGGGCAGTAAGGTTCTGTAGTGGCGGCCACGTACTGGAAAACGCAGCGTAGGGAGGCCCCCAACAAGGTGGACCAATGACCTGGAGAAGGTCGCGGGAAGCCGATTGATGCGGGCAGCACAAGACCGGTCGGGGTGGAAAGCCTTGGGGGAGGGCTTTGTCCAGCAGTGGACATCTATAGGCTGAAGAAGATGGTGAATTGCCTCACCTTCGTACGGCATTTTTGGAAGTTCAGTCTTTGACCTTCGTGCAAGAATGAAATATAACTGTTGTGTATTTACCTGTTGTTCAGCAATGATTAATAGTATTGTAACAGAGAGGGTGACTTAATGGCTTGTCTTGATGTGAAGCGGCGATAAGCGCGGACAGTAATTGGATGGGTCGGGGTACAAGATTAATGAATCGTGTCGTGGTTGACTTTTGGCCAGTTTCTTTACGAAATTGATGGGTTAGTAAACAGCTGGGTAATTGCACAACACACTCAAAGTAGAAATGGTTTTAATTTTGATTTTGTCAGTTCAACAACATACATTGGGTTATTTACGTTATTGAGCTGGCACATTTTTCGAACATATAGAGCAATGGATTAGTATTATGTTTTAAAATGATTCAAATTTAGCGTAATAGTTAATATTAGAACACGTGTGCATTTCGTAATAGTTAATATTAGAACACTTGTGCATTTCGTCGAATAGTTAATATTAGAACACTTGTGCATTTCGTCGAATAGTTAATATTAGAACACTTGTGCATTTCGTCGAATAGTTAATATTAGAACACTTGTGCATTTCGTCGAATAGTTAATATTAGAACACTTGTGCATACCGTCGAATAGTTAATATTAGAACACTTGTGCATTTCGTCGAATAGTTAATATTAGAACACTTGTGCATTTCGTCGAATAGTTAATATTAGAACACTTGTGCATTTCGTCGAATATTATCGGTTACTCAAGGTCAAACACGCACACGGTCTTATGATTCTTCTATTACTAGTCAATGAATATATTAAGTGTCCTTGAGGCGACCGATGCGTCCAAATGCCGAGGAAATTTGGCGTCAATAGTGAATTTCTACAACTGTAGAGCGCGCGACTACTCGCGTGACATTTTTTTCGAGAGCTGCGGTCGGTGTTTATTTGTTGTAAGTATAGGTATTTATTACCTTTTATTTATGATTTTATGATATATACAATTTATGAAAAGGTTAGTATTAACTAGAGTGATGACTTTCTCCAGAATAATGACTTCACGGAGTGAAGAACAGAGAATTTCGAGATGGCCCGAAGAAGACACTGATGGTGGAGATATTGTGGACCCTGAATATTTGATCTTAGATGAAGACTACTTAGAAGAATCCTTACATAATATGGGCACAGAACAGGAAGAAAGTAGCACCGTGTTTGACTTAGAAAATATCGAACAAGGCACTCAACAATCCGATCTGAATCTGAAGATGATGTACCCCTAAGTTTTTACAATGTCTCCAGAAATTCCAGACGGTGGCAGTTTACTGTATTCTTTGATATGATGAATATAAGTGCAATAAACGGTTATGTTGTGTATACAATGAACAAAGGCTACAGTAACAAGTCATGAAAAATATATTTGCATGAAGTTGGTTTTGAACTCGTGGCTCCATGCATAAAGCACAGAATGTCTATGGAAAACATTCCAAAATCATTAGAATTAAAAGGTATAATTCTTTTGGGTCTCAACGATCCACCCTAGTCCAGCACAACCCCCCAATACCGGTCGCGTTGGAAAATGTTCCTTCTGTGGCAGAGCGCGCAACAACTCAACCAGGAAGCATTTTTATATATGTAACAAGTGAATTTGCCCTAATCATCAGGTTCTTCTATGTCCGTGCGTAGGCCCCAAATTCCAATTCAATATTTTTCTTTTTTTATCCGCATGTGTCAATTCTATTTTGACTTTTAATTTCATATATATTTTTTTATATTACTAGTACTTGACCGCAAGCCTGCCTAATGGTAAGCAGTGATGCAATCGTTGATGGTAAAGCTCGCTGGTTTATTAACAGCCTATTGGGTACTCGCCGTACGACGGATCGTCCGGTGATGGAACGGAGTTGGGAGAATCAAGTCATGCAATTCCCTCGCACACTCTCCAAAAAATGTAATACCCAACACAATGTTAATTGTTATGAATAAATAAATGATGATGAGTAATTTTAAAGGATATTTTTTATTTCTCGGTGGTAGGCCATAACATCGGCTGCCGATGCCGGCAGAAGTTACCACCCACCAGACAAAGTCTTGCGGCCAAGCGATTCATCGTGTTTTGTCGTGGAGTTTGGTCGTGGAGGGTGTCCACATCAATCTCCCTCTGGCGCAGCATCGTTGGTCGTGTTGTTGGGTTTAACATTGCACCACCTCGCTCAACTGCCGTCTTCCTTCCTATGGTTTTTTAAGTGAATGGGCTTAATAAACTAGCCCGCTTTACCATCAACGATTGCATCACTGCTTACCGTCAGGCGGGATTGCAGTAAGCGCTAGTTTATAATTATTAAAAAAAGAATCCTAATCATTGCTTCCTTCAGAATTCGTTAATTCTTGACCTTTTGAAATGTATGCCATTCCTGCAGACAGTGTGTGACATATACACTAAAGGTGTATATTCAAAAAGCTCAAAAAGAGGATCGATAAGATCGATATCACGAATCAAATGGTCTAGATATTTCATTGAAGTCTGAAGAAAGCTAATGAACTAAAATGGTTATATACAAATCTTTCCAACTTTCGTAACTAAAAAAGTTACTCCAAAATTTTTTTAGTAAAGTAAAACTTGGACAACACCTAAACAGATTCAAAAAGAAAGAAAGATAAGAAGAATAATCATTTTAAAATATCTGTCAGACAAAACTTTTCTAAAAGAAAAAAAAAAAAAACAATTATTCATGCTTGAGAACTTCTATCTTGTCTATGCCTCCATTGTTTATCAACTTCGTAAAGTCAGTGTTTCGCGTTCAAATCTGAATTAATAACTGAACAAGTGAAATGAAGAAAAGTTGAACGATGAACAAGTCAAAACTTGATGTCACTAAGTTCTAATATAGACGAAATGTCATCTGAAAGGCGATTGTTTTGATATTTTTTATTGCATAAATCAGTCTTTGATGTTCAAACTGTAAGGAGAGAAATATGAGATCAGTACATACTTTATGTAAATTTTTGCAGCAGCATTTTCTCGGAACGGTGAAAGAAAAAGTTACGAGGAAACCGTCATGTTCTTGACCATGACAATTAAGGAATCTAAGACATGTGATATCCATCTACCCGTACCGGGACCGTGTAGTGTATTACGGCCCACTCCCTTACACTGAAAGGAGGTCTGTGTCGAAGCTGTGTAAATATTCTAGAGGTATCTACAACCGCCAAATGCGAACAACGCGTTATACTGACGTAACACGAATTCTACATCTCGCAAGCAGAGTTTTCTGTGCAATTAGCATATATAAAACTTCCCAGAATGAACCGTTGGGCAAGTACCCGCCAGACATAACACCTGTCTGGTCGGAGGATCCTCCCTTTTCTATGAAGGACGAGTGATCTTTATACCCTGTTTCTCATGCCTCCAAAACAATTATTAGCTGATTTAGCGTCATCGCAAAGGTCGGTGGTTCTTCACATCAAGGCAGCTTTTAATGTTGTACAAAGCACAGGTCCGCTCGTGTGTGGAGCAGCCATATTTGGGCTGGTGCTGCGAAATATCACCTGCCTACTTTGGATTCAATGGAGGGGCGTGCAAAGAGGCTGATTGGCAACCCAGATTTAACACGCAACGGTCTCCAAAGCCTGGAGCACAGGCGTAGAGTAGTCAGCCTTTCAGTCTTCTAAAGGATGTATTCTGGTGAGTGTGCAAGGGAATTGCATGATTTAATTCCCCCATCTCCGTTCCACCATCGGACGACCCGTCGTACGGCGACTTTCCACCCCTACGTTTGTAAACACCACTAAGATCCGGACGAAACGTTTCGCTTCCTCTTTTATACCGCGTACGTCGAGAGACTGGAACGATTTGCCAGCGGCGGTGTTTCCGTTACACTACAATTTGAGTGTCTTCGAGGCTAGAGTGAATAGGCTCTTAATAAACTAGCGCGCTTTATCATCAATGATCGCATCACTGCTTATCATCAGGCGGGATTGCGGTTCTTTGGTAATGGTCTACTGATATTTCTTCGATAGGTGGACAGCGTTTTTTAGGCGCATCTTCTCCTCCACAGATATTCACTTGGTCACTTTGTTGTTGGTTTCAAGGGGTAATTATCGATTTATAGAATTTTTATGATAACCGGCCGGCGCGCCATGATGCTTTTTTGATGTTGTAGAAGAGAGATATTGTTTTTTTTTTTTGTATAAGTAAGTTTTTTGGCTTGATTTCTAGGCCTTTAAGACAGAAATATATTGAGCGACAAACTTAATGTTGTCAAGTGAATAAACAGTTGATGGATGGGAAGGAACCGGGAAATTTGAATGTGCTTGATGTAAGAATGGTTGCATGCTTTAACAGCGGTCAAGCGCTAGTTTTTTTTATTTTGTGAAACTATCACCATTTCACATTATACAATATGTAAAGAAAACCCTGTTCGATCCGTGAAGGTATTGTTAGGTATCCTTAACTGATAAGCCGGGCTAAACTTAAAAAAAAACCCCCCAAAAAATAAATATTATTTCGAAAAAGCGAGGTAACTTACTGCATGTGCGGTAGGCAACCCGATAGGCATACATGCGCGGGTGAAGGGGGGCGGGGCATGCGACACGTGGTCGCATCGCTATTCGCTCCGTCACAAATGGTGTTGTCAGTTTTAAAAAAAAATACCAAATTTCGGGGAAATTGGAATTAATACCTGGGAAAAAAAGATTATTTCAAAATTCATTATTATTGTTACTGTGATGATTATGTAAATTTTTATATTATATTTGGTCAAGTGTTTACCTAACATTTATTATACTTTTATGGGTCGGACAGGGTTTTCTTTACATGTTGTATATCCTATCCTCAAAAGGAAGAGAATGCAATTAAATAATACAAACTACATTAGCATTTCCTAAATAGTTCATGTAGTTGTTTCAACAACTAAAGACAATATACGTGAGAACAAAGATGAACATCACAATGAAAACAAAACACAATTTGCTCCGCCATTTTCCTGCAACTGGGTAGAATTATTTTATACTTTGTACTAAAGGTATTTGTTCTATGTGTAAACGGATTAGATATACATAAACCGTAAGTACCTTTTTTTGGATGGGATATCATCAATTGACCTCTCTCGCTCTGGGTAGAGAGGAAAGGCATATCAGACTTTTACTAGAGTTTTTTGACGGGAAAGCTAAGATGAGTGTCACGAGCGTATTTCATTGGACTTTTAAAATTATGTATAGAGTCGTTTACTAAATGAAAGCGCGTGATTTATGTAGTAAAAAGTGCATTCAGTAAATAATTCATGAAGAACATTGAAATATCGCAGCATAGTGGCCACATCATGACTTTGCCTCAAAAACCCCCAGCAAACTTAAGTTCCTGGAACGTTAAAATTACATACATAAGACAGTTCCTTACTAATTTTTTAGTGGCGAAGCAGAAATGGCGCAGCAGATTCTTCAGCAATATATAACCATTCAAAGATTGCGTATAAGTAAAGCACATCTGCAGTATAAACATTAAACCTACAGCGTTCTTCCTGTCTGATTACAACTCATGTGTCTCAAGGCTAGAGAGAATAGGCTCTTAATAAGCAAGTGCGCGTTACCATCAACGATTGCATCATTGCTTACCATCAGACGAGATTGCGATTAAGCACTAATTTATAACTTTAAAACAAAACTTTCTTACTTCTATCTCATTCACTAAAAGGGATATGAAGATAGAGATATCTAAAAACATGATACTACTCCAAATAACTGTTCAAAGAGAACTGAAGTATTTAATCTTTCAATCCGATAATCTCAGCCATTCAGTTTTCGTTCATTTCGTTCATTCGAAGAAAACCTCAACACAACATAAAAGAAAGGTCCAAGTAAGTAAATTGCAATAAAAGTCAAACAGATGTTTTTAGAGGGTGGAATAATAAAAAAGGGGGAAATAAAGGCAATATATCTTGGGGAATAGATTCAGGTCCTAATCAGGGCGTCTTGGCACAGCCGCGTACCCTTTTCAACCCCCACACGATACGAGACGGCTCTTATCTATAATACTGTCTGTGGATGTGAAATGTGAAAGTGCTAGAGTATGCATCTGTCAAAATGAATGAAGATTTTGTAAGTAAAGATAAATGAACGTATTGAGAATGAAATGAGTGAATGGTTTCTTGGTGAAGGTGGTTTAATCATAATTTAAATCGATTATTTGTCATGAAAGTAATCATATATTTTGGACTTGTATAATTAGAGGTTTGAAATAATCACTCTCAATGTTTATGGCAATCAAATATCTATGCAAAAACATGTCAGTAAGATTATAAAACATGTTTATCACGTGATTGTATTTGAAAATTGACACACAGCCGTCACTTTGAAAAAAAAAAAAATCTTTAAAAACTGCAAAAAATCACGTTTTTTGTATGACGAGCCTCCCTTAAATATTTTTTTTTTAGTATTTGTTGCTATAGCAGCAACAGAAATACTTAATCTCTAAAAAATAAACTGTCTAGCTATTACGATTCATGAGATACAGCCCAGTGACAGACGGACGGACAGACGGTCAGGCAAGTCTCATGAATAGGGCGGAACCCTATTTTCCTTTTAGGTACGGAACCATCAATCACTAGATTCACAATCAGCGTAAAAAATGGCTGAACTGAACAAGCGCACAACAAAGCATATGGGTGCTTCTTTCATCTAGTAGGTTCTTACTTTATAATTCTGATTTTAATGCATGCGTGTAAGGTTGAATTTGGTTTGATGTTTGATGAGTACCAGACTCGGTCGTAAAATTAATGGCTTTTTGTACACTGCTTTGTGATAAGAACTTTATACGCTGCACTTAAGGCTGATTTTAAATTAATGTACCTATATTTATGTTGACTACTTTATGACTGCTTAATACTTGTCGCCATTTTTGGTAAGAGTTTTGTTCGAGACTGTGTATCTAGTGTATAAGTGATCGATGTACGGAACCCTAACAACACATAACATTTTCATACTAAAGTATGTAAAAGCGGTTTAAAAAAAAAACACACCCACCCACAGTTTTCAATCTTTAAAATGCACGTACTTACCTACTCCAAATCTCCACAAAAATTCGTAGCTCATCGGCCCACTTGAAAGGGTAGTTTTATTCGACACGTTTTCTTTCCTTCGAAAAAAGGACGGAATCCTAGTATTGTACGGAACACTTCCAGACTTAAGAAGGGTCTTGTTGTGTTCTAATGAATTAATACCCAAAATAGAAATAGAAACGACAAGCGTGAGTTTGTTGGAAAAGAAATATATTGAAGATGTTTTTGGAAAGGTTTTCTGACATAGGTTGTGAAAAATGGTGTTACTATGAGTGAACACGGTTAGCGTAGTTGCTGAGTGATCGACTGCTGTGCTGCGTGTCACGGGTTCGATTCCCGCATGAAACAAATATTTGTATGACCTACAGGTAGTTGTTCCGTTTCTGACTTCTTCGACTTACGTTTCTTCGACTGTTTATGTGTTTGTGTTTAAATGTTTGTAAAATCAAAATCAAAAGACATTCATTCAAATTAGGCTGAGAATCAGCACTTTCTGAACGTCAGTATTACACAAGACAGTCCCCCAAAAATGCCCACCCATCGACAGTTCCTAGTGCTTTCGCTGGGAAGAAGAAGTGGTGGAACAAACTCCCCAGCAGCACAGCTGTCTGTTCATTTATAAAAGACACATGACTTTTAACGTACCCAAGATACAGGAATCACTCTTAGTGAGAAAAGTACATATTATTTATTTAACCATTTATGTACATTTAATAACATAAGGATCAGAGCAAGGCTAGAGTGAATAGGCTCTTAATAAACTAGCGCGCTTTACCATCAACGATCGCATCACTGCATACCATCAGGCAGGATTGCGGTCAAGCGCTAGTTTATAAATTATAAAAAAAGAGCCTATGTAATAAGAAGACTGTCACGCAGGGGATTATAAGAAGACAATATAATTCACCTTATCATCATCATCTCAGCGTTAATCCCAGTCGCATCGGAAGCTTTTTCAGCTTTGCAGTCTGGGGTCCGCTTTACCAGTCTAACTGCTGATTTGGCTAAACTTCGATATTTTCCGTAAAGCGACTGCCATCTGGTGAAGGTCGCGGGAAGCCGATGGATGCCGGCAGCACAAGACCGGTCATCGTGGAAAGCCTTGGGGGAGGCCTTTGTCCAGCACTGGACATCTATAGGCAGAAGAAGAAGACTGCCATCTGACCTCCACAACTCGAAGGCGACATCGAAACATTGCAGTTAGACTAAATGTTGAACTTTTGAGAGATCCAACAACCCGTAACGACTGCCATTAGATGTTCGTATGACAACCGGGACCAACGGCTTAATGTGCTTTCCGAGGCACGACCAGATCAGTGCAAATATTCATATTTATGCATACAAATACTTGCTCTGCACGGGGATCGAACCCGCGCCTCCATGCGCAGCGGCCGCGTCCAGTACCGCTACGCCACGGAGGCTGTCACATTTATTATTCACCTTAGTACACGATTATATCGGATCTGTGTGTCGCTGTATGACCCCGGAGTGAAGTTAAGAGCTCTACACACCAAAGCGCCCGGCGGCATGTCGGCAGCTCGACATCAGAAATTTATTTGGCAGTTAAAATACTAGCACGTCACTACAGCTGAAATGTCGCCGTGCAACTGAGCGTTTGTGTACGCTAGCCGCCGGTAAGCCGCCGACATGTCGGCGAACAAGACGCGCGGGCGAAGGTTGCCGACATGCATCTTTCAACATAAGCGGGTCGTGTCGGCGGGCTGTGCCGCCGGGCTGGCGAGCCCGGCGGCACAGCGCACGGCGCAGCGAGTGGTGTGTACTGCGCCTTACCGTACAGGCAGCACCTAACAGGTAGATAGGTTTTCTACCTCTATTATGGTGTTAGATTTTTTTTTTTTAATAATTATAAACTACTGCTTGACTGCAATCCCGCCTGATGGTAAGCAGTGATGCAATCGTTGATGGTAAAGCGCACTAGTTCATTAAGCCTATTCACTTAAAAAAAACTTAGGAATAGGAAGGATGACGGCAGTTAAGCGAGGTGATGCAATGTTAAACCCAAGACCAACACGACCAAACGAAGCTGCGCTAGAGGGACATTGATCTGGAGACTCTCCACGACCAAACTCCCGACACAACAATATTTGGCGCATCGTACCCGCCACACATCGTAACACAACTGTTCAGACCCGTCCTCCGTACGGCTTCACCAGACATCATGCCGGAACACGACGTATCGCTTGGCGGCAAGACTGTCTGGTGGGTGGTAACTTCTGCCGGCAGCCGATGTTATGGCCTACCACCGAGAAAATATTCTAATAAATAGAATATTTGATTCGTAGACGTAGGATATTCTAATTCTATTTGTAATGCTTAAACTAAATAAATTATATTAAAATTGATTTGAATTAATATACCTACGAGTAAAATTATAGTATTTTTTTACAAATAAATTTTTCATTATTATTAATGAATGCGCCAGAAGGATCAGAATTAATCCTTCTGATATTTGTGGACTGTATCTTTTGGAGTTCAAAATATATTTCGAAGGCGTTGCTGAGAGCGGAGACACAGAAAATTATCTCCCACCACCACAATACCATGGAACTCACCTGCGTCCCGTCGGGTCTGCAGTCTAAGATGCACCAACAGCCAGGTTCTGGAGATCTCCTGAATTTTCTTGATGCGGGAGTTAGCAAACGCGGGCGCGTGTCCTGCCCCCTAATCGGCGAACACATTTTTGTCAAACGATTGCGACTAGTTGGGATCGTTTGGACCGAACGGACCAATGGGCGGTCCGAACGATCCCAACTGATACCAACTAGTCGCAATCATTTGACAAAAATGTGTTCGCCGATTAGGGGGCGGGTTGGTTTCGATGCTATTGGGTTATCAACTGACATTCTTGACAGCTTTGTGTACGGTGCCCGCGTTCCATGTGCGTTAGGATACACCAACGAAACAGAAATGCAAGCGAGTGCAACTAGTATTATGCTTAGTGAGAAAACAAATCAATGGGCCCAAACAATAAAAAAAATACGCTAGTTAACTTTTGCAGCATAAAACTTGTTTAATTATAACCGAAATAGATGAAGTCACTGGCTTCTGAAGGTATATAGCGCCAGAGCTAGGCTCTTATTTTCTTTTGTAACCTGAACGCAAATTATTTTTATTAGAAACGTTAAAAATCTATTTGCTATGTCATATTGGTGACAAACAAATGTGAAAAAATTGTATTTTTTTCAAATAATTAATAAACTGGTGCTTGACCGCAATCCCGTCTGATGGTAAGCAGTGATGCAATCGTTGATGGTAAAGCGCGCTAGTTTATTATCCTATTCATATTAAGTTTAAAATCATAAAAAAAAACTTTTCAAAATAAAGGGAAGATTTTTGGGTTTTTGATTACTCGTTTCAAAATTAGAGGCAGACTTTGGGGTTACAGACTTGTTACGACTGTCAAAGAATTAAAAAATAGTCGAAATCAAAGCATTTATTTCAAATAAACCAGTTACAGGCACTTTTGAATTGTCAGAAGGTCGGTCAGTCAGTAAGGTGAAGCTAGTCGCCCATTCCAAAGAGTAGGTACCTATGGAGTAGAACGGGCAAGAAACTCTATGGACACTCTTTTATTTGTCTTGTAATTGCTAATTTTGCTAGTAAAGGAAGATATTTTAACACGTCATGGACAGTTGTGAGTTACTTATCCATTAGTTTCCATTATTGACGCTCGAATCTTTACGAAAGCGGAAAAGCATAGAATAAAGAAAATAAAATTGTTCGTTCTGCGTAATCACATTTTAATGAAGATTTAGCGAGTTTTGATAAATTCCTCTTGGAATGAAATAAGATAGATTGTGTCAGCTTTACTGCATAGTCTTGAAACTCCGAAAATAATTTCGTATTTGATTGAAATGTTATTCAAAAGCTTGAAAAACACCCAAATTTTATACAGATGTCCTGTAATCAGCTGCCTACATCAACTGTGTTACGTATCGGTACCAACACATGTCCCCACACCGTGACCAGCACCGTGTTACGAGGCCCAAATCAGCTGAATCAGGATATTATACCTATTTTCATGCAACTGAAGCTGTACGGAGTATTACAACATCTCAACGGCTGAGTCGTCTCCTCGTGTCGCCGCCTCGTGCCCAGCCGCGAATCGCTAAATCATCAATCACCTCATTAGATTGGACCTCGATTAAATCTACATATAGAGGAATTTCGACAGATGCAATATAATATTATACGATAGCAGTGTGGCAGTGTCGTCCTAACCTCGGACGCATTCGCACTTAGGATAAGTAGATTTAATAATTACCATGTAATCTTAACTATAATAAATGTAGTGTAAGTGATTATAGTTTCCAATTGCACCCTCCGTCGTGGCCGAAAATGTAATTACTGTCACTTTAATAAAAACATGTCCACTTTAATAAAACAAATAAAAAAACTGCAATTAATTTAAATAAGTTTTGCATTTTTTTTATTTTATTTTATTTATGAATTTTCAAAATTCAATATCATTTAATTGTAATTACTGAATTTAATTGGTTTCATGATAATTGTTATTATTTTTCCTCTTTTCATTTTGATCCCGACATTTCTATATTTTTTTGTTTTGTCCATCCATTATACCAGTCTACCTAATGAGGAATTATTTTATATTATTATTTTTTAGGGTTGTAAGGTCTCACTGTAATGCTACTTAATGTATAATTATTATTGTATTATTCTATTTTATTCTTTTAACTTAAATTTGCAATGTAATCTGAATTATTATATATTCCTATGTTTTGCTGATATTCCACTAATTTAAAGAATTGTCAATCCCTTATTGTGAATTTTGTGCATGCCTATAAGTGATGTATTTACGCAAAACTAAGAACCTGTGATTGCTTTTTGTTATTATCATTGTAAATATGTCGTTGGTGTGCCATAATAAATAAATAGTAGCAGAAATTTGAAACCATGTGATACCTATTAACTTCATCGTCCAAGACACTACAGTGTCTCATGACTCAAATCTTTCACTAGTGTGTGTTGCCAGTGATGACATACGAAACTGAAACGTGGTCGCTCACAATGGGGCTCATACGAAGGCTGAGAGTCACACAAAGGTTGATGGAATCAGCTATGCTCGGAGTTTCTCTGCATGATCGAATCAGAAATGTAATAATAATGTAATAATCCGTAGAAGAACCAAAGTCACCAACATAGCTCTTCCAATCGCAAAAATTAAGTGGCAGTGGGCGGGGCACATTGCTTGTCGAACCGATGGCCGATGGGGCAGTAAGACGAGCGAGGACGAAGAAACGCAGAACGAAGACGCAGCGTAGGCCTCCAACAAGGTGGATTGAAGACCTGGTAAAGGTTGCGGGAAGACGATGGATGAGGGCAGAGCAAGATCCGTCATCGTGAAAACCTTGGGGGAGGCCTTTGTCCAACAGTGGACTTCTGTAGGCTGAAGAAGTAGAAGAATCAGATATCAATCAACCTTCACTGGGCCTGTGTAGTTAGTCGGTTAAGTAGTTTTGGCGTGAAGCGGAAACAAACAAACTCACTTTCTTCTTCCTCAGCCTATAGATGTCCACTGCTGGACAAAGGCCTCCCCCAAGGCGTTCCATGATGACCGGTCTTGTGCTGCCCGCATCCATCGGCTTCCCGCGACCTTCACCTGGTCATCGGTCCACCTTGTTGGGGGTCTCCCTACGCTGCGTCTTCCAGTACGTGGCCACCACTCCAGAACCTTGCTGCCCCAACCTACTTTACATTATTAATATAATATTATTTATAATATCGTGAAGTCGTGGTGGCCTAGTGGTTAAAACACCAGCCTCTCAAGTATGAGTGTGCGGGTTCGATTCCAGGTCAGGCAAGTACCAATGTAACTTTTCTAAAGTTATATGTACTTTCTAAGTATATCTTGGACACCAATGACTGAAGGTGAAGGAAAACATCTTGAGGAAACCTGGACTTTTATAAGTCTGAAATCGCCAACCCGCATTGAGCAAGCGTGGTGATTACGCTCAATCCTTCTCTGTATGAGAGGAGACCTGTGCCCAGCAGTGGGACTATAAAAGGTTGATGATGATGATGATGATGATTTATAATATTAGTAAGGATAGTAAGAATTAGTCACGCAGAGAGCAGTGGTGGTATCGACTGCGCCTTATAAGTTGTAGGTCGTAGGTTCGAACCGAGTAGGTTGGCACTGACCTGCAAATTGGAATAAAATTAAATTTCGCGGGGTATAACTGCGTATACAACTAAATTAGAACGCGGATTAGTTCGCGAGGAGGTAATTTTCATGAATTTGAAAAGTCGTCGCAGGCTTCCCTGGCGCTTACCCCAGTCCATCTGGCCAATAAACGTAAAAAAAAAATACCAAACAACGAAACTACCAACCTTTCTTTGGGTGGTAATCATCATGGGACGTCTCCCAGATGTGCTCCACCCATACCAAGCAAATCTCTACCGTATGCTTCATCGTGTCCTCAGGGCGAACCACACAGTGGTGAAACCCTAGGGTTTCCTCCCACCTTATCCGGAACAGGAACCTCTTGAAACAACTGTGTCTGGTGACCTGCAACTGTGTCTGGTGTCTGGTGTGTAAGGGTACCGTGACGCCTTTCTAGCCGCTCCTTAAAGAAAGGGATTATCTCCGCTATTATGGCGTGCCCAGCACTGGGTTACGACAATCACGCTCTCGATGAGATCCCGCCAAAGTTTTGCCCGCTGTATCGTGATTTCTCGGGGGAGCAAAGTTACGCCCCGAAGTTGACCATCCTTTCATTGCTTATCATACCAAGTTACCGATAACTTGAAAACGGGAAACATACAAATTGGGTTCTCATCTTCTAAGTAACAGTACACCAAACGATAAACAGTAATTCTAAAAGTTAATACAACTTTTCGCATTACTGAAATCTTTTGGATGGGTACTTTAAGTAAATTCGATTTTTTGTACTTCTTTCTTCCATTTTCTGAGTTTGGAAGAAAGTTCAAGCCTCGGTGAAAAGTTTGTAACATATTGAATTATAAGGCAAAGGTTTTTAACTTTCCGAATTCATTAAAATTGAATTTATTAATTTTCTTTTGATTTCTTTTTAAGTAGGATATACCTGAAAAAGAATTATGTACCTTAGTCCAGTAGCATTAGACAGAAATTTTAAAAAAACTTATTTTTAGCGAACATTTTGTCATAAGAGTACCTACAAAATAATTACAATACAATGAGATTGATGCTGATGGGGCGATATCGATTCATCGCTCGATATCATACCAATAACAACCGAGCTGGCAATACTGGCAAATGATGATTGATTTGAATGATTTATTTTTATATTTTAATGTTTTTACATAAACTGCTAGTGGCCATGTTTAAAACCTTTTTAGAATCAGTGATGGCCATTAACTGGAACGCTTAAAATGTTACTATAAAGGCTCCTACACACAGTGCCGGCGGCAGGGCATGAAAATGATATATTATGGAATCCCAGAAATGCAGACTATGCGGGACAGTGACACACACACCGACATTGCGGCGGCAGTGCTGATGATTTTCATATTCATTGTAACCAACTAACCAACCAAAAAAAAATTTCACTTCACTAGCGTTCTATGTGACTGTCACAACCAGAATGATGCTTGACGGCTTTGTGTGGCTTGTGTCGGCGGCTCGTATTGCCGGCGGCCTAGCCGCTCGGCATGAACCCGGCGGCATTGCCGCCGGCATGTGTGCAGTAGTCTTAAGTCTCATCATCAATATTTTTATCGTCCCACTGCTGGGCACAGGTCTCCTCTCATACAGAAAAGGATTGAGCTCACCGCGCTTGCTTAATGCGGTTTGGCGAAAGCGGCTGTTGCGCATGGACGCGCGGATACGATCCCCGTGCAGTGCAAATATTTGTATGCTGGTCTGGTCGTGCCTCAGAAAGCACGTGAAGCCGTTGGTCCCGGTTGCCATACGAACATCTAATGGCAGTCGAAAACGTTCAACAATTAGTCTAACTGCAATCCCGCCTGATGGTAAGCTCACTGCTTACTATCAGGCGGGATTGCAGTCAAGCAATCGTTGATGGTAAGGCGCACTAGTTTATTAAGCCTATTCACTAAAAAAACTTAGGAATAGGAAGGATGACGGCAGTTGAGCCGGGTGATGCAATGTTAAACCCAAGACCAACACGACCAACGATACTGCGCCAGAGGGGGATTGATCTGGAGACTCTCCACGACCAAACTTCCGACAACATTTCGCGCATCGTACCCGGTACACATCGCAACACAATTACTGCTCAGACCCGTACGGCGTCACCAGACATCATTAATTTTATAGTTTCATATCTGTGTCGCTTTACTTTGAGTAAATTTTTCATCACCACTGCCCTCAAAACAGTAAAGGAAAACAACACGAGGAAACCAGCATATCCTAAAGGCAAAACTATGAAGACATGTGACATCTACCAACACGCACTAGGCCCGCGTGGTAGATTACGGCCCACTCACCGAGAGGAAGCCTGTGTTCCAGGAGAAGGAAAATTACAGGTTGATTATATATGAATATTGTGTAAGTAAATACATACATACTGAATTATAAGCAATGAAAGCCAAAGAAGAAAAGCGAGTCTTTTGTTTAAATACAGGGGTCGGCACTCGAAGTGTTACCAATTCAAAATGCTGTAATGCTGTTAAACATGAGCATATTTATTTAAAACTTCAGTATCGAAAAAAAACATATACAATAAATAAAAAAGAAGCTATTGTTCGATATTGCGACCTTTAGCGCGGATAACAGCATCGAGTCTGACCGAGAAGGCTTCACACGTTGCACGAATGTGGTCTGCTGGTATTTTGTTCCATTCTCGGCGAAGCGCAATCTTTAAGGCGTCGACCGTCTCATATTTTTTTGTTGACACTTTGGCTTCTAGAATTGACCATATGGAAAAATCCTATGGGTTTAAGTCCGGGGAATATGGTGGCCATTGTTGCGAAGAAATGAAGCTCGGAACATTTTCTTGTAAAAAAAATTTGGGGTTCACGAGCTTTGTGAGATGGTAGCGAGTCTTATTGAAAGGTTCAATGATTTCTACCAATTTGTTTACGTACCCAAGGTAACAAACCATCGTTTAAAATCTTTTTACGGTCGATCTGCTGGTTTATCTTTACACCCTGGTCAATGAAAACGAGAGGTGAGCGTCCCATGGCAGTTACCGCCACCCAAACCATCACAGATGCTGGTGCTTGCTTTCGCAAGGCAATTCGTTGGTCTAAATTATCATTTGATTTACACTTTAACCATACGCGATTATTTTGCTTGTTCACATATTGCTGAACGGTAAAAATTTTTTCATCGGGAAATACCAAATTTTCAAGCAAGCTATCAACGTGCAAGTGCTTTAAGTTCTTAGCTCTTTCTAGACGCCACCCTCTCGTCTCGTCTTTTATGCAAGTGTCAGATCTTGCACTTTTTGTAATTTGTAGGGCTTCAGTTGAATTTTATTTTTTAATATGCGCCCTATGCTCCGGGCAGATACATTAAGACTTTTCGCCAATTTAACTGCGCTTTGTCGTGGATTTCGTTCAATTCTAGCCTTTACCTTTCGAACCATTGCTGATGATGTCGCTGTTGTTGGATGTCCACCTCCATAGCGTTTTTTGATGCTACCCGTATCATTGTAACGCGTGATGGTCCGATACACAAACATTTTGTTCAAATGTAAATGTCCTAGCTCATTAACGATGGCTGCCTGCGATTTTCCAGCCAAATACAAAGCAATGACACTGTTTCGTTTGACTTCCATCTGCAAAACTTTTTTTAACAACTACGAAAAATAGTAAGCTTTTGTTAGTTTATTAATAAAACCATACACTAAGGAATGTGAAAAAATGGGCGCCATATTGTAAACAGTTTAGTTGCTATAGCAACGTAAAATTAGTAACACTTCGAGTGCCGAACCCTGTATATGAGAGTTGTAATTGAAATTCGTTTATTTTGCTCTTATGTTGCTATTAATTGAATTCAATTTTGAATTGAATTAACCTCTGATATTATTGAAAGGCAGATTATTTATTTAATTCAGTGAAACGATGAAACCTGCTCACTATTGACAGATTTTCATAAAAGCTTTTGTCTACTGATACTGGTAGGTACGGTTTCCGTAATTCCATTGTGGGTTACACATCTTTTGACAGCGATATACCAGTACAATGGATTTTTATTGAGTTCTTTTATTGAGTTTCCCTTATTGAAAATAAGTTGATTTATTTGAGAGATATCAAGGTAAACGACATAGCCCGAAAAATTGGAAGCTTAAATGGCAGTAGGCAGTAACAAGAGAAGTTATAAATCTGTTATGTGTGCGAGCGAGGGACAAGTGAAACACTAGACTGCTGTCAACGCACTGCCCCAAAGAGTTTAATAATAATAGGGTAAAAGAGAGCCCTCTCGAGAGAATTTTGTGCATATCGTTTGAAAGCGCCCCCTGGTTTTCTGAACGTACATTAACGTCAATATATATATATACCTACGAATACCATAGCTATAGATAGATATATTGTATGGTCCTATTGATTAGAGGTTATTAATGTTACTTCCATAAAAGCTATTTTGTTTCAGCAAGTTACAGAGATTATAAATCATTGAAACAAAATAGCTTTTAGCGGAAGTAACATTAATGTAATGAATATAATAGAAATAAAACCACTTAATAGAATATAATAACATAATATTTATTTATTACTTTTAAACTTTTCTTATGTTCTTACATCCAAGAGCACAGTGATGCGGCATTTTTTCTATTTTAAAAGACACACACACAGAACACAAGCGTCTTTTCGCAATTATAAGAGTGAATTTCACGATTTCTTATGGAATCACAATTCACAGCGCACAGGTACAACACTGCGAAGGCTGAACTGATTTCCGGGTAAGACTGATTATCAGGACGGAGGAGGTCCCAAGAGATCTCAACTCGACGTCAATAACACAGAAATCCTCTCGAAAACCAAGAAACATGCGCAAAATGAATACGTAACAAACAAACACGTGCAAGCCGTGACCACAAACCACAGTGCACTGCTTTATCGACAACCTAGTTAGAAAAGTTAAATTTTATTATAGCGGCACCTATCGGCATGCCATGGGTACCAACCAATGTTTAGGTATGCTGTTCACGTTCAAAGATGTCATTAGTCACTGTGCTTCAGTTGCTGATGTTCTAAGTGAACCCCCCCTGCACTGCCCTTTATAAACTTAGGCGCGGTCACAGCCGCGCTTACTTAAATGTAACTACCTACATATATAACAAAATTAAAGCTATTAAATAACATTGTAGAACATATCGACGGCACTGCTGGTGCAGTGATTAATCTATTGATTGCTTTGCTGCGTGTTACGGGACCGATTCCTGTTCAGAACAAATAATTATATGACCTACAAGTAGTTGCTCCTGATCTGGATGTTTGTGTATGTGACTTTGATAGTTTTGTAATCGCACCGCTGTAATACGCCGGATGCGGCGTAATTTCGGCTGATGTGTCATAGAGTACTTGAAATACACTGCGAGCGTATTTAGCCGAACTTTCGGCGCCGTACATTCCGCAGATGTGTCGCGATACTACTTCACCTTACTTTTCAAGATATTTTTACAGAATTGATTTGAAGTTACATCGCTATGGTTTCGAAATTCACAGAAATAATTTTGGAAAAAACGCCAAGCATGCTTAAAGTAATTAAATTCTATCAAGAATATTCAGTACAGAACAAAATGCCAGTTATTTGAATAGGATCCTGAATTCCCCCTTTTCCTATTTGCCACTACGAAAGTGGAATGTTAAGCATTTTTATTACTTCGCAGTTTCCGGAAACTGCCGACAGATGGCGGTGCTCAGGATTAAATGGAAAGTTGGCAGTTGAAGGATTTATTTTGTTAAAGTTTTATGGGGTAATTTTATATAGTTGGCTACGTGTTTCCCTTCGTAGTTGTTAAGTTTTAATGGTACTGGGTGGGTGTTAAAGAGTATTAAAATATGTAGTACAACTATCCGGTTACTAGGTTATTATATCGAAATTGACATTGTGCCGCGTTCGCACACGCCACTCAGATGAGGAGAGCAGCCACTGAGGGCTTCTCACTCGAGAAGAGACCCGGTACCGTATAATTGGGAGGAACAGGAAAGGCAGATGACGAACGCTTAGGTGATTTTTTAGCCGGTAAGAGTCCGGCACACCCCTCTGCGTCCCCGAGCGGAGGATGGTCCATGATAGAGTTGACATTGAGAAATAACATAGGACAGTTTTGATTCCGGACTTTTGAAGAGTTTTCTTGGAAACGCGATATAACCGAACTCAACGCGGGCGAAGCCGCGGGCGGAAAGCTAGTCAGCCTATAATGTCGCGCTCCTAGAACACAGGCCTCCTCTCGGCAAGAGGAACTGGGCTATAATCTACCACGCGAGCCCAATGCGGGTTGGTAGATGTGACGTGTCTTCGAAGTTTTTGACTCTAGGATATGCCGGATATTTCCTCATGATATTCTCCTTCATCGTTTTGAGAGTAGTGGTGATGAAATAATTTACACAAAGTAAAGCACCTGATGAGGTCCGAACCTATGACCTTGAAACTTCTAAATTGCGACCGATACCACTAGGACACCGCTGCACTCAGCCGTCATCTATGTATTTAGTTCAAAGTACTTATAATCTGAGAACAACTACTGTTTTGGACTTGTACGTTGTATATGCCGTTTAGACGCACCTACGATAACACATTGATGATGATGTAATGATGTAATATTAACCTCGGTGGTAGGCCGGCTGCCGGCAGAAGTTACCACCCACCAGATAAAGTCAAGCGATTCGTCGTGTTCCGGCATGATGTCTGTTGAAGCCGTACAGAGAACCGGTCTGAGCAGTTGTGTTGCGATGTGTGTCGGGTACGATGCTCCAAATGTTGTTGTGTCGGGAGTTTGGTCGTGGAGGGTCTCCAGATCAATCTCTCTCTGGCGCTGCATCGTTGGTCGTGTTGTTAGGTTTAACATTGCATCACCTTGCTCAACTGCTGTCTTCCTTCATAATCACAAATTTTTTTGAGTGAATAGTCTTAATAAACTAACGCGCTTTACAATCAACGATTGCATCACTGCTTACCATCAGGCTGGATTGCAGTAAAGCCTAGTGCATGAATATATATATAAAAAGAAACTTGAACTTGTTGCCTGATGGTTTTAAAAATCCATAAAAGGGTGCATCTTGGAACAGCTCTTTGTTACCATCAGCTTCTAGGACCTTATTATGAATTATAGTTATTGTTTTCGCGGGGAAATTTCAATCACCCGAACTCTGCCGAGCAAGGTCGGGGAATGATTTTTATGTCACTTAAACCACTCTGGTGGTCACCACCTGCACCACATCATCGCATCCACGGGCGCTCCCGGTTCCTCTTAAAAGACCAATTCCGGAATTTCCATGCGTAATACATAGCCTGGTGTGGATGGGAAATCATCAAATGTCCTCTCCCGCTCTGGGCGGAGCGGTAGGGCGTGTCAGACTTTTACTGACTAAAACACGGGCGAAGCCGCGGGCGGAAAGCTAGTAAGTAAATAATCATTCACCTCAACGGTCATAATAATTCACCAACGTACATATTCACGTTCTGAATTCAAAATAATACTTGCATTTATATAGCTTGAAATCCACGTGGAATTACCTTCGTTACGTCAACAGCTTCAAGCTACGGTAAATAATACTGAATAATAACTTGCAGTGTGTGTTATGTTTCGTACTGAATTGTGGTTATAATAAGTTTACCTGAGAATGGTGTTATTATGTAGAGTATATATTAAGACTTTTTGAATAATGGATACTAATATCAACATACATGGTCTTTTTAATGAAAAACTGTAAATTTAGAATAAAATTAGTTTATTCGATATAAGACAATCCTAGCACAACGGACGGGATATACAGGAAGGGTCGAAGAAACGGCGGGAAACAATGACACTGACAGCGTTTAGTTTGACGTTGACATTTGGTGTGGGTGCGTTCCAATCAACACTTTTCCCAACTTTGTCGAGGTTGGCTTCCAATCTAACCGTAGCTGAATACCAGTATTTCATATGAAGCGGCTGCCTCCATAAACCAGTAATATGATACTCCTTGGTACTGGTTGTCAGACTTTTGGCCTTCTGATGGACCGTAATGACTGTCTAAGAGCTACAAATCACAACCGGGACCAAGGGCTTTATTTGCTTTCCAAGGCACGGATAGGTAGCAACTGAAGCTTAACCTGATCTACAAATTATAGCCGGGGCCAATGACTCAACATGCTTTTCGAGCCACGGGGGAAAGGTCTTGGTTCCTTGTTTTCTTTTTTTGTTACATTATTAATTGGTGCTTGCCCGACATCTCGCCTGATGGTAAGCAGTGATGCAATCAGTGATGGTATAGCGCACTAGTTTATTATGAGCCTATTCACTCTAGCTTTGAAGACAGTTAAATTGTAATCAAACGGGAAGACCGTCGAAGGTACATTTCCAGTCCCTCGATATTCGCGGTTTGAAAGACGAAAGTATCAAAAACGTAAGGGTGAATACTCATCGTACGACGGTTTTTTAAATATGGTGACCCATTCACGGACGAAACGCTGATCGGTCCATCCGTGTGGCTGTAATTAGGTCTCAGATAAAACCGCTCATTTATAAAGAAGTATAATGAACGGTTACACAATACTAGCGGCCGCCAGCCAATTCGTTCGCGTGGAGTTAGTTACGCTCCGCTCCTGTTGGTCGCAGCGTGATGTTATACAGCCTAAAGCCTCCCTGGATTAATGGGCTATCCAACGCAAAAAATATTTTTCAAATCGGACCCGTAGTTCCTGAGATTAGTGCGAACAAACAAACAAACTCTTCAGCTTTATATGTTAGTACAGATATTATGGATTATTTTTTGTTTATGCGAAACCCGAAACACGTGTCCATTATTTTTAAATAAAGAATCTATGTACAAAATTTCAAAACGATATAATGAAAAACCACAAAGTTATGAGCTTGCTATTCTACATGGTTGTCCCAACAAAAATATGGTCAAAGCTCCGCAAGAGCGAGCGAGCGCGGGGCGTCGACCTCTGGCGTCAGCTGTTGCCCGCATAAGCTGCGTGGCGGGCTCGGTATCCACTAGCTACTACAGTGTACTAGCAGTAATACTAGCTACACTGCAACAATTTCTAAATGTATTTGTGAAAAAATATGACATGGTGTTAATTAAAATGATTGGATTCGATTCAGTTGCTTCTGAACAAACTATATTCAGGTTTCGCATTAAAAAAAAACGTTGTATATTATTCATGAATTTCGGAACTTCATTAGCTTTTGTTTTGAAATAGCAGATAGAATCCTTATCAAACAAACAAAACGTTTTGTTCTCAAACAAAACTTCTAAGAAAACGAACAGTCAAATAAATAATAACTCAGATAATTGAAGAGAAATGTCGCTAAAGGGATTCTTATATAAATATGCGATGACAAAAGATCTGTTTTTCTATACTTGGTTCTTTGATGAAAAGGTATTGGACCAAAATAAAAAGATTTACTATTTTTATTTTCTATATAACACGATCTTATATGATTCCATAGTATTAGAAAAAAAAGCCTAGTAGGACAAAATTACAAATGCCGTACGACATTTTTTTTTGAATAAATATAAACTAGTGCTTGACTGCAATCCCGCCTGATGGTAAACAGTGATGCAATCGCTGATGGTAAAGCGCACGAGCGTTATTAAGCCTATTCACTTAAAAAACTAAGGAATAGGAAGGATGACGGCAGTTGAGTGAGGTGATGCAATGTTAAACCCAAGACCAACACGACCAAACGAAGCTGCGCTAGAGGGAGATTGATCTGGAGACTCTTCATGACCAAACTCCCGACACAACAACATTTGGCGACACAACTACTCAGACCCGTCTTCCGTACGGCTTCACCAGACATCATGCCGGAACACGACGAATCGCTTGGCGGCAAGACTTTGTCTGGTGGGTGGTAACTTCTGCCGGCAGCCGATGTTATGGCCTACCACCGAGAGAACATTGAAAACGACACGACATTGAAAACTACCAGTGTTAATAATAGGAATAACTAGTATTAATACTGGTAGTTTTTACAGTAACAGTAACTATTACTACTTACGGGATAAGGGCAGGAGAATGATGAGAAACTATTACTACTTCAGACCTACGTAAGACCATCTCCATATTCATCATCATCATCTTTGCGTTAATCCCAGTCGCATCCGAAGCTTTTTTCAGCTTTGGAGTCTGGGGTCGGCTTTACCAGTCCAACTGCTGAGTTTTGGCTAAACTTCGATATTTTCCGTGAAGCGACTGCCGTCTGACCTTCATAACCCGAAGGCGATATCGAAGCATTGCAGTTAGAGCAATTGTTGAACGACTCAACATGCTTTTGAGGGCTCGAACAACCGGTAACGACTGCCACTAGATATTCGTATGGCAACAGGGACCAACGGCTTAACGTGCTTTCCGAGGCACGACCAGACCAGTGCAAATATTTATATTCATGCGTCCATTATTTTAAAATTTTTAGTAATACCTAATAAGTAGGACTGCATGGTTAGCGCAGTGGTCAAGCCATTGACTGCTGCGCTGCGTGTCGCGGGTTCAATTCTCACACGGAACAAACATTTGTATGACCTACAAGTAGTTGTTCCAGGTCTGTCTGTTTGTGTATGTGGGTTTATATGTTTATAAACGCACCCACGATACAGGAGAAATTCCTTGTGTGGGACAAAGTTTTTTTTAAAAATAAATATATATAAGAATTATCACACTATAAACACGCTACTGATACAGCTGCTCAGTCTGAAATATTATCAATCCATAGAATTGAATTCTAATAATAGGTACTCAGGGACATAAATCTTTAAAACAATTACTTAATTAAGACACATCTCCATTCTTTAAAAGTGAGACAAAGAGAGTTCGTTCTGGCAGCGATAATTTTTGAAATATTGTTATTTACTTACTATACAGGGACGCATGGCTTTACTCACGCACTATGGTCCACTTGGAGGATTGAGTGAGTAGTAGTAGTAGTCATACCATGTAGGTAACATAATATAGTATGGTTTTGTTTTTTGTTTTCGTGGGAATCCTTCAAAAGGCACCCAACCTCCGGGGAATGAGGTCGGAAAGTATAGGATTAAAACCACACCGGTGATCACCATCTGCATATAGGGGTTGTTCCGGTTCCTCTTAAAAGACCTATTCCGGAACACCCCCTTGCGCAACGCCTGTAGGGCACATGCCGGGGGAGACTCTAAGAGGGCCTTCTAAGCCTCGTATGTACGGTAGGTAGGGTCACTTAGTGGGCATGCAGAGTCTCCGCTCTGTGCGTCGCGACCCCAAGTATCACCTGCCAAGGAAATCACTTGCGAACATTCCTGAAGCACTAGATGTTTGCGAGCCTCATCAAACATTCTCGAAGCTCTACATTTATGCGAGCCTTTGCAAACATTCCCGAAGCAGTACATCTGTGCAAGCCTCATCAAACGTTTCCGAAGCACTACATCTGTAAGAGCCTCGGTAAAGATTTCCAAAACACTACATCAACCCAACAGCATCTTAAAAGCATTATTATATTGAACACGCAGAACGTTAAGTCTCAGCTATATATATCTATATATATATAGCTATATGTATATAAAACGATATGAAACAGTACTAAACAACCGAAGTAAAATCATTACAGTAGCAATCGAATTTTACAAAAACCTATACAGTGTTCAAAATCCGCAAGATATAAATAACACAAATTCCTTGCATACTAGCAAGGTGAAAGATTGCGCAAGGGTTTCGGAGATCGAAATAAATGAAGTTATAACGGCACTCAAGAACCTAAAAACTGAAAAGAGTCCTGGACCTGATAAAATTACTAATGATACCTTAAGAATTGCATCAGAAACGCTCGCCAAACCATTGACAGACTTGTTCAACCTCGTTTTGAAAACGGGAGAGTCACCTACCCAGTGGTCTGAGTCTAATATAATTCTGATTTATAAAAAAGGTGACTCCATATGAAATTATTAAAAAATGACGTCCGCCATTTTAAATGTCCAAAAGGATGGCTTCTTCGTTACAAGCACTCCAATTATACTCAAAATTGACACTCATATCAAATTATAAAACAAATAAATAAAAAAACAAACACGTATTAGCCCTTAATGATAGATACCGAGCTACGAACATCGTTTTGTTCGCAGCTCGGGTGCCGCTTACCCGCGTCTCGTCACCCCGCACGATTGCTCTGTCTAGACGTCTTAGTCGGACGACTGTATGATTTTTAGACTGTGACAATACTATGTATAGTAATGAACACAAAAAATATAAAATACAAAAACAATGAAATTATTTACTATATACCAGCTAGCCACGCCAAAATACCAGCAAAACAAAATACGATTTATCGATAATAATTTACTATCGATTCTAATTTCATTTGGTAACATCGATGAAAAGTGAAAGTAAAGAAAGTTTACTAAAGTGATTTAGTAATAAATGATTACCGTAACGTAACCGTACCGTCCCGTACCGTAACGTTGCAATTAGGGAAAAACAACTTCGAGAAGGAGGCAAATAGAAGGATCCAGCTGGGATGGGCAGCGTTTGGTAAACTTCGTCGGTTATTTTCGTCGCCCATACCCCAATGTTCGAAGACAAAAATCTTCAACCAGTGTGTCCTACCCGTCATGACTTATGGAGCCGAGACGTGGACACTAACGGTCAGACTAGTCCATAAGTCGCTCAGCGAGCTATGGAGCGGGCTATGTTGGGCGTCTATCTGAAGGACCGCATCAGAAATGAGGTGATCCGACAGAAGACCAGAGTCACCGACATAGCTGAGAGGATTAGCAAGCTGAAGTGGCAATGGGCTGGTCACATATGCCGCAGGACCGACAACCGTTGGGGTAAACGAGTCCTCGAGTGGAGACCGCGTCTCGGCAAGCGTAGCGTGGGACGCCCTTGGGCGAGATGGAGCGACGACATCAAAAATGTGGCTGGTAGTGGCTGGCGGAGAGCTGCTCAGGATCGAGCTTGTTGGCGTGCCATGAAGGAGGCCTATGTCCAGCAGTGGACGGGTAGGGGCTGATGATGATGATGATGATGAATAAATGATTGAAAATTTAAAAAACAAATAAAAATTATTCACAAATAATTCATTTGTGTAACGTTCAAGCCCAATTTCGCCCGTTTCCTTCGAAATTTGGTTATCCCATGATCCGCAAAAGGTAGACTACTTTTCATCCGTGTTATATCAATGACTGGTTTGTGAGTTTGAGTTAACATACACAGTAGTTCCAGAAATATTTAAATAAGCCAAAATTCATTTTAAAAAGTTGAATAAATAAGTTAAAGAGACGTAACTTGTTAAAGGATAAAAAAATAATAATTCACAAATTCAATCAATAAGTAACTCAAGTTAACTCATTTTAATATGGAATGTCAACCAAAGTACTCAGGAGCGACACGAGATTTTCCGCAACGATGATTGCCTCCGACGCAACGATTGCTGCCTTTGACGCATCAACGGCTTCCCCCAACGCATCGACGCCCGTATCTGCCTCTGCCGTTGTACACACGGTACAGGTTTTGTAGAGCCTAGAATCTTTCAGTTTTTTTTTTTTGACGTGACAACAACTTATAATTCGACGGAGCTGGCTGCACGCACGAAAAAACATGCCTCATGCGGCGTTACCCCGTTCCATTTTAGGCTTCAGGTGCAAGCAAGAGCGCGGAACAAGTGATAAAGAGGCACAATCAGCCCGCGCGTTCGGCACCGTTCGACATCTTTCTCTCTCCTACTAGACTGAGCCATTCGTCCGCGTCGACAGCTGCTATACAATAATACATTAATTAACATATTTCGAGCATTCAAGTATGAAGTGCAGTGAAAAGTGAATGTGGTGTCAATTGTGTATAGCAACGATAATTGCGGCGATAAAGGTTTGAAAAATGTAACCATTCCATCTGTATTTTCATATGACGTAGTCACGTTCAACTATCGTCAGTGAACCGACTTTACCTACAGACAACCGATTTTTTTTTTGTGTGACTTCTGATGTATTCGTGGGACGTTAGCGTTGACATTTTAACATCTATTGTTTAATTTAGTTCTTATAAAAATCAGTCACCATTTTTATGCCGTCTGCGAACGAACTGAATAAAATTTATCTTAAATTAGAAACTAGACAGCGTAAACTTAAATTTGAATACATTAGTCTTTGAAAAAGAGATGCTATCTCATCTACAACATTCATATTTAAATTGATTATCTGTGTAGTGATGAATTTTGCTGGCAATGTTACCAGACTAGCTAAGTGCACCTGTGTCGCTCACTTGAATGAGTGTGATGGATTTGTTGCAAGTTCAAAGTGGTCAGCGATTTTATTTATTATTTGTATCCATTTATTTCAGGCAGCAAGGCCCACTATAACATAAAAACATAAAATACTATAAATATATATAACATTACATACATATACACATTTTGCTGACTCGTCTCATGTAGCTGGCCACGAAGCCGGTAAACGGTGAACGGCGAAGAACTCTTCTTTGAGAAACTTCTCGATGATTTGTCGGAACACACACCACAAACGACTTGAAATTCGTGCTGTGAAGCGAATGCAATTTGGAATTTATTTGTAGAATATATTTCAACCAGGAGTAGGAGCAAAGGGAAACTAGGGACCATGTGGCTAATTAATAATAGCAGCACGAATCGATCAATCTGGTTAAGCTACTCTTGCCGCGATTGGTTCGCGGAAAGGTGACCATCTTACATACCAAGACACTTGGGGCGGCAACGTACCTACCAAGAAAGATTTTAAACAAGATTCAAGTGGTGTATTTAGGATGGCAATATATTAGAAACTATAATCAAATATATTATAGAATAATGACTTCAGATTATACCCCCATGGCCTCGTTCCGTTAACTTTAAGTTTTTGGCAGCGTTCGCCGCCGATAAACATAAAAATCAGAGAAGATTTTCAACAACACTCTTCTTCTTCTTCCCAGCTAATAGAGGTCCACTGCTGGACAAAGGCTTCCCCCAAGGCTTTTCACGATGACCGGTCTTGTGCTGCCCGCATTCATCGGCTTCTCGCAACCTTCACCGGGTCATCGGTCCGCCTTGGGGTCTCCCTACGCTTCGTCTTTTTTTTTAATAATTATAAACTAGCGCTTGACTGCAATCCTGCCTAATGGTAAGCAGTGATCCAATCGTTGATGGTATAGCGCGCTAGTTTATTAATCCTATTCACTTAAAAAAAAAAACTTTAACTAGTGAATAGGAAGGAAAACGGCAGTTGAGCGAAGTGGTGCAATGTTAAACCCAACAACACGACCAACGATGCTGCGCCAGAGGGAGATTGATGTGGAGACCCTGCACGACCAAAATCCCGACACAACAACATTTGACGCATCGTACTCGGCACACATCGCAACACAACTGCTCAGACCCGTCCTCCGCACGGCTTCACCAGACATCATGCCGGAACACGACGAATCGCTTGGCGGCAAGACTTTGTCTGGTGGGTGGTAAATCCTGCCGGCAGCCGATGTTATGGCCTACCACCGAGCAAAACGCGTTCACTGCCGATAAACACAAAACTCAGAGGAGATTTTCAACAACATTTTTCGTCTTCTTCTCAGCCTATAGAGGTCCACTGTTGGGCAAAAACCTCCCCCAAGACATGATGACTGGTTTTGTGATGCCCGCATTCATCAGCTTCCAGCGACCTTCACCAGGTCATCCGTCCACCTTGTTAGGGGCCTCCCTACACTACGTCTTCTGGTACGTGACCGCCACTCCAGAAGCTTACTGCCCCATCGGCCATCGGTTCTACGAGCAATGTCCCCTCAGACCATCATTGGCTCGGAAAGTACGCTAAGCCGTTGGTCCTGGCTGTCATTTTTAGATCTTCGACAGTCCTTACGGGTCATCAGAAACCCGAAAGTCTGACAACTAGTCTCACCAAGGGGTATCGTAAGAATTATTCTTTTCATGAAATTTTCATGTCAGTTGCAGCGTAAAAAACGGTAGTCACTATTAACTTAGACCAATTTCATCTCAATTAAGTTACTCTCTTTTAACCAGTATGGAGCGTTTTATCAGGGAATCTTAAATACGTCAAGAAAATAATAATTACTGTGTCTGGTTTGACTTTTTTTTATTATTAATAATTATAAACTAGTGCTTGCCTGCAATCCCGCCTGATGGTAAGCAGTGATGCAATCGTAAATGATAAAGCGCACTAGCTTATTAAGCCTATTCACTCAAAAAAACTGAGTGAATAGGAAGGAAGACGGCAGTTGAGCGAGGTGATGCAATGTTTAACCCAACAACACGACCAACGATGCTGCGCCAGAGGGAGATTGATCTGGACACCCTTCACGACCAAACTCCCGACATAACAACATTTGGCGCATCGTACCCGGCACACATCGCAACACAACTGCTCAGACCCGTCCACCGTACGGCTTCACCAAACATCATGCCGGAACACGACGAATCGCTTGGCGGCATGACTTTGTCTGGTGGGTGGTAGCTTATGCCGGCGGCTACGTTTTATCTGCTAGGTCTTCATCCTCTCTCCTATTAAAGCGACAAAATGCTTTGCTGTCCCCGACAGGGTCCATGATTGATGCTATGTTTTAATATGTGAACTATTATGCACACATTATGGAATGCAAGAAATTATTAAGTATTGAGCCGTACGGATGACGGGTCTGAGCAGTTGTGTTGCGATGTGTGCCGGTTACGATGCGCCAAATATTGTTGTATCGGAAGTTTGGTCGTGGAGGGTCTCCAGATCAATCTCCCTCTGGCGCAACATCGTTGGTCGTATTGTTGGGTTTAACATTGCATCACCCTGCTCAACTGCCGTCTTCCTTCCTATTTACTCAGCTATTTTGAGTGAATAGGCTTAATAAACTAGCGCGATTTACCAACAACGATTGCATCTCTGCTTACCATGAGGCGGGATTGTGGTTTACCACTAGTTTACAATTATTAAAAAAAATGAGTTTTACCTGAGGCTTTGACTAAATGAATTTATACATCTTTGGGGAGCTATATAATCTGTCAGGATGTACTCAAAATGGGAGGGTAAGCTAAAAATGATCAGTTGTTTAATAAAACGGTCATAAAGCCGTAATTACGCATGATCTTATAGAGGTGAAAATGATTCACAGGAGATCAGAGATGAGAGGAACGCACGCACGCATGCACGCACCCGTTAGCAAGCAACATAGTAGAGTGTAAAAAAGTGCTTACTCTCTCCTAGCTTCACTTATGTTGTTGTGCCCGACAGGGTCCACATGAACTAATTTTAAGTAATTACATCTAAGAATACACGTGGAAAACAATAAAAGTATTGAGTATTGAGGTAATTGCCTAATACGCTACAGTCACAGCCATTTCCATTTTGATAGTCCAGCAACATTCACGTTAGTTACGTTGTTGAGCAGACCCCAAAGCCCCCAGACCCAAAGCTGAAAAGGCTTCGGAATTCGGATGCGACTAGGATTAACGCTGGGATGATGATGATGATGGGGTGATGTCAACTGAATAACAGTATTATATGTGAATAGATTGCATAATATATCTGACCTCCACAATCCAGTTATTGGGTGATACACCTTGTCTTACACATACTAACCGCGGCAAGCGTCGCTTAACCTGATTATTTAGCCAGAGGTCTGTCCTAAAACTATTTATAAACACAAATAAATCTTCCCAAACAGCTTTACAAAGCAACCTATAAGAGTTCTTTTTAATAACAAAAATTGGTTTTTCATAACCTTTATCATACCCCCTACACGTATATTAACAAAAGACTTCTGGGTCACCTAGATACGGCTCCATAAAATTAGTTCATGTCTTTAATGATAGTTGAGAATGAGCAGTAAAAGTAATAAAACACATGTGAGGAATATAAATATCAGTAGATATTATTACCATAGGTATACATATCAACATATATTATTTCTCCAAGGGTCTGAAACCGTTTTCTCCCTTTTTCTCTCTTTCTATCGAACCAATCTGAACGTCCGACCCGCCAATCGACAGATATTCGTCCCTGGTACCATGGAATACTATTTTATATAGTGCGAATTTTTCGCACGGGTCAGCTAGTCTATACTTGATCCGCAGCTACATCTATACATTATCTCTTTTCGTATCTGTGTGTAGCCTTGTTTACATGCTTTTTATTAGTTTCACTTGTATGTTTGCTTGCTTGCTTGTTTGTTTGTTTGTCCGTCCCTAACTCTTTGGACTACGAGTGAGCGGCTCATTACTGGAAAATGTCCCACCGTTTTCAATACGTTCGTTGGCCGAGCGGTATTAATTTGTGCAGACAAAGTATTTAGTTTAGATTTAGTTACTTGTGTCATCATACATCGACAGCCTCCGTGGCGTAGCGGTAGCGGACGCGGCCGCTGCGCAAGGTGGCGCGTGTTCGATCCCCGCACAGTGCAAGTATTTGTATACATGAATATGAATATTTGCACTGGGCTGGTCGTGCCTCGGAAAAGCATGTTAAGCCGTTGGTCCCAGTTGCCATAAGAACATTTAGTGGCAGTCGTTACGGGCTGTTGGAGCCCTCAAAAGTCCAACAATTGGTCTAACTGCAATACTTCGATGTCGCCTTCGGGTTGTGGAGGTCAGACGGCAGTCGCTTCACGGAAAATGTCGAAGTTTAGCCATATCAGCAGTTGGACTGGTAAAGCGGACCCCAGACTCCAAAGCTGAAAAGGCTTCGGATGCGAGTGGGATTAACGCTGAGATGATGATGATGATGACTTGTGTAACGCATCATTACAAATTTTAGCACTTGTTATTTTGCCTGTTGGAGATCAAGAAAAGTTTGATAAAAACAAATGAGCACCACATAAGCGTTCGTGTTATCCGTATATTATTTAAAAAAAGAATATCGAACTAAAAAGTTGATAATAAATATAGTTTAAAAAACTAAAAAACATGCTTTTAAAGAATATCAAAATAAAAAGTTAAAAATAATTTTAAAATGTAATTTATGACAATAATAAGTATACAAACAATACTAGTATAAATGAGAAAAAAGCGTGAGGTGCTTAATATACAAAAATTAAGCACCTCACACACAAAAAAAAGCGCCACAAAGCGCCTCACGCTTTTTTTTTTAGTTTTTTAAACTATTATTTTCGCTAGCTGTTGCCTGCAACTCCGTCCGCGTGGACTTCAGTTTACAGCACGCGGTGATTCCCGTTTCCGTGGGAATGCCAAGATAAATGCTTACAGTACTGCAAGGTTTCCTCAAAATTTATTCAGTAGTTTTAGCGTGAGCAACAAACATTCAAACATCCTCACTCGCGTTTATAATATTAGTAGGATTATACAGATACATAAGGTCTATATCAACGTTAATTTTACCAGATTTAAAGGTTAGTAAAGGAAACAACCAAATCAAATCAAAGCAAAATCGTTTATTTCAAATTAACCATCACTTGGTACTTTTGAATAGTCAATGTCGGTCAGTTCAAGAAAAGTGAAGCTAAATTGCACGTTCCAAAGCGTAGATCTCTATGGAGAAGAACGTGCAAGAAACTCCATGGACACTCTTTTAAAATCAAAATATATGGGTTACATTTCTTCGTTACATATTTATGTTGCTTCTATCATGTGAGCACAATGTAAAATTAATTAAAATATAAAAATGAATTAAGCCCACTGGCAGCTAAGAGATGACCAGTCTCCACCGACGGCCCCCGTTCACGAGCATGACGCGCGCATCAGCCCCACTTAGATCAACCATATTGAAGGGAACCAAATGACCCAACAACGCGCGCCACCATCAGCAAGACATTTGAGTGAGCATGACAACTCTCAACTGCCAATCTCGCAATGTCAAACAAGATATATATATATATATATATATAAAAAGAAAAAACTATAGTCCATGGTGCCTCACATTCACAAACTTGAAAAGTGCTTTTACATTATACAATACTATTGCAAAATATTGTGCACAACGTTGAAATAAACAAATAAAATAAAAAAGGAATATTTAGAAAACAACAAAAAGGGGGAATGGCATCTCTTCCAAACCTACAACATCAAATATCATACTTTTAATTATTTTGCGTTGGTTGGTGTTTTGGATAATATGCTTAGGATGTTATGAAATTAAGGGTTAAAAAGTATTATGATTGATAAAATATGAGCACATTTAAGTAAGTACGGTTTTATTAACAACGTTTCTTGTTTTGCTATCTTTTGCCAAAACATAAAGATTTTCTGGATTTCGTACACGTGAGCATGCCACATAGAGTTGCCCATGAGAAAAATATTTTGTTTCTAAATGAACTTCTGTAATTTAAAGTGTCTGACCTTGGGCTTTGTTAATTCTTATAGCAAATGCTGCTTTCAGAGGGAACTGTACTCTTTTAAATTGAAATAACAAATCAGTCAGGGTGATGGGAATATGGGAAATCAAGACATTGTGTCCTTTCAAAGTCCAATGTTGTGACCCAAATGCGTTATTTGTAGCCGAGTACCATTACACAGCTTTGCAGCGTCAAGATTCCTCATATATTCCTAACTTTAACCTATCAGCTTGTTATTGTAGAAAAGATAAAAAAAGGGGAGGTGCTAGGACTGGAACACCAACTTTTAGTATCAACTTATGGGATGGCACTCCTGATAATTCTAAAGAGTTGAGAAATTCTATAGGGTATGATGTAACTTGCTCAGTGTTCATAATATTGTCCACCGAAAGGTATTCGACAACATTCTCCTGAATATTTAACATGATTTGTTCATTAATTTTATTAACTATTTCATTAGTTGGCGCCAAAATTGTCCTTTCGCAGATCGATCAGATCGAAGATCCGGATAGACATTATTTAATAGGTCATCTGAGCTATCCACAATTTGACAGAACTCATGACATGTAATCATACCGTTACTGTCAGTTGGCATACGATCTTCTCCGATTTTTAGAAGTGTAGCTGCATATTGCCCGGCTTGAGGAGAATCGTGGTGCAGTTGCACTCGCATATTTGTTGTGAGACAATACTTTTTCACGTAAACCCATAATGCAGATGATTTTAAACAGGCATTTATTTCATCTCCCGGCGTACCCCTAGTAATCACCGGAAGGGTCTGTCTAAAGTCACCAGCTAAAAGTACCACCATCCGTCCCATGATATCTTGTTTGCCTTTGATATCCCTCATTAGGCAATCTAGTGCTTTAATTGCCCTTTTTTGAGATATCGTACATTCATCCCAAACTAACAACTTACACTGCTGTAACATTCTTTCGCGCTCAATGTTTGTGTGTGTGAATTGAGTGCGCTGTTCGTCCTCCGGTAATTAATGTAGCAGCTATTCCCGAAGAAGCAACTGCAACAGCAACTCCTTTATCCTTCCGGATTTGAGCTAATAATAAATTATTGTGTTGATTTTGTTCAGAATTTAAAAGTGGAAGGGCTTCTGTTATTTGTTGCATTAATAATTCGGTATTGTATTCTAGTTCTCGCATTAAACCACTACTAACTTCCCCAATTCTGTGTGGTCTGCAAAACAACAACTTATTGCTTTTTTAACCGACTTCAAAAAGGAGGAGGTTACTCAATTCGACCGTATATATGCTTTTTTTTTCTATGTTTGTTCGCGCATAACTTTGTCGTTTATGAACCGATTTTGATAATTCTTATTCTGTTGGAAAGAAGACGTTCCCAGGGTGGTCCCATGGTAAGGATATCAAGGTTTAATGGTGGAAGACCAGAGAAAACAAGGAGAACTTTCAAAAATTGCAGGGGGGATTAGTGCATATCTTAGCATTTCCATTAAGTTTTTGATAGCACTACAATTTAATAAAGGTCTGGAGTAGATCTGATGATGGAGCCGGGAGACAGTCGAAGGAACTCCTCAACAATTCGCAGCAGCTACCTTGTGTTTGGGCTCGATTAATTTGTATTGATAAGAACTTTACACCTAGATGGGTTGTGATTGTCATATGAGCTCTGATGATGAAGACAAAGGCCAGTTCCGGGAACTCCTCAACAGTTTACAGTAGCTACTTTGTGGTTGGACTGCATTCATTTATATTGATGAGACCTTTGCACCCATTGAGTCAAAATAATGGTCTGCAGTAAATTTGATGATGAAGACCATAGGCAGTTGAGGGAATACTTACGGGTAAAAATTAAAGTAAACAAAATTACGTCGTTTCCCAACTATATTTACGTCAGCTTTCAGTCTGACCGGATGCAACTGAATACATAGTATTTTTAACAACTAAAAAGTGTAAAATAAAAACTTTTTTACAAAAAAACAACCGACTTCCAAAAACCACTACAAAGTGAAAAATAACTAATTTCGGAAGTCGGTGTCAAAAAACGAATATACAAAACCAAAGACACCGACTTCCGAAATTAGTTATTTTTCACTTTGTAGTGGTTTTTGGAAGTCGGTTGTTTTTTTGTAAAAAAGTTTTTATTTATGATATGTTTGACACACAAAACTAAGTTTCAACCAAGTAGCAACCATATATCGCTTACTATATTTGAGATCTGAGCGTTTGTGTTGCGATGTGTGCCGGTTACGATGCGCCAAATGTTGTTGTGTCGGGAGTTTAGTTGTGGAGGGTCTCCAGATCAATCCCTCTGGCGCAGCATCGTTGATCGTGTTGTTGGGTTTAACATTGCATCACCTCGCTCAACTGCCCTCTTCCTTCATATTCATTAAGTTTTTTGAGTGAATAGGCTTAATAAACTAGCTACTGCTGCACTGCTAGCACTGCTACTAGCACTGCTTACCACCCGGCGGGATGCACTCAAGCACTAGTTAATAATTAAAAAAAAAAATCGACCTCCACACAGTCAAATCGACGCTTAATATTAAGAAATCATAAGTATTTTAAGAGCGAAATGAAATAAAAATAATGATAATAAAAATTAGCAGATATTAACAGCCATTCCAAGAGAGCTTATAAGCATTTTTATTAAAAGGAATGGAATGAAAATATTAACGTATTTCGTGCCGACTGTGGCGTGTCCTGAATTTCGGTACCTCGATTTTATTCTAGGAAATAGGTTTGTACAATACTAAAGAAAACTAGAAGAGGTCAGCTATTACTATTAAGCCTATTCACATAAAAAACTTAGGAATAGGAAGAATGACGGTAGTTGGGCGAGGTGATGCAATGTTAAACCCAAGACTAACACGACCAAACGATGATGCGCTAGAGGGAGATTGATATGGAGACCCTCCACGACCAAACTCCCGACACAACAACATTTGGCGCATCATACCCGGCACACATCTCAACACAACTGCTCAGACCCTACACACACACACACTCGCTCACACTCTGAGCACGAGGAATCGCTTGACGGCAAGACTTTGTCTGGTGGATGGTAACTTCTGTCGGTGCGATCGGCGCGAACAGTCATTGCGATATTTGCGATGTTGAGCAAATACATTTTTCGAACTTAAAAGGCTGATTCAGATTATGTTTGTTAAATATTATAATTAACATACAATACGCAGTTAGCAGTATGCAGTAAATATATTTGTTTAAAAAGTAACAAAGTCAAAGGAAAAGGAACTTAAAAAAAAAAATCAAATAGTAAACGTATATAAAAACAGCCAGGATGTTCTTAATACTTTTTGTAACCATGTAGGTTCAATACCTTCCCGTAATAGAAACATTCTTTATATATTCATTAATATACAGGTAAAGACATATCAAAGTTACACAACACCTACACTGTACACAGAAAAAACATCAACTTGTATATACACATACCTATCACTAACTGTACACATAACAACCTGAAAAATAATAGTAACAATTAAAACATAACCTATTAAAATAGAATACGCAGTTAGTAGTATGCAGTAAATATATTTGTTTGTAAAGTGACAAAGTCAATGGAAAGGAATAAAAAAAAATAATCAAATAGTAAACGTATACAATGGGTGCTTTGGGGTCCCACCTCCATCTCTGGGACTCAAGTCAACCCCACCTGCCAGACGGTGCACCTGCTGACTCACGAACGGGGCTCTGACGCCGGCTTTCCCTTCGGGGTTAAGTGATCAGACGGCAGTCGCACTCGAAAAAGCCAAATACGCCAAACCAACATAAAAGGAAAAAGAAGAAATGCACGAGTCACAGTTAGGGCGCCGCGCGCCGCCGCAAAACGGCGCGCAGGAGCCTCGCCCGACTCCTGTGACCTGTGGGCTAGGGCTACCGTGTCAGAGGCGGACACGGCTGAAGAAGCGAGCCCAAACCATGATAATCCGTTTCGCGTCGTGGAACGTTAGCACGCTAACTGGACGCGCGAGAGAGCTGGCCGAAACTCTCCACAGGCGGAGGGTGGCCGTGGCGTTCCTGCAGGAGACCCCGGCTTATTAGGAATGGCTACAAGCTGATCTACACGGGTGCACCTAGTGGGAGAAATGGGGTCGCCGTGGTGTTGTCTGACGAGCTCCAGGATGACGTCTTGGAGGTGAATCGCATCAGCGATCGGCTAATGTCGGTGCGGGTGCTTGTCAATGGGGTTATAACCCACTTGATAAGCGCCTACGCTCCGCAGGCCTGGTGCGGTGAAGCCGAAAGGACGCGGTTCTAGACCCAGCTCGAAGGATTGCTTCGCGGGATTCCGTTATCCCAGGGAATCGTTCTGGGTGGTGATTTGAACGGTCATGTGGGTGAGAGGTGTGGCGAGTTTGAGCGTGTTCACGGTGGCTTTGGGTACGGTAGCCGCAACGCGGAAGGGGACAGCATTCTCCGAATGTGTGCGGCCGCGGACCTTGCAATCATGAACACCTACTTCAAAAAGAAGCCGAAGCACCTTGTCACCTACCGGAGCGGGCGAAGCGCTACCCAGATCGATTTTCTACTAACTAGGAGGCACCACATCGGTAAAGTAGCCAACTGCAAAGTCATACCCGGTAAGAGTCTCACTGCACAACACCGTCTCCTTGTCATGGACCTCTGCGTAAAGGCCCAACGTAGACGTGTAGAGGACTGTCGGCGCCAGATCCGGTGGTGGCTGCTTGATGAAAACAGGTCCCAGGATTTTGTGTCGGTTATTGGCGACAAGTGCGTCGGTACCGACGGAGAACCTGTGCAAGGTCACTGGGACAGGATCCAGGCAGCTATTACGGGGGCAGCGCGGGTGGTACTCGGTGTCTCTTCGGTGACTTCAAAATCTTATAAACTATTTTGCAAAACAAAATTTGTTGGATGTTGGTTTATGTATACCAATAAATAACCCTATGAAACATTGACAGTAATTTCATTTACTATATTGTCAACTCCGCATGGCATACGGAAACAGATATTCGTCACACTGAATTTCATTATTCCCTTGGGATGAGATTACATCAAGGCTGAAACTATATCAGTACGATGTCGATATCTGTGTGACATATCGTGTTATTTTGATCAATTATCTTTGGCATGGTGCCCGGTACAGTAAGGCCCAGTATCCATTAAAACTTTGAGAGGGAAGAGAATGAAAAGAAGAAGAGATAAGAGATGTGTTTGAATAAACCAATCCAATTTCATTATTTTCAGATCCGCTAAGCTTTGATGAAAATGGATTAAACGGAAAGGAAAGGAGATGTCTCATTTTTCTATAGAGGGTATACAAACCAAAGTCACGATTTCTTCGGATAATACCAAATGACATTGGTAGGGAGTTGACTCAAAACAAAATACTCTAAGAATTGACACCAAATTTTCGGTTTCTTAAAGACACGCTCGCGCGCGCGCTCGTTGGTAGGCCATAACATCGGCTGCTGGCAGAAGTTACCACCCACCAGACAAAGTCTTGCCGCCAAGCGATTCGTCGTGTTCCGGCATGATGTCTGGTGAAGCCGTACGGAGGACGGGTCTGAGCAGTTGTGTTGCGATGTGTGCCGCGTACGATGCGTCAAATGTTGTTGTGCCGGGAGTTTGGTCGTGGAGGGTCTCCACATCAATCTCCCTCTGGCGCAGCATCGTTGGTAGTGTTATTGGGTCTAACATTGCACCACCTAGCTCAACTGCCGTCTTCCTTCCTATTCTCTAAGGTTTTTTAAGTGAATGGGCGTAAAAAACTAGCGCGCTTTACCATTAACGATTGCATCACTGCTTACAATCAGGCGGGATTGCAGTCAAGCGCTAGTTTATAATTATTAAAAAAAAAAGATAGGAAAAAATCCCTTCCTATATCGTTTGATATCATCAAAAGAAGTCGTGCCTTTGGTATGTGTATACCCTTTCCGTTATACTTTGTAGAACTACTACATTAATTACAAAGCAGAGAAGTGTCTAGTTGGGCGGCCATTTTCCCGCATCAAGATCAACACAAAGCTCATATCACCTCTACGCTATACTTCACGTTTCATTATAATCTGTCAACCTCGAAGCACATCTCTTCTCGTCTCTTCTCCTCTCCACCTTGGTGGATACTGGGCCTTATGATTTACTTGTAATGGTGATTTTGAAACGGGTGATGGGAATACTCTTCCCCCTAATGACCTTTTACTATCTACCGTCAAAGCAGCATCTCCCTGCAGGATGTAACCTCTCTTAAACTAGCTCCAGATATGACTGAAATATGTCACTGTAATCTGGTAAGGTAGGGGTACCTTGATTTTCAAGTGTGGTTTGCTAGCTATGTCGCAAGCTATGTTACATCTCCTATTCCGTCCTATGTGTCCCAAAATAGCAGTCAAAGTGACCTGCCATCTGCCCTGCCATCGATGGCGCCCTGTTGCCCAAATGTTCACCACCGTGGTGGCGAACATTTGGGCCAACAAGATCTGTGGTAATACAATCGTGCTACCAGAGACACGTAGAAGATCTTAATTTTTTATGCTTAATTACTGAAAGAAACTACTATATGGGTTACATGTTCTTAAAACTTACATAATTGTAACTTAACTTTAAGAAGTCACTGGTTTCTGAAACATAGGTACTCTGAGCTAGGTCCGGAGCCAATCCGGATCTCAAGTTTCAGTAACCTGAAGAAAAATATTATTTACGGTCTTCAAACAGCTGTTTTCACTTAAATTAATAATTCTAACTTCTATATCTTTTTGTTATTCTAATTTTTAATTTTTGGACTCTGTTTCATATTTACTACTATTTTTTTTGCTGCCAAACCTTCTATATTCCGCTGAGACATGGTGTGTGTACCGCCACCACATACGTACTCTAGATCGTTTTCACCTTAAATATCTCCGATCTATTCATCATCATCATCTCAGCGTTAATCCCAGTCGCATCCGCAGCTTTTTCAGCTTTAGAGTCTGGGGTCCGCTTTACCAGTCTAACTGCTGATTTTGGCTAAACTTCGATATTTTCCGTGAAGCGACTGCCGTCTGACCTCCACAACCCGAAGGCGATATCTAAGCAGTAAGACCAATTGTTAGACTTTTGAGGGCTCCAACAACCCGTAACGACTGCCACGAGATGTTCGTATGGCAACCGGGACCATCGGCGGTCTCCGATCCATTATGTAGATCAAATGCTCTGACAGAGTGCGAAATACCGAAGTCCTGCGACGAGCAAATGTTGGTGGCATTGAAGCTTATTTAATGCGTCGGCAGCTTCGGTGGTGCGGACACGTATCACGTATGGCGGTGTCTTCTCTGAGCTGGAGGAGGGCAAGCGAAAGCATGGCGGACAACTCCTCCGGTTCAAGGATGTCTTAAAACGACACATGAAGAGATGCAATATAGAACCCTCTGAATGGGAGCGTTTGGCAGCAAAGTAGTCAGAATGGCGCAGAATGGTGTATGGATAAGTACGCGAGTTTGAGGAACAGCGCAAGGCTGACCTCGATGCCAAACGCGACCAATTAAAGGCCCGCCCACCTGCTGCCATCACATACAACTACGTCGACGGCGTGCTTACGTGCCCTCAGTGTGCACGAAGTTTCGCCTCCAAGATAGGCTACATGAGCGCCAAATCATCGGCTAGGAGTCGAAGAGGTCGCCGTGGCCAAAATCGGTCGGGGACATCATCATCATCATATTTTTTTTTTTTTGCTACATGTACGAGATTTTTGGCGATATTTGAAATGTGCGTTTTGCTTGTGCGGAATAAAAAATATTTCATTCTTTCTTTCATTTGCTTGTTTGTGTTAATTTTTCCTCATCCAGTTTTCTGATCTTGACGCCATTTTTATAGACAATTGTAAGCAACCGTTCCTGCGCGTGTCTGATTCGCACTTGGTCCGTTCTTATTTATCACCTACCATATTTCATTAATCCCTCTAGTGAAAATGATATATTAAGTATAATAAAATATAACGGTTTATCTACACCCAGAATGTCATATCATATATTGGCCATAGATCTCTGGCTCTATTCCCGGTACAGTCATGATTTATGTACCTTGAATATTTATAGATTCGTCCGTATGCGGTAAAATGCAGCTTTAAAACGTACGGGCGAATTTATTTTAAGTCGAGTTTTGCTATTTCAATGGTTTTGTTTGTTTTTTAAGATGACATTTTGTGAAGTTTGGAATAAAACTTGTTGGGATTGGGGATTTTTGTTTTTTTTTTGCCTCTAAACAAATCGGGTTCTGTTTTTAACAAAACAAGAAAGAAACTAAAAAATACGTTTGTCTATTCGGTGCCATATTTTTCCTTATATATTTTACTAGCTTTCCGCCCGCGGCTCCGCCCGCGTGGATTTCGGTTATATCGCGCTTTATAGATTTCCCTCGGGAACATCTAATTTTTCTGGGATAAAAGGTAGCCTATGTTCTTTCTCAGGGTCTAAAGATTGTCTGTGCCAAATTTCATCAAAATCGGTTGAGAGGCTTAAGCGGGAAAGCGTAACAGACAGACAGACAGACAGACAGACAGACAGACAGACAGACAGAGTTACTTTCGCATTTATAATATTAGTATGGATTATATTATTGTTTTATTTTATTATATTCTATTATGCATTCTGATGTTGCCCGAACCTTCCGAAGTTGGCTGAATCTACCGTTAGGTAGGTATATTATGATACATATTTAGTAAGATAATTTTGCTTGCATTTAATTATAATTATGTCTAGATTTGAAGTACTTCTAAAGTAGTGGTGACCTAGAAACCTCTAGAATTTCTTTTCTAAAATTGTGATTAAAGAAATTCTAGGGTTGTAGTAGCCTAGAAGTCACCACTTTAAAAACTTCTAGAGTAGAGGTTGATTAAAGGTCACTAATTAAAAGGAGTTCTAGAGTGTAGTGGTGGCTTAGAAGTCACCACTATAAAGAAGTTCTAGAGCAGCGGTGGCCTAGAAGTGTCCACTTTATATCCCCTTACACTTATTAGATAAGGAAATAAATTAAAGTTAAATAAAGTTAGATATAGACTGAGAGACACATTTTACATCTGACACATACATCAGATAACAAAACAATAAAACCTAAATGAAAGAAAATGTAAAAACCGATGTAAAAAATAGCAAAGGGTTAAATGTTGAAATGTTAACAACATTTACCTACAGTCTGATCTGAAACTCTGTCAAAAATACATCTAATTTACATATACTTATTTTGACAAGTCTTTCATCAATTATGATTCAAAACGTGTCAAAATGTCGTCGCTTTGTCGTTCCATTATCTAGATAGATAGGAAAAATCTAAGTAGATGATGAAGCAACCCAAAGACAAAAAAAAATGTTTTAAAAATAGAACACGAAAAAGTAATTCTTAAACATTTGTGTGCGTGCCTGTACTATATCTTTTAGGGAAGTAGTCGACATGATTTGGGGTGACAAGTGTGAAAGGTTTCCAGCACAGATAACTGATGCAAGAGCCTCACTGTACCGAACGGTGGCCATTTTTTATCTATGGCATGTTTTTGTGAGTGATGGGCTGTGGGCGTCCGAGGATTTATTTAGTTAGTATTTTTTCGGATTTCATAACTGAACTAGCGGCCGCCCGCGACTTCGTTCGCTTGGAGTTAGTTTTTGAACATTTCATTTTAATTCAAAAAGAATTATTTTAAAATTATAGTGAATCATTTGCGATCGGATCAGGAATGAGGAGATCCGCAGAAGAACGAGAGTAACCGGCATAGCCCGAAGAATTGTAACACTAAAGTGGCAGTGGGCTGGACACATTGCCTGATGGGACCGACGGGTTCTCGAGTGGCGACCACGCACCGGAAGACGGAGCGTGGGTAGGCCTCCGACAAGGTGGACTGACCACCTAGTGAAGGTCGCGGGAAACCGTGAGATGCGGGAGGCTCAGGACCACTCATCGTGGAAATTCTTGGGGGAGGCCTATGTCCAGCAGTGGACGTCTTTCAGCTGAAATGATGATGATGATAATAAGATGCTAATCAAAATTAAGTGATGTCAAGGACAATTTTGTTCAAAATCAAAAACTATTATTATTTTTTTTAATTTGTTTATATGCTGCGCTCCTATTGGTCGCAGCGTGTTATATATAAACTAGTGCTTGACCGCAGTCCCGCCTGATGGTAAGCAGTGATACAATAGTTGATGGTAAAGCGCGCTAGATTATTAAGAGCCTATTCACTCTAGCCTTGAAGACACTTAAATTATACTTCGTCGTTGCATCCTCAATATTTACAAAATTACTAGGTAGTTCACTCTTCCATGTACTAGGCATCCAACACAAATCACAAATTTAGAGCTAAATGAAAATAAAAGAAAGATAATATTTTTTTTACTATTATTCGGCTGGCAACACACCGCCCGGCCGGCCGCCCGCGCGTCCCCGCTCCTGTGTCAATCATTCATTCTTTGTGTGCAGGCATCGCAACATCGTTTTTTTTTTTTTTTAACTAAATAGCTAATAGTTGTGAAGTGTTTATTTTATATATTATCATTATGGGAAAGCGAAAACATAAAGATCGAGATTCAAATGGATTGTGGAGAAAATTAGAACGTCGTATCGATCGTCAAGAAGACAATCGTTATCGCAGTTAAGTACTCGGATTCACGTAAGTACCTACCTAATTAAGTTTTATAATCCTCATCAAATGAAAATACTTCCAAAAAGAAGTGCATAATATAATTGTGTTAAATTATTTTTCTTTCCAAATCTACCCTCAGTTGAGGTTAAATTAATTTCTTTGTGATTTAGTTGATACCTTCAAATATGGGTATCTGAATAACATGTTTTTAGCCAACAAATAAATAAATATATCGGCCTAAGTACGCTACGATGTTAATTATCCGTGTTTGAGTCGTGATGCGATTACGACCGTCCGAAGCATAACTGGTCATTGATACAAAATCATAAATTGCGATTGCGATATGAGGGGTAGTAACTGCTTAGCGTGTTGCGATGCGATTGCAACCAAGCATATTCTGTGAGGTCTACCTTAGTATCACGATGTGATTGTGATCCGGTAGCTACGATGTTAATTATTCGTGTTTGAGTCGTGATGCGATTACGACCATCCGAAGCATAACTAGCCATTGATACACAATCATAAATTGCGATTGCGATATGAGGGGTACTAACTGCTTAGCGTGTTGCGATGCGATTGCAACCAAGCATATTCTGTGAGGTCTACCTTAGTATCACGATGTGATTGCGATCCGGTACCTACAATGTTACTTATCCGTGTTTGAGTCGTGATGCGATTACGGCCATCCGTAGTATAACTGGTCCTTGATACGAACCATGCCTTTCTATCGTATAGCAGGTTATGATTCAGACGAATCTCAAAAATTAAGTCCCCGTCGCCCCCAAACCGAGTTCATCTTTTATTCAGACTCATGTTATGACTCAGTTCTGGTGGGCTCAGGTTATGACTCTGACCCTAAAGTGCCTAGTATAAGGTCAACGGTAAAAGTATCCGATACGACGCAAGTCGAACAGCCTGGCCCGTCGATCCATCAGTCGACTAATCAGTTATCAAGGATGGTGCTCCGGAACTTACTAGTACCAATGCATCTGAAATATTGCCAGTGATTCCCGTCGAGATCTTAGAAGCACTAGGAGATTCTAAAACAAAAGATGAGGTTTTCGGACCTAAAATTCAAGAGGTAGTATCTAAACGCTCGGGTAAAATTATAATGGATGGCCTTAGTAAAAAACAAAGGCAGAAAGTAATGGACAAAACCTATATTCCAGAAAATTTTAAACTACTGAAAGCCCCACGGCTAAATCCTGAAATTTCAGCGGTACTATCAGAATCTTCTAGAAATAGAGACAAACGCCTCGAAAGGGCTCAAAACCATTTAGGCATTGGCATAGCAGCTATAACAAACCCACTGTCCAGCCTTATAGAGGGCGAGATGGATAAACCAGAAAAAAAATATCACAGACTGGACAAATGCTTCTGGATCTACATAACCAAAATATAGCTAATATAAGGAAACTTTCCACCTACAGCGTAGACAATAAATTTTCAAATATTGTTCAGGGAATGAAACCTGACTCATTTTTTGTTTGGAGAGAACCACGGCGAAAAAATTAAGCCAACAGAAACTGCCAAGCGATCGGGACTCCAAGTAAAAGGAAATTTCGAGGCCACACTATCTACGTTAAGACGTAGATGGTGTGGCCGGTACGGTAAGCCGTACAAACCGACTAGCTGGTCGTCAGGGAAACGCGAGAATCCCACTCAGGCAGCACCACCAAGCCACAATCCGAACCCCAAGAATCGTTAGAGGTAAACACGCCGGCAGATTAAAAATTTCTCAGATGCCTCTTTGACAGGCTGGGGAATAGCTTGTAATGGAGACCGCTCGGGCGGTTTTTGAAACTGTTTAGAAGCCAATAGCCATATCAACTTGCTAGAATTGAAAGCAGCCTTTATCGATGTCGCGAACAAATCAGCAATTATGGATATGACTCAACGAGTTACAAGTATCGTGTCTTTGTTAGCTTTAAAATCTGCGTGTAACGAGACAAAGCTTGCTAACACCGAGCGCGAATTGGAAATAATTAAATTAAAATCCTACGCTAAAACCGTTAATGAGGACAAAAACATGTCGTACGCGGATTCTTTGAAACTGCGGTTGCCTAAAGTTACCCCGGCTATTGAATCTAGAGTACCTCTTCCTTGTCTCGTCGCCTATCCGACCCAGGAGCGATCAGCTGACTATGCGTCATCTTCCGCCACTAAACAAGCTCTTATGAAGGCGATTAGACCGAGTGACGATGGTTTTCAAATAGTCGGTATTAAAAAAACCGCCAAATCAGGCGTTGTACTGCGCGTTGCAAATGAAAACCAATTGAAAAGACTAGAATCGGTAGTATTAAAACGCTACGGTGATTTGCAATCAACTGACTTTATTACTTTTAATTCATAGTAGGTACACATACAGTCTAATAAGCTTAACTATGAATGACACTAGATGTCGCTACTAGTCATAAACGGGACAGTTATTTTGTTATATTTATTTAACACCCTGACCTAACAAAATAAACTAAATTCTACCTTACAGAACACACCTTTATATAAACAGTAATATCTACGTGACACACTTTAAAACTTTTGAAACACCCATTAGACTTAAAAACTTATAATGTTTATTTTTACATAAGCTTTTGGTGAGTATATCAGCTGGCATATCATTAGTTGACACATATTCAATTTTTACTTTATCTTCCAAAACACATTCTCTTACATAATGATACCTTATATCTATATGTTTTGTGCGCTTGTTGTGAAACAAGGCATTAGAAGCTAATTTAATCGAGCTTTGGTTATCACTATACAAAGGCAGTGGCTTACTTACATATTGTACAAGCTCATTCAGTAAATTCATTAAATAAATGCCTTCTTTACAAGATTCAGATAAGGCCATGTATTCTGCTTCTGTACTAGACAGTGCCACAATTTTTTGTTTCTTTGATTCATAGGACACTACAGAATTTGACATGAGAAAGCAAAATCCAGTATATGACCTTCTATCAAGTGAACAAGAAGCCCAATCTGCATCTACAAAGCCATGCATATTACAATTGGTTTTCTTATATACAAGACCATATTCTCTAGTACCTTTCAAATACTTCAATAAACGTTTTAAATGTTTCCAATGACTTTCGTTAAAACAATTGTTATATTGACATAAGAAGCTTACACTAAATGTAATATCTGGTCTGGTTAGTACTGACAAGTACATTAAACTGCCTATTAATTGCTGGTATGGATAATTTTTATTGGAGTTATTATTCTTATCCTTTTCTAACTTTAAATTAATTTCCATAGGAGTATCACAAGATGAGCAATCTGACATATTAAATCTCTTAAGAATAATATCTATATACTGCTTCTGGTCTACAGTAATACTGTCTTTATAAACATTTATATTCATACCTAGACACTGTTTCAACTGACCTAAATCTTTGATTCTAAATTTTTCAACTAACTTATTTATTAATAATGTATATTCATTCGAACAATTATAGAAAACAAAAAAATCATCGACAAACAGAGCAATATAGACTTTAACATCTTTATAAATTTTTATAAAAAGACAAGGTTCATAATCAGATTTTTTATAGCCTAACTTCAACAAGCAATCCTCAACTCTAATATACCAAGCTCGAGCTGATTGTTTGAGACCATAAATTGCTCTCTTGAGCCTTAGTACTTTGTTATTACAATGATTAAATTCTGAACACTCTGGTACTTCCATGTACACGGTTTCTTTTAAAATTCCATTTAGAAAGGCTGTTGGAACATCAAGATGGTTCATACTTAAATCTAGTTGAACACTAAAAGCTAATAACAATCTAAATGTAGAATATCTTAGAACTGGCGAGAAAGTCTCATCAAAGTCGATACCTTTCTTCTGGGCAAAACCCTTGGCCACAAGCCTGGCCCTGTACCGCACTTCACCATCACTGTTAAATTTCTTTTTGAACACCCACTTAGCTTTAACCACTGTTTTGTCTTTTGGCCTATCCACTAACTCCCAAGTGTCATTTTCACTAAAAGATTTTAACTCCTCTGCTATTGCACATTGCCATTTCTCTTTTTCAGGACTATTCAACACATCACTTGTAGTAAGTTGTTCACTTGACATTTCCACACACATGCTCGCTTTATAGTAGTCTGGTTTGCGTCTCACACGTTTTTCAGGAACATTGATGTTACACTGTGTGGATTGGAGATCCATGTCTTCTGGCGCTAAAGTGTCTGAATAACTATCATCGGTTTCACTTGAAAAATCGCTTGGAATGAATGTCTTATCCTTCTGACTTTCACTGGCATCTTGATTTTCACTTTCAGAAGTTTCTTCCTCTTGTGCATTTTCATGTGATAGGCTTTCTTCAATGGTGATGGTTGTCGTTGATCTGTCATCTATATTTTCCATGATCACAACATCTCTGGCTACAGTAACATCTCTTGCTACTGGATCATACAAGCGATAGCCCTTGATATTCTCTGAATATCCAACTAGGAACATTTTCTTCGCCTTTTTATCCCATTTCTTACGTTTTTCTTTAGGGATGTGTACCATGGCTGGACTGCCGAATATTCTCAAGTGATCCAACTTCGGCTTTCTGCCCATCCACATTTCATAAGGAGTTGTATTGTTACCAATGCCTGCAGCTGGTACACGATTAATGATATATACAGCTGTATTGACAGCCTCCGCCCACAGACATTTTTGTAGCTGAGAATCAAACAGGAGACAACGAGCTTTTTCAACAATTGATCTGTTATACCTCTCACATAATCCATTTTGCTCTGGTGTATAACTGTTTGTTTTCTGATGAACTATACCACATTTTCTTAGATAGTTCTCCATTTCTGTAGAACAGAATTCACCTCCGTTGTCTGACCTTAGTATTTTAATCCTCTTAGACTGTTGAGTCTCCACAAGGTCTTTATATTGTCTGAGATATTTGAAGGTTTCATTCTTCTCGCGTAGAGAGTAAACAGTGCACATCCTGCTAAAGTCGTCCACAAATAGTAGGAAGTATCTAGCCTTACCCAGTGACAGATTCTCCATTGGTCCACATAAATCTGTGTGGATCAACTCCAGGACTTCACTACTTTTGTTAACACTGTGAGGAAATGGAAATCTTGTTTGCTTCCCCTCACAGCAAACTGTACAACTATTCTTGCTGATGTCACACTTATCACTGAATTTGACACCTTCCACTAATCCATTCTTCAGTTTCTGTATATCGGTGGAGTTTATATGTGCAAGTCGCCTGTGCCAAACTATGCTTGACACTGTCACTGATGCTGCAAACATTTGCTCAATTTTCACATTCAGTCTGTATACACCATTTTCTAATTTTGCTATACCAATACATTCATTCTGAGAATTATATATTGAACAACCATGTTCATCAAATTCGACTCTGTTGCCGTTGGCAATTATTCTACTTACTGATAGTAAGTTAGTTGTCAGGTTTGGCACAAACAAAACATTGTTTACATTTATGTTGTGACTCTTACTACCGACACACGTCGTAATCTGTAGATCCCCTGAGCATTCCACAGGCACTATCGTTCTATTAGCCACGATAATCTCCTTAATCTTGGGTTGAAAACAAATATTCGTTAACAAATTCTTATTGGAAACCAAATGAGTACTTGCGCCGGAATCTAAGTGCCAATCGGTTTGACTAAATCCTTTTGTTAGGAAAACACTAAATGCATTTGTCTTCTTTTTTTCTGTTTGTGGACATTGACTTTTGAAATGTCCAGTCTGCTTGCATTTGTAACAACGAATTATTTTGGTTTTTGTCGATACACTATTGCCGCCATCATTGACATTGACAGTTGACGGATTCGTTCTGTTTCCGTTCATTCTTTTGCCGGTACCGCCATATTTATGACTTTGATAATGTTTTTTCGCAATAAATGCACCTTCCGATTTCACTTCTATACTCATATCCAACAATTTTGTTTTTATAGCGTCCGCGCTCATGTTAATGCCTGAATGTTCTATTGCCATTATCATAGGCTCAAACTTTTCTGGTAACCCGGCTAACATCAGTGATGCGACCCACTGGTCATTTATTTCGAAACCAGTTCCTTGCAGTTTCTGTGCGGTTTCCATAAGCTGGCTGACATAGCTGGTCATCGAATCGCAGTCTTCTAGGCGTATACTGATGAGGTTTCTAAGCAAACTGATTCTACGTGAATATCCAGAGTCATCGAACATATTCTTTAAGGTTCTCCATAATTCATATGTGGTTGCACATTTCTTGATATGGACATATAAAGAGGCGTCGATTGTTAACACTAGTTTTGCTTTTGCCTTCATATCCTCTGCTTTCTGAACCGATGTAGCCATTTCTGCTAATGGCGCCTTGATAGCGTCCGCCATGCCTTCTAGTACTAGCACATTTTCCGCCGCGAAGCACCAGTCGTCATAATTGTCTCGACCTTTCAGTTTCGGGACATTTGCTAAGTAATTGGACGACATATTAAATCTAACTGCACTGATTAAACACTGAATAACTTTTTATTAGTCGAGCCTGGGCCCATAACCTATTAAAACGCTACGGTGATTTGCAATCAACTGACTTTATTACTTTTAATTCATAGTAGGTACACATACAGTCATTGTTAGCCATACAGCCTAATAAGCTTAACTATGAATGACACTAGATGTCGCTACTAGTCATAAACGGGACAGTTATTTTGTTATATTTATTTAACAGGTAGACGCTATAAAGTCTGCGGGTCTTCGTTTAGAAAAACCAAAAGGTCGCCGACCCCGTCTATTAGTCAAGGACATTCCCGCCTCTATGGAAGACAACAATTTTTTGAAGCCATATACCGCCAAAATATTAAAAACGAGTTGCCAATAAAAGAAGACGACTTCATTAAATCCACGAAAATAGTCCGTAGGCGTTCTACCAATAACGGTCGTAAATGGTTAGGAATAGAGATTGAACCTGAGGTACGGAAACATCTTGTGTCTACCAAGGATAAGTTATTTATTGACTGGGCCACGTGCCGTTTTGTTGATGATATCGAGGTAGTTCGTTGCGCGTATTGTCAGCAATTCGGTCACGTGAAAAAGCATTGCGCTAATAAATCACCAACCTGCGCTATATGTTCTGAGGCCCACGAAACCAATGTTTGTCCGCATAAGGACGATTTAAATTTTACCCCGGTTTGCGCGGCGTGTAAACGTTTTAAAAAACCTTTTAACCATCGCTGCGGGTCTGAACAGTGCGGTACCTATAAATTAAAACTCGAACAACTTATCCTACATACTAATTACTAATTAAGATGGATAGTCTAAGCATAGGGCAATTAAACCTTCACAACGATAAGGTGGCGACATCAGAGTTAGATAAATTAATTATTGACTACAACTTAGACCTTGTACTCATTCAAGAACAATATCAAAACTCAAGTTTACGTCACAGGGTAGTGCAGCTGGATTGCAGGGCGCGAGCCGGAATTTATGTTGCGCGGTCTTCTAACTTTACGGTAACGTCTATACGTAACCTCATGACGCCACACTGTGCGGTTGCTGAAGTCTCATCAGCTTCTTTTAAAGTGTTCGTTGTAAGCTGTTACTTTCAATATTCAGATCCTGTTACTCCTCATATACATAATCTCCGTCATGTCTTGCGGTCACTCGCGGGCTGCAAAGTGATCGTTGGCGCGGATGTCAACGCGTCATCGTCTCTGTGGTATGGCAAGGTTCGGGCAACCGATACCGAACGACGCTGCGCTGTTGAGGATTTCATTGCTGAGATGAACCTATCGATTCATAATACCCCCGATGCACCACCTACTTTTTGCAGCCAAATAGGCGAATCTTATATTGACGTCACACTTTCTAGTGCCGACGTACGTTTGGATAGGTGGCGTGTCCTACCGGACGCGTCTTGTAGTGATCATCGCCTGATCGTGTACGAATTTGTTCCTGGTTATATTCAGGGTCCGTCTCATATTCCTGGTAATTTCAGATATAGATGTAAAGGTGCGAACTGGGAATTTTTTGGCTCGCTTTTTGCGTGTCACGCCAAGGAGTTCACTCGGGACGGGCTGTCAGCCGAAGAAAGTGCTGACATTATGTCAGAAACCTTTACCTACTGTGCTGACATCGCCATTGGTCGTGGATCTATGACCAATATTCGTAGATGTGACTGGTGGAGTGATTATTTAGTTGAACAGCGCAAAAGATATCGCAGAGCGCGTAGACAGTTAAATAAACTCAAGAGCCGAAAGATTGCTGGAGATCTTCTTACGTCCGCTTTAAATGCTTTCAGAGTTGCCAAGTCACGCTACAAAGCATCGGTGGAAAAATCTAAGGGTAACTTGTTGCGGAAAATCGTTGACAAACTTGACAGGGAGGGTCCGTGGTCTCCCTTATATCACGAATTTAAAGCTAACAGATCGGTCGACCTTGCATACGTTCAAAACATTAAGGTCAATGATAAGCATACCACGGGCATAGAGGAAACAACAAAAGTACTAATTAATACACTTATCCCTGATGATTCACCGGCTAACGATAGCGACTACCACCAACAGATTCGAGCGTGGGCTCCTGTGCCACCTGAATCACCAATGTCAGACGTACCATCTAATGACGAATTTATAAATATTGTTAGAAAACTACCGGTCAACAAATCATCAGGGGAAGATAAAATATCTAATAGGATGATTAAAGAAGCGTGTAAAACAGCGGGTGATGCCATCTTAACTGTATATAACCGATGCATTGCTGAAGGCGTTTTCCTCGTAAATGGCGACGCGGTTTCATACGAATAATACCAAAGTGTGGTGATAAACCACCGGATGATCCGAAGTCATATCGGCCTATCACGCTTCTACCATCTTTGGGGAAACTTCTTGAGCGCCTCATCGTTCCACGTTTACTACCGAACGGTCCAAAATTTCATAGTAATCAATATGGCTTCACCATCGGTAAATCAACAGCCGACGCGGCGCTTTCTGTCAGAAGAACCGTTAACCAGTCGGAACACAAGTACGTGATTGGTATCTTTTTGGATATTTCTGGGGCTTTTGATAACGCTTGGTGGCCTATGCTGTTGTTAAAATTAAAAAAACCGCGGTTGCTATAGAAACATATATAATCTCGTTTACTCGTGCTTTATAAACGGTTCCGCGGTACTTAAGCTCGGTCATTTTTCTAGTACTAAAGCACTAACCATGGGATGTCCTCAGGGTTCAGTTGTCGGTCCTTATTTATGGAATTTGGGTTTTGATGATTTTCTCGCGATCCCGCTTCCTTGCGGCTGTTCACTTACTTGGTTACGCGGACGATGGCCTACTGCTCATTCAGTCAAGTACCCGAGCTGGACTTGAGAACTTGGCCCATACTTGCCTAAATCTAATATCTCAGTGGGGTGATCGTAACCGCCTAGCGTTTGCGCCGCATAAAACCTATCAACTTCTACTAAAAGGTAATCTTAAATCATTGCCTACTATTAAATTTAATAACGTTCCCGTTAAAAAACAGCAATCCGCATGCTATCTTGGTATGGTCTTAGAAAGGAATTTTTCATTTATCGAACATATAAAAATAGTTGGCGAAAAAGCTAAAAGGAACTTTTATGCCCTAACTAGAATATCCAAAGCAACTTGGGGTCTAAGATAAGATAAGATAATAATTTATTTTGCTAGAATACTAGTATAAATACATTAGCTGGTAGTTTCAAATATATCATCCCTAACTTTAAAAACTATATATGGAGCTACCTACTTAGGATGTATGTGCTATGGTGCACCTGTTTGGGCCGATAGGGTCAGCATAGGGGCGGCGCGACGTAAACTGCTTCAAAGCCAACGTTTGGCATTGATATTTTTATGCAAGGCGTATAGAACAGTCAGTACTGAAGCCTTACCCGTTCTGGCAGGTGTACTTCCAGTCGATCTTGAAGTACAGCGACGTGCTTCAATGTACTACTCCGCGAGGGGGGAGGCCATGGACACTAACTTTGTTACACAACGCGACCTCAATAGAATTTCTAGATTATTTAAACCTCAGACTGACGTCTGGGAGGACCTCTTATCCGAATGGCAAAGTAGGTGGGATAATTCCATCAAGGGCCGGCACCTCCATCTGTTCTTTCCATCCGTTGGCGATCGGCTGGCTAAGACATGGCTGGAGGTTGACCACTGCGTTGCCCAATTTCTCACAGGTCATGGCAACTTTAAAAGTAAACTGTATTCTTTTAAACTTGTTCCTTCGCCTTTGTGTCAGTGTTCTACATCGAACTGTGAATTTGAACAGTCCGCACATCACATCTTGTGGGAGTGTATTCTTTGGCAGAATGAACGCAATATTATGTTGGATAGTGTACAAGTTACATCCGGAGTTGTTTATTATACGGACCTTGTTGAAACTAGAACTAATTTCCGTGCGTTCAGGCGCTTTTGCCATACCTATTATTGGAATCAATTGTAACAGCAAATACCTACTTAGGACCCATTAACTTGATCAAATGTTATTCCGTGGTGCTTGGCAATCTGGGCTTCTCCCAGTTGCAATAATGTCCCTTTGTGCCGATTGGCCTAGTTCTATTCTGTCTCCTGCTTATTATGGAGGGAAGTGGAAAAAATATCTTTTTTCTTACTCCTCCGCTATTCTTTTCTGATTAATTTCGTTGCGGGACCCAAGACAGTTGAAACATTTCTCCGGGACTCGTCGAGCTTCATTGCTCGGCGTTTTTCTGGCGGTCTCCACTGTTGATTCTGGCTTTCAGGAGTTGCAGTGGGTTGGGAACAGTGTGGCGGGTTTTGTCCCATAAAGCCTTTATCGGTCTAAAATGTTTTGCAAGTAGTGTTCGTAACCAAGAAATCTTACTTAGGAGCGATAACATGACAGCTATACTATATAAATCGAATGGGAGGCGTACAATACACTCACTTAAATGACATTGCTCGAGAAATTTAGCAATGGTGCGAAAAGCGACCAATATTTATATTTGCTTCACATATAAAATCAAAAGAAAATGTTGAGGCCGATGAGGAATCACGACGAACAAATATTGATACCGAATGGCAGTTATCAGACCCAGCATTTCAGAAGATAGTTAACCACTTCGGATACCTTGAAGTTGATTTATTTGCTATGCGTTTATAAGCAAACCACACTTTGCATTTAAATGCAAAGTGTACAAAATATGTGTCGTGGAAACGTGACCCACAGGCCTTCAATATCGACGCCTTTACATTAGATTGGAATAACTTCCCTTTTTTTCAATCCCACCATTTTCTTTAATCTTAAAATGCTTACGTAAGATTATCGAAGATAGCGCTACAGCCAATACGGTTGTACCTTACTGACCAAGCCAACCATGGTATCCATTATTCGTATCACTACAAGATGCAGAACCACTAATATTTTCACCAAGTAGTGTACTTTTACTGTCTCTCTTCAGAACGAGACACCCTTTATGGCACAGCCTTACCCTGGTATCTTGCCGCTTATCAGGAAAACATTCCCAAAACAGTCGCTGGTTACAGATACACTAGAAGTCATCATATTATCTCTTTCACCAAGTTCATTGAAACAGTATAATATAACATACAAGAAATGGTGGCTTTTTTGCTCGGCTAATAATATAAATGACTGTTTTACATTTTCTCTCCTGTTAGCACTTAAATTATTTACCGAAAAATTAATTCCGGGGCTGGCTATTCAAGCTTAAATACGTATCGCTCTGCTTCGAGTCTATTACTTAGGAAAGACTTTAGTACTAATAGTAGTGTTACTAGATTTCTAAAGGGAGTTTTCAGATCGAGGCCAACCCTGCCTAGATATCAGTCCACTTGGGACCCTAACGTGATGCTAGATTACGTCGCGAATTGGTATCCGAATAATGAATTGACGTTACAAAAACTAAGAAGTTGGTAGCTCTGCTCGCATTGCCAAAAGCACAACGAGTACATACGCTATCACAGATGAAACTTTATAATATTAAAATAAATGCACATAGTATCGAGATACTAATCGACGACTTGACAAAAAGCTCACGCCCAGGGAGAGAGATGCCTAAAATAATTGATCATTTATTTCCTAATAAAATTGAGATACATATGTCCAGCAAAGACCTTATCATATTACATTGATGCTAAGAAATCCAATAGAATTGACCCTCTCAGAACAGAAAGACTGAGGTACCATAACGCGAGCCCTTCGACGATCAGCCGGTGGATAAAACAGGTTCCCACTGAAAGTGGGGTTGCCACCAGCGTGTTCTCGGCTCATAGTTCTCAACACGCAGCTACGTCAGCGGCTGATCGCAGAGGGGTTTCCGTAGATGTAATTAGAAAAACGGCAGGCTGGACGGGCAATTCTCTCGTTTTTGCTAAGTTCTATAACAGACCTTTGTGTACTAATGATTATAAGTAATACTTTTGCTGAGGCAGTATGTAACATTTAATTATTCATACTTGATTGTCTTCAAAATACTAATAAATAAGTGAATATGATTGAATTAGATGTTGATTATATTTCCAAAAAATTGAGTAAGCTCTCTCTAAACATCTACCTAGTAATTTTGTAAATATTGAGGATGCAACGACGAAGTATAATTAAAGGTTAAACAAACTTACCTAAGTGAAGTTTGACCATAATTATACGAGTCGTTGCATCCGAAGATATTTACAACCCTCCCTCTTCGAACCCGTTTAATATTTTTTGGAAAACAGTCCTACGTAGTTGTACGTTTGGTTCGTGCTAAGCCACAGATTATATATGGACCACAATAAAATCAAGATGGCCGAGACCACCTACAAAATCTATTTACGGAAGAAAATAAACAAGAAAATGTCCTCTATAGCTAAGCAATTATATTATCTAATCTCGGATCAGTATTGAATCCCAACAGGCTTGCTATAAATAATTATCATGATATACTAGTTGTATAGGTAATGCAGGTTGTTAATGCTCTAGGATGTAAAGCTGTGGTTAGACTAACATGTAGGTTACAATTAGTTTGGACTAGAACAAAAAAAAAATACTACTTTACCGACTTTACGTTGCTAAATTGAAGAGTTGGTACCTACAACACTATGACGAAGCATCGAAGTCGGTCAAAGTTACAATCAAAAGTCATTTTTTCAAATTAGGCTGAAAGTCAGCACTTTTTCACCGTCAATATCACATAAGACAGTCCCCCAAAACACCCGTCCTTCGCCACGTCCTAGTACTTTCGCTATGAAGAAGAAACTTCCGTACTTTCGCGGAACAAACTTCCAAAAAATACAGCTGTCTGTCAGTTAAAAAAAATGACATTACAATGCTATGTATGTAGTGCAGTAACTAAGAAAACAAAATACAGAACATTAAAATAAATTATTTTTCATATGGCACCTACTCACGCCAAAAAAAAAACTAACAAATATAAATCTAAATAAATATATACGGACAAATCACACAGATTGAGCTAGCCCCAAAGTAAGTTCGAGACTTGTGTTAAGGGATACTAACTCAACGATACTATATTTATAATAGATACATATATAGATAAACATCCAACACCCAGGCCAATCAGGAAAAGTTCGTTTTCCATCATGACCTGGCCGGGGCCTCCACGTAGCAGGCAGGCGTGTTGACCGCGCTAAGTAAATAAAAACTTATTCCTTAACAAACGCCTCCAACATAAAGGGTGATTTCAGTGCCTTCAAGGCTAGAGATTGGGCTCTTAAAATATATTAGCGCGCTTTACCATTAACATTTGCATCACTGCTTACTTTCTGAGGCGATTGCAGTCAAGCACTAGCTTATAGTCCCGTGTGATTCCGGGCTTAGAATAGCACCATCCCATATCCTTCCGTGGGTGTCGTAAGAGGCGACTAATTGAACTCTCACCAGGGAATCAAATTTCGGCAATCCCCAACCCGCCTGCCAAGCGTGAGGATTATGGACCCCCCCCCCCCCAATGTAATGACAGCCTCGGGGGAGGCCTTTTTTTTTTACATATTATAAACCGGCGCTTGACCGCAATCCTGCCTGATGGTAAGCAGTGACGCAATCGTTGATGGTAAAGCGCACTAGTTTATTAAGAGCCTATTCACTCTAGCCTTGAAGACACTCAAATTGTAGTCCGACGGAACACCGCCGCTGGCAAATTGTTCCAGTCCCTCGATGTACGTGGTATAAAGGAGGAGGCGAAACGCTTCGTCCGGATCGTAGTGGTGTTAACAACGTAAGGGTGGAAACCAGCCGTACGACGGGTCGTCCGCTGGTGGAACGGAGATGGGGGAAATAAATCATGCAATTCCATCGCACACTCCCCGAAATGCATCCTATAGAACACCGAACAGCTCGCTACTCTACGCCTGTGCTCTAGGCTTTGGAGACCAACTCCAGTTATTCCAGGGTCACCAATCAGCCTCTTTGCACGTCTCCACTGAATCCAAAGTGGCCAGGTGACACTTGGCAGCACCAGCCCAAATGTGGCTGCAGTACTCCACACACGAACGGACCTGTGCTTTGTATAACATTAGAAGCTGCCCAGGTGTGAAGTACTGCCGGACCTTTGCGATAACGCCAAGTTTCCTGGCAGCCACCTTGGCCTTGGACTCAATGAACCGCCCAAAATTCAGGTTCGAGGAAATCTCAACTCCCAAAAGCTGAAGGCGGTCGGAACACTCCAAGGACACATTCTGAAAAGTAGGGGCCAAGGTGAACGGGCTCCTTTTGGCGGTGAAAAGACAAGCCTGTGTTTTGGCGGCATTGAATGCTACAAGATTGGCATTGCCCCATTCGGAGACCGCCTGCAGTGCAACACTCGTTCGCTCAACCATGGCCTCCCTTTCGGACCGGATTGATTCCCTACTAGCCCGAGCATCCGGCAGGTATCTCCCTACAACTGTGCTGTCATCTGCATACCCATAGATACCGGGCATCAGCAGATCGTTAATATGCAGCAGGAACAGAGTTGCAGAGAGAACAGACCCCTGAGGAACACCGGCATTAGTTGTCATGGGCTCAGAAGAGCATCCGTCGACAACAACTCGGAGGGACCGTTCAGTCAAGAAGTCTTTTACCCAGCCAGTCAGGCTAGGGGAAATGCCGTACGCTGGAAGCTTACTCAAAAGGCCAGCGTGCCATACCCGGTCGAAGGCCTTCGAGACATCAAGGGAGACAGCAATCGCTTCCCCATTCTTCTCGAGTGCCTCGCCCCAGAAGTGAGTGGCATAGACTAGTAGGTCCCCAGTTGACCGATTGCGGCGAAACCCGTACTGTCGGTCACTGAGGAGATCGTTACCTTCCAGGTATGCCAAGAGGCGCGAGTTCAATACACGCTCCATAATTTTGCAAAGTATGGAGGTGATCGAAATCGGCCGATAGTTGGCAGGATCGGCACGACTACCCTTCTTGGGCACGGGCTGCACGTTAGCAAGCTTCCAGGACTTGGGCACTATACCAGTCCTAAATGAGAGGCGATACAAGCGCGTCAATACAGGAGACAACTCGGGCGCACATGCTTTAAGAACAATCGCTGGTATACCATCCGGACCACTAGCCTTATTCACGTCCAGACGACACAGTACTCTCAGAACCTCCTTGTTTCTAATGCGAACCTCAGGCATTGAAGCTCCGCAATGAGGTAAATTAGGTGGAGTAGCACTGCCAGTATCAAGACGCGAATTATGGGCAAAGAGAGAAGCAAAAAGACCTGCTTTCTCTCTCGCCGTATGAGCCAGTGTTCCATCAGACCAGCGGAGGCAGTGAGGGCCGACAGAAGTTCGCCTCAACCGATTTGGCAAGGGACCAAAAAGATCTGCTACCGGATGGCTGCGCAGATAACTTGTTGCCAATATGGGTGTTGACGCTTTCTGGAAGGGTCACTGCATTCTCCTATCAACCCCAGGGTCTCAAAGCAGGGAAAACAAACATGCAAAGCACTAACCTGGATCCAACAGGACAGGAAAGAGGAATCACCAACGACGGGGCAGGCGCCGGCCGGTCAGCTATCTTCTTTACGTGGACTTGATGCTGCTTGTTCACTGCCTACACTCGTCAAGCACAGACACACCACCAATATGGAAACTGAGGGTTTATTTGGCCAGTGAAGCCCTTAGAAAATCAGATATTCGGAATTATTTAGAATACACGCGGCGTCGTATGCGCTGAGTCCGCCATACTTCTTTTATTTGTTCTTTTTCTTGGCACTCTTGAGAGAGGCGCCACCAGCACGAGTTAAGAGAAGCCCGCGCTTATTTAAATCGTCGTTGACGTAACAAGGATGGAAAATGGAAATGCATGGATAAATTATTAGGATAGTTAATGCTTACACATTTCCCCCCACCTGAAATCCACAAGGGTTTCAAGAAGAATGCGAAAAATTAAGAGTGAAATCAGCAATAGCTGGACTATGAGCTACTGCCGAAAAAATGCATAACAATCTAGTCAATAAGTGTAAATAATTGGTGGCTTATTTTAAATAACCTAAAGACAGTGTGTACTTATACTCTAGTTAGGTATATAAAAGGAAAATAAACTAATTAATTGGTAAGGGACAAACCTTTACCACCGGCCTACGAAACGTCTTTCCGTTAGCAGTTGGAGAGTAACGACTCTAACTACCTGGTCTGAACCTGCATGCACTTGCACGATACGAGCCATTTTCCAAAACATCGGCGGAGTATTAGGTTCGTTAACTATAACTATGTCATTGACTTTGATATTTGGTTCAGGCAAGAACCATTTGCTCTTTTGTTGCAATGTGTGAAGATAATCGCGTTGCCATACGCGCCAAAAGCTTTGAGTAATTTTCCGAAGCATCATCCAACGAGATCGAGGACACGAATTATCACTTATCGGTTCTTCGGGCAAGGCTACTAAAGGACCTCCCGTTAGAAAATGTCCTGGAGTTAGAACGTCAGACTCTGAAGGATCCGTAGATAGAGTACAGAGTGGACAGGAATTTAATACAGCTTCTATTTTAGCTAATATGGTAAAAAATTCTTCTAGAGTAAGAACTTGAGCTCCAACTACTCGCTTCAAATGATACTTTGTTGATTTTATACCACTTTCAAATATTCCGCCGAAATGCGGTGCTCCAGCTGGATTGAATTTCCAGGTAATGTGGCGATTCGCTAAACCATTTGAAATTTCTGGATAATGCTGATGAAGCAGATTCGCAACCCCATTTAAATATTTATTCGCGCCCACGAAATTTGTCCCACAGTCTGTTACTATTGTATGGCATATGCCACGACGAGAGACAAAGCGGTCTAAAGCGGCAAGAAATGCTTCAGCACTCAATTCTGTTACGGCTTCTAAGTGTACAGCCTTTGAGCTTAGGCACACAAATAAACATAAATAAGCTTTGTAAGTTTTTGCGCCACGACGGCGACTCTCTTTAATGATAAAGGGACCCCCCAGATCTATTCCCGTGGTACTAAAGCAGCGAGCTGGTTGAATCCTGGCTGCAGGTAGCTTGCCCATCATTGGTTGACAAGCAACTGGATTCACTTTAAAACATTTGGATAACACGGTCCGTATCAGGAGCCTTAATCCGGTTATCCAAAATTTTCTTTGAATAAGAGATTGTAAAGAGCGAGGGCCACAATGCAAATATTTTATATGGAAATATTCGACTATCTTTCGAGAGATAGGACATTGTTTAATTAACAAGAAAGGGTGTAACGCAGATGGCGACAGTTGAGCCTCATCGATGCGTCCACTTACTCGCAAAATACCATCATCGTCTAGGAAAGGTGACAGCTTTTGAATAGATTTTACACAAGGTTCATTTTTACGCACCCGGTCAACTTCCGAAGTCATGTAATTATCTTGACTGAATTTAACCAGCACTTTCATTGCTTTTTCAAGCTCAGCACTACTAAGAGGAGAGAGATTTCGGTCTTGCCTGGCCGTTTTAGAGTTAGAAACAAAACGATTACACCATGCTACTATTCTTTGAATTTTTGTAAATGAAGAATGTTTAGAAATTAAGTTCAAAAGTGGATTCTCATCATCCGTAACAAGAAGACTTTTACTTTCTATTGATTTAAGTTCAGGCAAGTTCTCCTTCGGAAGTAATACCTGTCTTTTAGGCCATTGCTCAGGTGATTCTTTCAGCCAAGAAGGCCCTGTCCACCAAAGCGGGTGATCTAGAATCTCTGGACATGATACTTCGCGGCTACAACAGTCGGCGGGGTTATCATTTGTTGATACATAGTACCAGCGATCTCGACTAATTAAATCAGTTATCTGAACCGCACGATTGGCTACATACATTTTTAGTAAATGAGGGTCAGTGTTAAGCCAAGACAAGGTAGTGCTGCTGTCGGAATAAGCTCGAATGGAATCGATGGAAATTTTATCTTTAAGCAAATTATACATGTGTGATAGAATTTTTGCTAGAAGCACAGCTGCGCTTAGCTCAAGTCGATTCACCGTTGTTGGTTTTAAGGGGGCAACTCTAGATTTCCCTATTAACAAACTGGTCGTGGTTACATTACCGGGTTCATTGGTAACTACACAGATATAAACACAACAACCATAACCTTTCAAAGATCCATCACAAAAGCCAACTAAATGTACTTGAATAGGATTTGAAGGTATGATTAAACGCGGGAGAGTAATATTTTGTAAATCGGATAAATTTGCAGCTATTAAATGCCATTGTTTGACTAAATTTTGGGGAATAGTTTCATCCCATGATAAATTTAAACGCCATAGATCTTGTAGCAAAGATTTAGCGGCAAAAACGACAGGACAAATCCATCCAAGAGGGTAAAAATGCGAGCTACCAATGAGAGTATGGACCGTTTTGTGAATTTCCATTCGAACGAGTCAGCAAACGTATAAGAAAAGGTATCGTTAACAGGATTCCAACGAACGCCCAATATTTTGACAAACTCACTTCCCGATTCATCAAAAGATTTGGAAGTTTGACAGAATTCTTGAGGGATATCTGTCAGAAGACGAGGATCATTAGAGGTCCATTTCCGTAGTTCAAACTGAGTCTTTGATAGTAACGATATAATATCGTTTTTTAATGCAATAATTTCTTCGAGAGAAGATCCGCCAGAGGTGATATCGTCGATAAATGTTTCCTCTCGGATAACCTGTGCTGCACGACTAGAATACTCAGCACCGTGGTCTTCAGCAAGTTGATGAAGTGTTCGAATGGCTAAGTAAGGAGAACTACTAACTCCGTACGTAACGGTATTGAGTTCGTATCCCTTTAAAACCTCAGTTGGGTCATTACGCCAAAGAACGTGTTGATAACATCTTTCTTGCGGTCTTATCAATATTTGTCTATACATACGACGAATATCCGCAGTAAAAACAACTTTGTGAATTCTGAATTTGGTGATTAGATCAACGATGTCTACTTGAAGTTTTGGACCCACATGAACAATATTATTTAGTGACAGGTCACTCGAAGTCCGACTACTAGCATCGAAGACCACTCGTAACCGTGTCGTGGTACTCTCAGGTCGGATTACACAATGGTGGGGAATTATATAACAGTCAGTAGACGAGGACTGCACTGGCTGCATATGTCCGAGATCCTCGTACTGTTGCATAAATTCTTTGTATTCAGTTTTTAACTCATTTTGACTAGCAGTCTTTTTTCCAAATTTAGAAAACGATTAAACGCTTGTTTATATGATTCTCCTAAGGCTGGAGCATCATCTTTAAGCATAATTGGTACAACGTAACGCCCATCGGAGGTGCGATACGTGCCTTCTTTATATTTTTGTTCGCATATTTCATCCTCGGGACCGGAAATTTTACATTTCGGCGGCTCCTCGGACTCCCAAAACCGTTGAACGATCTCGTCGAGCGCACTAGAAGACGCGACGAGGAGCGTAACGGGTGTAGCCGGAGTTTTAGCTACCACGTTTTGAAGAAACTGACCACTTATCACCCAGCCGAATACACTAGAGAGTGCGCATGGAAAGCCCGGGCCTGGACTGAAACGTGAGCCAGTATATATCTGGTCAAAACAGTCTACTCCTAACAACAGATCGATCGGACCGGATTTATCAAAGTCCTGGTCGGCGAGATCTAGATGTGTAAACTTATCCTTGACGATTGTCGGCAACGACATCGAAGGAATCAGGGATGTGATTTTAGGTAGAACCACTAATTGAATATCAAACTGAGGAGTGTCACTCAATCGAGGTATTATTGAACCGAAGGTGTGACCTTTAATGCTACACACATAATTTTGACCGATGCCACTTACATTTAATTTACATTTCTTGATATGTAAACCTAATTGTCGCGCACAGCTACTTGTAATAAATGAATCCATCGAGCCACTGTCAATAATTGTACGGACATACTGCCACGAACCATCCGATCGCTTCAAACGAACTACTGCTGTACCAAGAATTTTTGTGCTAATAGGTTGATTTGAAATGTTTGACTGGGTAGCACTAGTTAGAGTAGTGTTCATATCGGGATGCTGGGATGAATCCAGTTCACTAGTATGAGACAGTAAACTCTTATGCTCTTCATGTAACAAAGTATTATGCTTTGCATTACAAATGAAACATGTTGACTCAGATTTACAATCGGTAACAGTGTGACCCGGCCTTAAGCAGTTTTGACATAATTTTAAATCTTTAACTAATTGTTGTCGCTGTGTCATATTCATAGAACGCAATTTACTACAACGGTAGATTGAATGATTTTCATTACAACACACACAAACAAACTGACTAACTTTATTATTATTGTTGGAAGAAATTAGAGATGATTTTGGTTGACGCGATAAATAATCTTTATTTGTATTAGGCCGATTTTGTGTACTTGTAGAATTTGATGATGGAATATTAACTGGTTGGCTAACTTCTAATACTTTTATGTAATTTTGTAAATAAGTAATGAAGTTATTAAATTTCGGAATTTCTTCAGTGTTTTGTAATTCAAACCTTTTTTTTGTTTCTGTATCTAAAGGCCTAGACGCAATGTAGAATAAAATAAATCCGCATAAATCATCAATACACAAACCGCGCAAGGCACTAACGCATTCATAAAGTGTGTTAGATAACTCAGATAAGTTAGACAAAGATGGTTTTTGTATGGGATGAATTTTAATTATTTTTTCTAAATAAGCTGTTGCAAGAATACGCTTGTTGTCATATCTGTCTAGTAAAGTTGCAAAAACCACTGAATAATTTGCCGATGTCACAGGCACGCCCTTCGCTAATGTCAGTGCATAACCAGATAAACATGACAGCAAATAGTGAAATTTCTCAGTGTCGGATAATGAACTATTATTATGAACAAGTGCTGTATAACTATCTTTAAATGTTTGCCACTTTTCTATATTACCATCAAACTTTGGAAGTTCCAGCTTCGGCAACTTCACTCGCGAACGCACGTGACCTTGACCTAATTCCGGGCGACAGTCGCTACCTGCGCTCGCATCGAGAGAATCCGCAAACTCAATAACACAGTAATACAATTCATCGAATGACAGTAACACTTTATGATCGATAACAAACGAAGGTTTAAGCTTTAATTGCAACTGGTTAACATCATCGTTGCATTCCAAAAATCTATTACGAATCTCGTCAATCTTTTTGTACCTAGCTCGAAAAGCTGCAAATTTAGTTTTAGTTTCTTTAACTGTTTTGGCTAAATCGTAAAGTATCTGCATACTTGTAAACTCATATTCCCGCCTTTTAATAGCGGTTATTAATTCCACTTCGCTCATAGTTCACTTGGTATACGATATCCGAACGCTCAAAAAGATAAAAGTTATAAAAGTAGGTAAAACGGAAAAAACGTAAGCCGGTAGGTAGGCAGCAATGCACGCGCGAACGTATTGAATGAAATACAAGCACACACGTCTCAAAGTTATTTATTAGAATATAAGTTTTGACTTTGAGGTAGTTCCAAGCTAATCCGTCTCCCGCCGGAGACAAGTACTACGAGTGTAGGTACCTCGGTACTAAATTCGAGAAACTTCGAACTCACGTTTTTAAAAGTAATTTATGCAATTTGTTATTTAATACAAATAAATGCAGCTTATTACAAGGGAATTAACGAGGTATGAATGTACGATTGAATAGTCAATCGGTCTCAAATAAGAAACAATAACTAGGTATCATGGAATGACCTAGGTTTTATTTAGACACTTAGAACTTGAAAGGCAAATTGAAATTGCCTTAAGTAGGTAAGTATACAAATAAATTATAATTGGGATTACGTATTTAACGTAATAATGAGAATGGAAAGATTTAATTTCCGATAGTAGGTATTTTTGAAATAACTGCGCGAGGAAGATTCCTCACAGGAGGCACCATAATTAATGTTGACGCTTTCTGGAAGGGTCACTGCATTCTCCTATCAACCCCAGGGTCTCAAAGCAGGGAAAACAAACATGCAAAGCACTAACCTGGATCCAACAGGACAGGAAAGAGGAATCACCAACGACGGGGCAGGCGCCGGCCGGTCAGCTATCTTCTTTACGTGGACTTGATGCTGCTTGTTCACTGCCTACACTCGTCAAGCACAGACACACCACCAATATGGAAACTGAGGGTTTATTTGGCCAGTGAAGCCCTTAGAAAATCAGATATTCGGAATTATTTAGAATACACGCGGCGTCGTATGCGCTGAGTCCGCCATACTTGTTTTATTTGTTCTTTTTCTTGGCACTCTTGAGAGAGGCGCCACCAGCACGAGTTAAGAGAAGCCCGCGCTTATTTAAATCGTCGTTGACGTAACAAGGATGGAAAATGGAAATGCATGGATAAATTATTAGGATAGTTAATGCTTACACAATGGGTAATGCGGTCGAAGCGAGCCTTCTTGAGCGCCTTGTAGGACTTGGCAGCACGGTTAAAGGCTCTCTTCTTTGAGCTTAGATCCAGAGCTCCGCGGTCACGAGCGTCAACCCAGGCGAGAAATGCCGTGTGCTTACGCTGTTCAGCTTGGACACAATCGGCATTGAACCATGGGCGAGCCGAGCCACCGACGGGCACGTCATTGAATGGGATAAAATACTCCATAGCTTGACGCACCACATCGGTTATAGCGTCCGCACAGCTCGACGGATTGTCAGAAGAGAAGCAGACCTGCTGCTAAGGATAAGACGCAAAGAAATGGCGCATCTCATCTCAATCCGCTGACCTGTATCGCCACATTCGCCGTTCACCACGAGAGTCGTGATCTGGCGGGGAGAAAGACGATACAGACTTCACCAGACAGTGGTCTGAAGTTCCCAACGGTGAGGAAACTGTTATAACACATCTGTCCGGATCAGTGGTCAGCAGAAGGTCCAAACAGTTGGCAGTATGGCCAACTACATCAGGCACCCTAGTCGCTTGCTCTACCAGCTGGGAAAGGCCCATAGAAAGCGCGAAGTTTCGCGCTTCGCTCCCAGCGTGGTCGGTCCTCTGGTATGGGAAGAGCCAGTCCTGGTGGCAGGCGTTGAAGTCCCCCAGAGCGACGAACTGAGCGTCAGGGTGCCGATGCAGAGCATTGTCAGCAGCCTCACTGAGCTGGTCAAATAATCTAGTTGTCTCCTGATCACCGCTGTGCGATCGGTAGACACAGGTGTAAACAATTTTGTCCACACCAGTGTCAACCAACAGTCATAGGGACGAGAAGTGAGGGTCTTCGAGGTGACGGAGGCGTCGGAAACAGATGTCATTGCGGACATACACACAGACCCCGGCACGCTGCAGGAAATGATGCTCCAAAGAGTATCCCGGGTAGCCGAGGTATGCCGCATCAGTCGGACATCTGATCTGGGTCTCCGTCAGGAAAAGTAGATGTGGCTTTTCAGTCTCAAGGTGGTAATGTACTGCAATGAGATTGGAGTGCAGACCTCTAATATTTGCGAGGTGCACTTTAAATAAGAGGACGTGCGCCCGCTGTGCACACCTACTTTTCTTTATTGAACTTTTCATTTAAAAAAAATGAGTGAATAGGAAGGAAGACGGCAGTTGAGTGAGGTGATGCAACGTTAAACCTCACAATGCGACCAACGATGCTGGGCCAGAGGGAGATTGTTCTGGAGACTGCGGGGACGCCCGACCCCCCCAGGGATCGCCATCGGGTCCTCTCGTCCGGTCGCCAACCGGCACGATGGGGCCACCCTGGGATTTTACGCAGTTGGCGGGGCAGCCTTTCGTATGTGGCTGGCACACTACTTGGGCCCCCAACCTAAGCGGAGAACCGTGCTTCGGATCCCGCTACCCTCCACGAACAAACTCCCGACACAAAACCATCTGGCGCATCGCACCCGGCATACACTGCAGCACAACTGCTCAGACCCGTCCTCCGAACGGCTTCACCAGACATCATGCCGAAACACGACGAATGGCTTGGCGGCTTGTCTTTGTCGGGTGGGTGGTAACTTACGCCGGCGGTCGATGTTGTGACCTACCACCGAGAAATTTTGTCCAGCAGTGAACCTCTTTAGGCTGAGAAGAAGAAGAAGACAAGCTGATAAATATAAAAAAAAGGAACTCCCAGTTTGATTGAAAATAATGTTTTGCTTTTGATAGTTTATTTCTTGAAAAACGCATAGAAAAAACGAAGGCGATGCGATGCTGGGGGGAGTCGCCACTCTCAGAGTAATTTCACGCGGACAAAGACGCAGGTACATGCTATGTTAATGGCTATACGTATAACTAAATGTAAATGTCTGTCATATTGTTAGTTCTGAAGCACTGACGTTTGAGCAGGGTTCGTCTTGCATGTGTCCGCATAATGAGGCTTTACTCATAGAAAAGGGGTTTGGAATCGCAGTCAAAGTTTCCAAAAGTCTTTGCTTTTTATAGACTTTGGTTAGCATAATATGTAATTTTAGTGTAGACAAAAATTGTGAAGTTAGATTACTTAAAAGGGCGAAGCATAAATTCTTCAACACCAAAAAAAAGCACTTTCTTTTGGGTTTTTTGAAGTATCTTGTAAAGACAACACGCGGGTCCAGTGTGGGTTAGAAGACGTTTTTTAAAACTATATAAACTACAGCTTGATCGTAATAACGCCTAATGGTGAACAGTGTTGCAACCGTTGGTGGTAAGAGCTTATTCGAGATAGCCTTTTTTGTTTAATAAACATACATCCGTATTAATTTCAGTAGTTATTGCGTGAAGTGTATTAAACATACATCCGTATAAATTTCAGTAGTTATTGCGTGAAGTGTATTAAACATGCATCGGTATAAATTTTAGTAGTTATTGCGTGAAGTGTATTAAACACACATCCGTATAAATTTCAGTAGTTATTGCGTGAAGTGTATTAAACATACATCCATATAAATTTACATGTTTATAATTGATATTAAGTAGGATTTTCAAAGAAAACTCTTTCGTCTACACGAGCCTTTACAGATTCTAATCGTATGATAAAAGACGTGTAATGATGGGGCTCGTAATACATTTGTTAACTCAATCACGTTACCTTTTAATAAGTACCATGTGGTAGGTACTTATTTAATAATTCAATTTAACATAAGTTGATTACTATCACAATCTCAACTTATTTAAATTACTCTGTTTTCGACCTAAAAGTGTCAACACTTTTAGGTCGAATAAATTAATTATTAACTATCAATAATTAGTAGTAGATAGTATATTATCTATGTGTCCGTGACATAGCAGACAAACTGCAAAAGAGTCGCCTGCGCTGGTACGGTCTTACGTAAACCGGCACGTTACGTGGGCAATAAATGTCTTGCCATGACGCCTCCGCCGGGCCGGAACAAGCTAGGTAGACCAAAGAAGTGCTGGCTTGACGTTGTAAGAGATGACATGTGTGCTAACAATCTCACATCACGGGATGCCAGAGATCGTGCGAAATGGAGGCGTATTAGTAGGAAAGTGGACCGCGGGCTCCAACGCGAAAGCCGCGGATGCGACCGGGATTATGCGCTGAGATGATGATGAGTATATTATCTATAAGTAGTAGTAAATATTAAAATAAATAGGTGAGAAAAAAAAAACTGGCATATACATAGTTAATAAGTGTAAGACTGATTTACACAGTGCAATTTAATTGCCTATGGCATACAATAAAATTGATGCAACGTATGACTTGCATCGTCTAAATGGTGTTTAGACAATGCAACTTTTAATGTGGCTTCAACTTAATTGAAGCCATGGGCAATTTAATTGCACAATGCAATAACTTGATTCTTGTTTGTATTTTAGTTACACTACACTGGCAAACAAGGTTGACGGACCTTTTATAAGACTTTGGGCTTGCAAGTATGTTCTAGTTGATTAAGAGCCTAATCACTGAAAAAAACTCAGTGAATTGGAAGGAAGACGGCAGTTGAGCGAGATGATGCAATGTTAAACTGAAAAGATGACTAAAAAGATGTTGTGCCAGAGGGAGAGTGATCTGGAGGAGATCCCTCTACGACCAAACTCCCGATACAACAACATTTGGCGCATCGTACCCGGCACACATCGCAACACAACTGCTCAGACCCATCCTCCGTAAGGCTTCACCAGACATTATGCCGGAATACGACGAATCGCTTGGCGGTAAGACTTTGTCTGGTGGGTGGTAACTTTGCCGGCAGCCGATTTTATGGCCTACTACCGGTGTAGCTAGTTTATTTGTTTTTAACCGACTTCAATAAGGAGGAGGTTACTCAATTCGACCGTATATATGCTTTTTTTATGTTTGTTCGCGCATAACTTCGTCGTTTATGAACCGATTTTGATCATTCTTATTTTTCTGTTGGAAAGAAGACGTTCCCAAGGTGATCCCATGATAAGGATATCAGGCTTTGATGGTGTAAGACCAGAGAAAACAAGGGAAACTTTCAAAAATTGTAGGGGCGACTAGTGCATTTTTTAGCATTTTCATTAAGTATTTTAAAGCACTACAATTTAATAAAGGTCTGGAGTAGATCTGATGATGGAGCCGGGAGACAGTCGAAGGAACTCAACAATTCACAGCAGCTACCTTGTGTTTGTGCTTGAATAATTTATATTGACAAGAACCTTACACCTAGATGGGTGGTGACTGTCATTAGGGAGCTGATGATGATGTCAGTTCAGGGAACTCCTAAACGATTTACAGTAGCTACCTTGTATTTGGACTCAATTCATTTATATTGATGAGATCTTTGCACGCATTGGGTTAAAATAATGGTCTGCAGTAAATTTGATGATGAAGAACATAGGCAGTTGAGGGAATAATAATAATAAATAATAATAATAATTGTTTATTTCTCACATTTGTACATAATTTTTACAATAATTTTCTTAACTCTAAGTAGCACTGATGTATAATTTGTCTGAACTAGGTAGAACTTATTTTTATTTCGCAATAAATTAACAATAAAAGTAGTACGTAAAAATCTAGGACACAACTGAAGTATACAGTGTTATTATTAGTATCCTATTGCTTACATAGTAATATTAGATAATGCAATGATTATTATTTTCTAAATTTATTTACATACTGTAAGTAGGTCTTCAGTCTGCTCATATGTTAAACCTTGTAGATAATTAAAAACAACATTCTTACAGCTAAAATAATTCAAATTATAAATATTTAATACTCTATTTAACCTATTGTATAAAAAGGGCCCTAAGAACATATAGAATTTGTGTGTAAATGCATATTTAGAGGTAGAGGTTGAGCTGCACACTATATCATTCCGCCTTTTGGTAATTATATTAGCGTTGTAAGTAAGCGTAGCATGCTGTTTTAGTGTTATGTGCAGTATATAAATTTGCCGAACTGACAAAACTTTGCAGGAATTGTATAACTGGAAGGTAGGGAAAAGGAAAGGCAGAGAATGTGCTACTTTTAGAACAGCTCTTTGCGCACGTTCGAGGGAGAGAAGGATAGATTTTGATGTTCCACCCCATGAAGTTATGCAATATTGAAGTATAGATTGACATAGAGCATAAATACACTTGTTTCACTAAGTTGGCGTCTGCAATGGAGCGCAGTTTTTTGAATACAAACATCAGTTTACGTACTCTTGTAACCAAACTTTCAATATGTTGTCTAAAGGATAGTGTGTTGTCAACAAAGACTCCAAGATATTTTAGGCACTTTGTTTCAAGGATCCTAGGACAGGTACAAGAATACTTACGGGTAAAAATTAAAGTAAACAAAATTACGTCGTTTCCCAACTATATTTGCGTCAGCTTCCAGTCTGACCGGATGCAACTGAATACATAGTACTTTTAACAACTAAAAGTGTAAAATAAAAACTTTTTACAAAAAAACAACCGACTTCCAAAAACCACTACAAAGTGAAAAATAACTAATTTCGGAGGTCGGTGTCAAAAATGAATATGCAAAACCAAAGACACCGACTTCCGAAATTAGTTATTTGTAGTGGTTTTTGGAAGTCGGTTGTTTTTTGGTAAAAAAGTTTTTATTAATTTTTTGGTTACCTTAAACCATATTCAGCCTATAATGTTTTCACTGCTGGCATACAGGCCTCCTCCCGGTGCAAGGGAGCGGGCCGTAATCTACCACGCAGGCCCAGTGCGGGTTGGTATATGTCACATGTCTTCGAAGTTTTTGTCTCTAGGACATGCCAGTTTCCTGAAGATGTTTTCCTTCACCGTTTTGAGAGCAGTGGTGAAGAAATAATTTACACAAATAAAGCGCTTGACGGGGTTCAAAACTACGACCTACAACTTGTAAATCGCGACCGATACCACTGGGCCACCGATGCTCTAGCAATCTAATTTTTTGTTCAACGTTATCGGTGCTTAGCCCCGTTGATGGACCTCAGATGACTGTTAACAAAAGAGGTTTTTTTTTTTTTTTTTTTTGATATGGCATCTCGTGGGTGGCTACTTTAGAGACCGTTACTACTTAATCGAACTTTCCTGTGAATGCCTTAATTAAAAATTAAAGCCTCCAGCCAGGGCATAAGACTACTTAAAACTAAGCGACTACGCACTAAGGGCACCCCCTGTGGGGTACGGACCTCGGCTTAGGGCGTCGCTGGAGAGGACAGCAAGGGACGGCTGGATCGAAAGTTACAAAAGAGGCGCGCGTCATATTTTATTTAAGGCGATTAGTAACGACGATGACCTTGCGCATCTGGGCGGGGCTAGGCAGAAACCCCCGCGCACCCCGCATATATTTACGTGCACATTTCCTACTCGCTTGCTTCAAGCGCGGACGTCTCGCAACAAACGTAGAATGCCATATATACCATGTTTATAAAGTATACTATTCTGTCTAAAAAGTACCTAATATAGAATTACGTGGTATCAAAACTCATACCCTAATGTGAAACATATTAGGTAATTACTTTTATTATGTTGTTTTCGATACTGCTTTGCGGGGATTTTTTTATTTAAAAAAGGGAAATAAATATTGATTTATAAAAATGATTAATGCAAAATGGGAACCGGTTTATTCTTTTTTATTTCTAGTTATTATTTAGCATTTAGCGTTTTTGGTATAATTCCCATTGATACTTACCAGGACTTAAAAAAAAAATATCCCGGAAACTCCATCATCTAAATAAAACTCACAGGTCAGACTAAAATAGGTGCATATTATTTAGAATATGTACATATTGTTTAAAAATTTAGCTGACCAAATTTTAGAAAAAAGAAATTGTTTTGATTTACCTACTAGAAAAAAAAAATGGGGAAATTTAATCAAGTTTCATATGGATTAAATTACAAGTATCAATTATATATTTTTTTAGGGAAGGAAAATATTATTGTTTTGGACTTAGCAAAAATTTGACGATTTTTTTTTTTGAGATGTTCTTAATTTTTATTGGAGGAATGAACAGGATGTGGTCTTAGAAATAGGGCATGCAATTAGCGTAATTTTTGTTTTACCGGTAAAAAAACGGTAATTGAAATATTTTTACCGGTAAACCGGTAAATGTAGCACCTTTAGATTAATTTAGACAATTTTCATTTTCGAAACGCAGCCAGCCAACGGATGCTGGTAAATCTACATCAAGCCCGTGGAGAACCCGGAAATAACCTCAATGTAGCTTGCTAAACCTCCATGCGATCTTTAGTGTCAAGTAGGTATATTGGCTTGCACCAGTTCTTTTTAGCCAAGGCAAGGAGAGCGGAGTGAGTCCCTTGTCAACCGCGACCACATCTGGACGCATTCCTACGTCGGTTTTTAGGAAATATTCCCTGCGACTGCATATCTCGCGATTGTGGAGGGTCTTAACATTTGAAAAGCTTCAACTTTCACTTTTTCGCGGGGTACAGCCTCATAACCGATGTCAGTGGGTGATGCAATTGAATTGTAGTCAGCACCGTACGGACCCTCCTATCCAGGGTGTCGACTTCGGTCCGAGTCCATTTTAGTATGCTGAAAGAGTACATAAAATCGGGATGATCCAACCGTTGAAGGCTCGTACCTTATTTCCGCTTAATAGAAGACTATTTATTACTTTTTTCAGCGATGCGAAGATGAATATGAGATGCGAAACGTTTCTTCAGCGATTGCTTCATACCACTAACATTGATACGTTGGGTATCAATGTTACTGGTGTAAAGCATTCGACATACCCAATATTTATAGGTTTCAGATGCAGAGAGCGCTCTAAGGTTTACGGAACGTGAGTTGGGTTCCCATGGATGCCGCAATCTCTCCTCGCTTTACATGCATGACCACACATTTATCCACACAAAATTCCATCCTGATAACGCTACTGAAATTTTCAGTAATTTTCAGTAGCTCCTTCAGTTGAAATTTGTGGGGAGCAATGAATTTTAAGTCACTCGTGTAAAGGAGGTGCGATATAACTAATAACCTGACCACCTCTACTCAGCCGATAGTCTAGACGTGTATTCTCCAGCAGTGTACTTAGAGGATTCAAGGCTAAGCAAAATCAAAGTGGACTCAAAGTATCGCCCTGGAATAGACCTGGCTCGGATCGCTCTTCCTATGAATATCTCGATATCCAGGATAGCAAAGGACCGTCCTCCATTAGCCATACACGTCATTAAGGTGGTGTGCAGAGTTGCATCAACTTTATAGAACTCCATCACCAGCATGAGCCTTGCATGTGGCACCAAGTCATAATAGGCCTTATTATATAATAATAATTATTATTATTCATTTATTTCTCCTCACAATGTTTTGTTCATAGCTAAAACCGTACAATTAGTCAGTCTAGTATTTGTAACATATGTCAGGAGCTGGTGTCCGTGAAAGGCAATATAAAAAAAAAAGATAAAAAAAAACTATTCAACATATCGATAGATCCTTTTCGGAACGACAAACTTGTTGGGTAATGGCCATGTTATTAAGGAGTAGCTCCTTAGTACCGCGGGAGCCACTCCTACATCCATTTTGAGAGGCAGACATGATGAATTGCTGTCAATATGTTTATTAATTTTAACTTTAAAATTGGATGTAAGAACTTTAAAGATGGTCGGTAAACAAGTGATCGGCCTATAATTTTTGGGTTCCGCAGTGCTACCTGATTTACGGAGCAGGTGGGTTACTCTAGTTGTTAAGAACTGAGGTAGCGAACCAGACTCAAGCGAGCGTGCAGCCTTGAAAACCATTTGATCCAAAAAAGCGACAGGCACCATACAGATACTGCGCCAGAATGAACACATGGCATCGTCATCCAGTAGGTAAGTGTCAGCCACCTTGGTCTGGTCGATAAACAAGGTGGGTTTATATCATTGTTTTAGAAAGTGCGATTCTGGGTGTAACGTACGTTTTCTGCTTCAGGAAGTCGATGTGCTTCCTGACACGGGTCGTATAATCCTGTAGGTTGGTATTTGTACCTGAAAATACCCGCCTTACAAAGCGTGTCACTCTAGGACGAGTATCACATTCCCTGAAGCAGATTAGTTTACCGATAAGTGCTCTGGCCCCACCAATACGGTATTCAATCCTGCACTGCCATGATAGTAAGACTGGTTACGTTCGTCTAGCTCTGGAGTCATTGGAAAATTTGACATGAGTTCGATAGTCGTTGTATAGTATAGTTATATAAACTAATGAATAACACGAATCGTCACAAACGCTTACGTCAAAGCTACTGTCAAGTGTCAAACATTATATATAATGGAAAGTTTGACGTATGCGTGAATAAATGAACAACGTTGCCCAAAAACATAAAACCGGTAAATTACCGGTTTTATATTTTTTTACCGGTAATTTTATAGTTACGAAAAAAGGCGAAAGGAGAAAAGGCGGTAAAAATGAAAACCGGTAAATCGGTATTGCATGCCCTACTTAGAAATAACTTTAACCCGAAGGAATCTAGAAGCGCGATATAACCGAATCATACTAATTTTATAAATGGGAAAGTCTCATACTAATATTATAAATGGGAAAGTGAGTTTGTTTGTTTGTTTGTTCTGCTTTCACACTGTAACTACTGAACCGATTGCTTTGAAATTTTGTAGACGTAAAGTTAGGAATCCGGATTAAGTGATAGGGTACTTACTTCTTATCCCGGAAAAAATTGGTGTTCCCGAAGGAAATCTGAAAAGCACGATATAATCGAACTCCACGTGGGCGAAGCCGCGGGCGGAAAGTTAGTATCAAAATAAAACATCATATAAAGTCACGTAAAGCGTCCCAGCGCGGCAATAAATGCAAACATTCAATAATTATACACAAAATCACTAAAAATACTTCGTTCCACTCGAAGTACTTAGTGTTACAGCTTGCGCTTCCCGCTCATCTATGAAGCTATACTTAGTTTCATAATTATTTTATATTTATCGTAGTTGCGTAATTATTTATGTTAATTTAAATTTATTATGATCACTTTAAATTACTTGGGAGGATTTTAAAACCTTAGTTTATTCTAAAATCACACTTGGAAGTACACTTCCGGTCTTTCGGCCATTAATTTATTAATTTTAGAATTATTGATGCAACTTCCGATTACCGCCAACTTTTATTATAAAATCCTATCGAGCATTAGTCTTCCCGCCCATCTGATATTTATTTATTGAATCAAGCATTGTTCAAATAAATAAATATAAACAACTTTCGATATTTTAGGTTAATCCAAATATCTGTACACAATAAATGACAATTACTAGCGTTACTATTAACTTTTTCTTAATTTTATTCAATACCTGATAATTTCCGTTTCCGTTGTCTATTAGTGTTGTGACTATTCGTTAGTGTTTTGACTCAATGGTGTATAAAAGCTACTGATGTCTGTACTGTTGATCATTAATTAAACAGACTTGTACTGGATCATACTACGTCGTTATTATTTTCCACGCTTCTGAAGCATGTCTTTACATTAGCATCCAAGGGTGCGCGGAGCAAAAAGTGACACAGCCTCCCAGTGGCGAAGGGTGAAATTTTGACAAAGGGAAGCCGGTCCAAAAAAATAAACACTTACCTACTGCAGGATATCGTGGAGGAGGTCTTCAGATAAGAATAATATTAAAAGCCCCACCTTCACCATACAAAAAAGGACTGATGATTTGATAACAGTGTCTTTCAAGTATGATAAAAGCGGCTTTGAGAAAAGCCTTTTTCGACGTGCATCTCCATACCACACATGCATGCTTGTTAGTAAGTACTAAGTTAAATACTAAGAAAAAATAAAATAAAAAATTACAAAAATAATAAAGTGTTAAAAACCGAACCACACAAACACCGATCCAAAACCAACAAAAATATTAAGCAAAAATAAAGCAAATTATACACAATCACAACGTTATTTATATTGTAATGCAATGCGTCTGTTTTTTTTAACAAAATGAGCTAAAATGTTGTTATAAAAATTCGGATTACTTTTCATTTTATCAAGCAAATTTTTTTCAATTGACATGATAGCCAAATCGGACAATCTCTGCTCTTTTTGGCAGTTTCGCACATACGTGTGAATGCGTTTTAAAGCAGAAAATGACCGCTCAGCTGAAGCTACTGAAATGGGGAGGGTCAGAATTAAACTGCAAAGAGTCGAAACTTGAGAAAATGCTTCTTTCAAAGACGTATTCTGGAGCTGTAAAAAAAGCTCATAAGTGTCCAATTTATTTAACGACGCTGACGTAAGACTTTAAGTTCATTCAGCAGGTAGTCTGTTGAGCAGCACTCTATATGAATTAAAGCCATAATAACAAACAAAATCCACAGTATTTAACCAAATCTGCGATTAAATTACCTTACAGAATCAGTCACAGTTTAAATAACACAAATATTAAAATATAACAAACGAAAAACACGAAAAACGAACACATGTTACATACTAACAATAATTTATTTTCAACCAAACGAAATGGAACACGAAAATATGCCAAAATAAAAAGAATATGACTTGCGAAGGATTTCATTATAACGCTAATTCTTTTTAATTTTGTCGTGTTTCCTTTCTCTAGTGGCGTGGTTTCTTTGTCTCTTTCTAATAGAGGAGAGGAGAGAACTGCAAGCCGTTTGGCATTAGCCTATCTTTTCTCAAGTTTTACGGACGGTTAGCGAGCATTAGAAAGAGATGGTCTGACACGCTCTGTCTCTTTTCGCCTCATAGTAAAACGTTTGACCGAGGTAGGCTGTAATTCGTCGAGTTGCCTTCAATGTAATGTACGAAAAATTTAAGCGCTGATTAATTTACGACTATAAAATGAAATGTGATACTTAGGGTATTGCTAAGAATTACTATTGCTATTGTAAATCGCGCAGGCATTTGATTAATAATACTTTGTTAATGAATTAGAATGTAAATACTTTTGTATGAATATGGAACTGATTTTTGAAAGGTAACCCGGTGGGAATCGGCTTGTATGGACTCTTCGCCACTGCAGCCTCCTCTCACGAGCGCTGGCGCGAGACTGCCGGCCACCCGCGCCCGCGTCCCGCATAGAGCCCCTCTGCACCTCGTAAGGCGGAAACTCGTACGGACACTCATTTTTATTACTTATCTTATTAAATATTTCATCAATTTTAAAATAGAACTATGATTCTTTAGTTCTTACAGGTACACGTTACTGCGAGTAAGAATATTTTAAAAAGTCTAAGGGCTTTAAGAGAAATATCGATGTAAAAGTTAAAAAACGCCGTGTAGAAATATTTTTTTTGACGTAAATATAGGTCGTATGGAAAATAATAAACAATGAATATGTTGTGCTTGAATCTGTGATTATAATATATTTTTTTCAAAATTTTTGATCCAGGCATTCTGGAGTAATAAACTTTGAAAGATGAGCGTTTTTGGCCGCTCGAGGGTATCTATCCCCTGAAAAGGAAGATTCTAGAATCTAGTAGCTATGGCTCGGCCTCTTTGGTTCCCACCCGGGGAATGGTTCCAAAAAGGTTCGTGTTATAATTGGTACTAGTATTTGTTATATACTAATGGTTATGTTATGAGTTAGGTAAGTTCATACTAACGCTATATGGATCCATTGGATATTATAACTTCAGGTAAATGCGTTTATTTGGAATAAGTTTACAAAGAAAACGAGTATAGATTTCAAATTTAAAACTGGGGCGCAGCTATCAACGCCTATCTAAACAATATGTTACATTTGTTCCTAGACTAGTCATAAAAAGAAAAAAGAAGTAGAAGTTACTAGAATAGTATAAATATTCTTTATTATGTACACAATGTAAATTTGACAGCATAAATATGAAGATTTTGCTTTGGTGACACAAAGGGCGGTCTTATCGCTAAGAGTGATTTTTAAAGACAGCCTTTGAATGGGATACCAAGGGTAAGGAAAGACAAATAGTTTAGGTAGTCTACTAACTATATGCGTGAATGTGTGCGTGTGTGAGGCTGTTTGTGTGTACCTAACTTTGTCTATGTAAGATTAGTTAGTCTACTTTCCCCCAGCGACCCTTGTCTTCCCATCGCACCGCCTGTCTACAATAGTACTATGTTTTGAGTTGTGCTGCGTTCTTTCAACATTTTCTTTTTGCTCGTCTCCTTAAAATCCTAGCGTAATGTTATTTAGCCTATAGCCTTTCTGAAAAATTGGGATAATAAACGTAAAAATGTACTTATTAATCCGACGACGGTAGTTCTAGAAAATATGAGGTTAACAAACAAATTGTTTCGTTTTAGTATTACGTAGTTTAAATAGATTTACCGACGGAATTACTTCATATGATATTTGATAACAGTTTCATTTCAGTTGCTTTTAATAATACCAAAATGATTTGATTGACGCAATTGCCAATTGAAATAAAATCCAGCATTTCATCCTCAAAAGCATCTTCAAATGACCTCCATATTGTTTTTATCGTCAAATCTTCAATAGTTTTAAAATAAAAATAAAAACACGAAAATATAAAACAGTTATATTTTTGTACCACCAAAAAGAAACACTGAAAACACGGTACGGAACCCTTAAGAATATAAAAAAACGAACAACCCTAATTAAACCCCAAACTGCGATGGTGCTGGTAGACCAGAGCCATGAATTTAAAATTTTGAATTACTGCTGCCTTAAAAATAAAAATATCTGGGGTGGTGCGAGTGTCAGGAGATTAGCGATTTACTTACCCTATTATATTTTTATACCGTGTGCTTCCGGGCTTAGTATAGTACCAACCCATATCCTGCCGTGGGTGTTGCAAGAGGCGAACTAAGGGAACTCTCACCAAGGAAGCGGGCAGCAGCGCTTTTCCTGTGGAATAACAACTTACTGCGATCCCCAACCCTCCTGCCAAGCGTGGTGATTATGGCAATGCCCACCATAGGAATGAAAGCCTTGGGGGAGGCTTTTGTCCAGCAATAGACCTCTACAGGCTGAGGAGAAGAAGAAAAAGATTTTATTTTTATACTCTTTGGATATAATCTTAGACGTCTAATCAAGGTTTTATGGGGAGGGTAAGGGAGAAAAACCTGAAGATTTGATCGGCCGATCGAATCTATACAAATCTCACCACGATAAGTTAGGTGAAGTTAACACCTCACTACCTCGTAAAGGAAACGAGGTCCGGACAGACCGGGCCAGCACGAGTGTGGAGCCGCGGGAGTCCAGATTCTTCCGCGGCTCAGGTGTGATTATAGACACCGGGGTAGTTTTTAGTTACTAAGAGTCTGACAGACCGGACATATATGAGGATTATGCACCCCGAAAAAAAAGAAGTTAGCTTATTGGGAGTTGTCAATAGGGAAGGTACGGTGCGGCATACGCAGAATGTGCCACTTTTATTTTTTATAAATTATAAATTAGCGCTTTAACGCAATCCCGCCTGATGGTAAGTAGTGATGCGATCGTTGATGGCAAAGCGCGCTAGTTTATTAAGAGCCTATTCACTCTAGCCTTGAAGACACTCAAATTGTAGTGTGACGGAAAACGTCGCTGGCAAATTGCTCCAGTCCCTCGATGTACGCGGTATAAAAGAGGAAGCGAAACGCTTCGTCCGGATCGCAGTGGTGTCAACAACGTAAGGATGGAAACTCGCCGTACGACGGGTCGTCCGATGGTAGAACGGAGATGGGGGAATTAAATCATGCAATTCCCTTGCACACTCATCAGAATGAATCCTATAGAAAACCGAAAGGCAGGCTACTCTACGCCTGTACTGGGCTTTGGAGACCGTTTCGAATAAAGTCTGGGTCGCCAATGAGCCTCTCCAATGGATCCAAAGTAGCCAGGTGACATTTCGCAGCACCAGCTCAAATGTGGCCGCAGTACTCCACACACGAGCGGACCTGTGCTTTGTACAATATTAGAAGCTGCCTTGGTGTGTGGTGTATGACGCCAAGTTTTCTGGCAGCCACCTTGGCTTTGGACTCAATGGACCGCCCAAAGTTAAGGTTCGAGGAAATCTCAACTCCCAAAAGCTGAAGGCGGTCGGTGCACTCCAAGGATACATTCTGAAAAGTAGGAGCCAAGGTGATTGGGCTCCTTTTGGCGGTGAAAAGACACACCTGTATTTTGGCAGCATTGAATGCTACAAGATTGGCTTCGCCCCATTCGGAGACTGCCTGTAGTGTAGAACTCGTACGCCCTACCACAGCCTCTCTTTCCACAACTGTGCTGTCATATGCGTACCCATAGATACCGGGCATCAGAAGATTGTTAATATGCAGCAGGAACAGAGTTGGAGGAGTCGCGCTGTGCGCTCAGAAGTAGTAAATAAGAGTTAGTTGTCACTATTAGTTGGAATAACAGCTCAAACAACGCTCAGATCACCTAATTCTGCACAGAATGACATGAACTACCTTCTTGCAAAATTAGGTTAATTTTGCAAGAAGGTAACAGAATCTCACTACTGTAGACTATTTTGTTTTTATTAGGTATCTTTACTTGTTGATAGGCATACGCTGTCTTATCATAACTACTGTAACTTGAAAACATTGTGAAAGCCAATTGTTCTTAAAAGTACTCCGAGATTGCTGGCAAAAGATTTCATTGAACATCAACGTTTATTTTATTATTCATGTACACACAATAAAAGGATACAATTACGGATATGACAAAATTAAGGTCTGAGTACAAAAGTGCTCCTTATTTCTTAAAAGTTTTCATCCAGCGGACCTGCGAAAGGGGAAATAAAACAGAAATGTAGACAGTAGTGTGTAAGAACAAGGAGGAAATCAAATATGAATGCAATAAGTATAAAAGCAACAATGTTAAATATAAATTCCACATATAATCCCAAACAAATAACATCAGTATACTTAAATAAATACTTAATACTAAAATATATAAATATGTATCTATAGAATATGTAAAGAAAACCCTGTCCGATCCGTGAAGGTATTATTAGGTATCGATAACTGATTCTACTAATGCCCACAAAGACAGGCTAAACTTAAAAAAAAATCCCCCTAAAAAAATAAATATTATTTCGCAAAAAAAGGTAACTTAATACATGTGCGCTAAGCAAGCCCTTCCACGGGCGGCGGGGGGCAGGGCACGCGGCACCTGTGACGTGGTCGCGTCGCTATTCGCTTATAATAATACCGGTGTTGTCACTTTTTTTAAATTACCAATTCAGGGAAATTGGAATTAATTCCCGGGAAAAAAGGATTATTTCAAAATTCATTAGTATTGTTACTATGATGATTATGTAAAATTTTATATTATATTTGGTCATGTGTATACCTAACCTTTATTATCCTTTTCGGTCGGACAGGATTTTCTTTACATATCGTATAATAAACAAATTCTCACAGTAGGTGTAGGAAAGAGGTAATGCTCGCTCTTTTAATCGACATTTAAATATAGAAGTCCCTAAATCACGAATTTTAGGCGGGAATGAGTTCCAAAATCTTACAGCATGGACAGAGAAGGAATATGAATAGTAACTTATTTTATGAGGATGAGATTTAAGAATGGATCCCTAGGTGTGATCAATACGATGCGGCGCTAGAGCGCGCGTAAGAAAAACTCTCACGCAGGTGGGAAGGATAAGACATTGTGCATTATTCAATATTTACGGATGGTTAGGGAATCTTTTCTAACGAAATATCTTATTTATCACTATAAAAGTACTATCATTTATGTGGTAAAATATAACATTCATTTATTGTACTATCGTGGCAGTCTTAAGAATTACCCAGGTCACATGTCCTGACGGGAGTTTAATATTTTTAACAATTCCAAAAAGTGCACGACTACGACGTTGTTAAAGCACTTTTTCCTTCAAAAAACATTTTGTTCTGGAGTTGATTAAAATAGGCCATAACGCTTTAACCTCTCCTCACTTGCACCAAAATATTTTTATCTCGCAATACTAATAAAAAAAATATAATTCCGCGCTGCGAATTTAGTTCTGTTTAGATTGTTTAAGGCTACTGCGCAAGTGTTATTTTTCAGCGGATATTTCTGTATATTTTTATGTAAGTTTGCTGACGAGAATCATTATCTGCATAACTTTTTTCTTTTTTTGTTGGGGTCAGCTTCCAGTCTTACCGATGGCAGCTGACCAGCACTTTACATGGAGCGACTGCCTATCTGATACCGGACAATCCGTAACGATTGTTAAAGAAGATTCAGGTATGATAGCTAGGACCAACGTATTAAAGTGCTTTCCGAGGTAGGTAGGCCAGCGATCGTTTTTGGGGTCCATTATTTTTTATAAATCTCACTCAGTTTTTTGAGTGAATACGCTCTTAATAAACTAGCGCGCTATAGCATCAACGATTGCATTACTGTTTACCATCAGGCGGGATTGCGGTCAAGCACTAGTTTATAATTATTTAAAAAAATGTAAAAAATTGAGAAACGTTATTTTTTTTCAGTATTCAACAACACGACCAATCATGCTGTGCGAGAGAGAGATTGATCTGGAGACCGTCCACGACCAAACTCCCGATACAATAACACTTGGAGCATCGTACCCGGCACACATCGCAACACAACTGCTCAGACCCGTCCTTCGTACGGCTTCACCAGACATCATGCAGAACACGACGAATCGTTTGGCGGCAAGACTTTGTCTGGTGGGTGGTAACTTCTCTGGCGGCCGATGTTATGGCCTACCACCGAGAAGAGTATTATAGTTCATTATATTAATATTAATTAATGAATTATATTAATTATAAAGAGTAATAGTTAATTTCCAATTGAATGAAGCTAATATTTGTTTAACGTGAAATAAAAATAATTTGAAGCATAAATAAAATTTGAATAATATATTTTTGGTAAACTAAATGTTTGCGTCTAAAACGTTAAGTTTGCCAAGAATAATTTGAAGTCAAACAAACATTTTTCATTTTACTGCATTGCCAATGAGACTTCTTGTCATATTGCGTCACATTGGATGTGCCAAATATATCCTAAGAAAAATGCGTTAGGTGGCTCGCGAAATCAGCGCGGCCAGCAGCGCTTCTACTGTGGAACATCAAATTACTGCGATCCCCAACCCGCCTGTCAAGCGTGGGGATTATGACAACCTCCCCCAAAGCAATGAAAGCCTATTATCATATTCTTTCAGAGAGCAAGGTGTTGGGTCTAGCACTTCCCCAACTGTAGATGTTGGGAAGGGGTATATTTGCTTGTTGCAAGGTAAATTCTGCTTGCCAGATAGAGAATCTGTATGACGTCGTTCGCAATGTATTAAGCAGTCTAAAGTAGTCACAATAATTAAATATTAATTTAAAATCAGCCTTAAGTGCAGTGTATAAAGTTCTTATCGCAAAGGAGTACAAAAAGCCATTATTTTTTACGAGTCTGACATCAAACCAAAATTCAACCTTACACTCATGCATTAAAGTCACAATTATAAAGTTATTACTAAATGAAAGAAGCACCCAAGTGCTGCGTTGTGCGCTTGTTCAGTTCAACCAATTATAGGTATGCCATGCATAGACAGATACCTATTTTATACACTGAACACATATTTATTTATGATTTATCACACAAACACAATAATTAAATAATTATACACTCCTAACAAGGTTCAGTTGAAAACCAGCGACAGGCAACTGCTACGTAGTTGTCTGACATTTATGCTGAACTGGAACTATTTGGCGCAACCCTTGGACTCACATTTGTTGATTGTCTTTTTATCTGTTTCTCTTTTTTTTTTTGTTCTGTTTTCTTTGTTTAAAACTATTATTAGTCTACCACTACTCTCTGTGTTTACAATGTGTTTTGTAATATGAGTCCTTGGTGATTTCATTTCAGGAAATAAGTATTATAATGTTAGTCCAAGGGAAGTTTCTCCACTAAGGTCCTAAGTATTTTTTTTTATTGTCAGGAAATCATCAAATGGTAAAAAGAAAGGACGGACGAGAAGTTTATTTTAGAAGTTTAGTAACTCGCGGCCCTTCGCTTTGGGCATCGGTACCCGTCATGATGTGTGTCCCTTCAGAACGCATAAATCTTTCGCCTTTTTGACGTGACAACGTCTTATAATTCGATGCAGTCGACTGCACGTACGATAAAACATAACTCATGCGGCGTTACCTCGCTATATGTCGTTCCATTTAGGGCTTCAAGTGCAAGCGAGAGCGCGGAACGAGCGACAAAGAGGCACGGCAGCGTTCGATATCTGTCTCTCTCCTACTTGAGTGAGTGATGCGTCCGGGTGGATAGCTGCTATACAATAATACATTTGTTTGTATGTTTATTTTGTATAATTTGTGTGTTTTCTTCTAGTATAAAGTGCAGTGAAAAGTGGATGTGGTGTCAATTGTTTATAGCAATGATAATTGCGGCGTAGCGGTAGCGAACGCGGCCGCTGCACACGAAGGCGCGGGTTCGAACCCCGCGCAGTGCAAATATTTGTATGCATGAATATGAATATTTGTATTGGTCTGGTCGTGCCTCGGAAAGCACGTTAAGCCATTGGTCCCGGTTGCCATACGAACATCTAGTGGCAGTCGTTACTGGTTGTTGGGGCCCTCAAAAGTCCAACAATTGGTTTAACTGCAATGCTACGATATTGCCTTCGGGTTGTGGAGGTCAGACGGCAGTCGCTTCACGGAAAATATCGAAGTTAAGTCAAAATCAGTAGTTAGACTGGTAAAGCGGATTCCAGACTTCAAAGCTGAAAAAGCTTCGGATGCGACTGGGATTAACGCTGAGATGATGATGATGATAAATTGCGGTGATAAAGGTAATGATTCTTTTGGTATTAAATATATGTTCAGTGATATATTATCGAATATTCGTGCTTTCATCATTAAAATAAATAGCACCGGTCCGCTAGTGCAGCGGTTGTAGGTTAAGTTATGATAGGGATATTTGCCGGGTAAAAAAATGATTCTATTTAGTCCGTCATTCAGATTATAGAAAAATATTGGATACGTATATTTTGTTTTATCAAATCAATAAAAATTGACAAATATAAAAGGCATCAAAGATCAGGAGTGGTGGCTGGTGACGTCACTCCTCGCTAAAATGTGTAGCGTGCAGTGACGTCACACGAGTTTTCAACGCACTGTGTCGTCTTCATTTTTTGTTTATATGAAAAAAGAAAAAATACTTGTCTAGTATTTTTTGGAAATCTGACTGACGGATTAAATAGGTTTTTTTAGTCAACTACCCTATTTTATTACCCATTAACCAATTCAGCACCATAATTGCGTACTACACTCTCATTTACAAATTGTATCATTTTAAAAGATATTGCTAATACATTGCATCTGTTTTTCGACAAATATGTCTACTCAACATTGTAATTAACGCAATGAATGTTGTTGAACTGTTAAAATGGAAGCTATTGTGCCTCATAAAGATCGAATCTTTATAATAACTAGAGTTCGGTAATTACGGCGTTTATATCCGTAAGCATACACGACATGCTGACGAAATAATAATGTGGATACGCCTATTAACTAACAATTGTGTAAAATATTTCAGTTTTTGTATATTTATATACCTTTTTAATTCAAAAATTACGAAATACCTTGTTATGCTGGCTTGATTTTGTAAGAGATGACATGCGTGCCAACAATCTCACACCACAGGATGCTAGAGATCGTGCGAAATGGGGGCGAATATGTAGGAAAGCGGACCCCGGCCTCCAACGCAAAAACCGCGGATGCAACCGGGATTATAAGCTGAGATGATGGTGGTGATGATGATGACCTTGTTATGCGCCATCTGGTGACACGTTTAGAAATATTTATAAACAAAACCTATAGCGGCATTAATAAAACTGGGTGTACTGAAAGACATATCCATAATTTTCTTTTGTCATATCAAGTGTATGTATTTAAGTGCGGGAATATCCGACCTCAAGTAATAACAAACAATGAGGAAGAAAAAACAAAAATAGCTAAAAACAACGTTAACATAAACTTATAACTATACGATGAAACAAGTGAAAATAAAGCGTAAATAAACAGATATTTATGAAGGAGAAAGCTTTTAGCTAAATTATTTTCAGCTTAATACCTTAAAACACAAGTGTCGGAATTCATGACATAAAATTCAAATTATAAATATTGGATTAATAGAGCTTTAGATCAAAGAATAAATATTTTATCCATTTAACTAATTATTTTTTTAAAGGTTAGTTTCACGCCGGATTTGAACTTTGCTGCCGTGGAATGAAATGGGTGCGTGCTAAGTACATACTTTCATATGACGTGGGACGTATTTTTATTTTTTGTTTTATAATTATTTTTATATTATAATCTAGTGCTTGACCGCAATCCCTCCTGATGGTAAGCAGTGATGCAATCGTTGCTAGTAAAGCGCGCTAGTTTATTTAGAGCTTATTCTGTATAAAAAAACTTAGTGAGTAGGAAGGAAGACGGCAGTTGAGCGAGGTGTTGGTGAGGTGATGACCAAGACCGAGAGAGATTGATCTGGAGACCCTCCGCGACCAAACTCCCGACATAACAGCATTTAGCGCATCGTATCCGGCACACATCCCAACACAACTGCTAAGATAAGACACCTTCACCAGACACCATGCCGGAATACGACGAATAGTCTGGTGGGTGGTAACTTCTGACAGCAGCCTATTATAGGCTATTTGGACATCACTTTAAAATTCGAATAATATTTCGTTGTGCCTCCGCGTTGATTGACTTTTAAAACGGGTTTTTTGACGGGAAGCTAACATGAGTGTCACGCGCATTTTTCATTGGACTTTTAAAATTATTTATAGTGTCGTTTACTAAATAAAAGCGCGTGATTTATGTAGTAAATAGTGCATTCAGTAAATAATGCATAAAGAACATTGAAATATCGCAGCATAGTGGCCACTTTAGTGGGCTTAGCATCAAATCTCCTCTTAGTCAGCTCACGCGACCGTTTTTTCAACTATCATTGGCGATATCCGCCATTATTGTGATATAATTTTTTAAAGAATTTTTATAATTCGTTACACGTGTTATTGGCAAAATTGTGGTATCTAACCACAGGGGCCATTGAAGAGTTGAAGTAGTATTCACTCTAAAGAAAAGAAGAAAGAAGAAGACTTTTAAAACAAATAACTTCGTTTTTTAATTGCGGGAGCTCTCTAAGTCGTGAGTCAGATTCGGATGAAATGTACTTCTGAAGTAGTAAAATGTACCCATATTGAACCTAGATGTCCTGGAGGGCGCAAACTTGATTAAATGATATTTTGAAAAAGGACTAGAGTTAAAAATCAACACCTGACACTGGTTGTCCGCCATTTTTGATAAACTGGGCCTTTTTGGTGAAACTTTACTGCTATTTTTTACATCAGGGTTTATACTTTCTATTTGATTTTTATTTCTTGCTACCCGATGTATGTTTAATTTCAGCTGTATAGTGTGTCTTTTAGCCTGAGCTCAATAGAACTCTATAATCAAATTTATTCAAATTCAACATGCAAATAGAGTTGAAAATGTAAAGGATTTTAATCATTTAATAGATAGTGAAATTACGGGTACGGTTGTGGTTTTTTTTTTAATTCTTATATAATAGTGACTAGCTTTCAGCCCGCGGCTTCGCCCGCGTGGAGTTCGGTTATATCGCGCTTTTTAGATTTCCCTCGGGAATATTATTTTTTTCCGGGATAAAAGGTAGCCTATGTTCTTTCTCAGAGTCTAAAGATTGTCTGTGCCAAATTTCATCAAAATTGGTTGAGAGGTTTAAGCGGGAAAGAGTAACAGACAGACAGACAGACAGACAGACAGACAGACAGACCGACAGACAGACAGACAGAGTTACTTTCGCATTTATAATATTAGTATGGATTGACCGCAATCCTGCCTGATGGTAAGCAGTGATGCAATCGTTGATGGTAAAGAGCGCTAATTTATTTAGAGCCTATTCACTAAAAAAAACTAAGTATATAGGAAGGAAGACAGTAATTGAGCGAGGTGATGCAATGTTATACCCAAAACCACGACCAATGATGCTGCGCCAGAGGGAGATTGATCTGGAGACCCTCCACGACCAAACTTCCGACACAACAACATTTGGCGCATCGCACCCGGTACACATTGCAACACAACTGCTCAAACCTGCCCAAGACATTATGCATAAGACATGAACAAGACGAATCGCTTGGCGGTAAGGTCTTGTCTGGTGGGCGGTAACTTCTGCCGGCAGCCGATGTTATAGCCCACCACCGAGTTGGTAGATGTTAGTTATTATCGTACAAAAGTACCGTATTTATATATCTTATATCTTCAATACATAATATAATAACAGCGCATTTCTTCTATTTAATAACAAAACCTCCATTACCTAACATCTCTGTTCAAGCGGAGCTACAGCTACAACCATCAATCTCAGCTGTTGCCTCATTACAAAGAGCTGCATTTGCTTCTTTACATTTTGTACTTATACACAATGTAAATCATACTAATTTGGTTTTGTTTCGTTGGTAATACCCTGCTGAGTATTGTTTTCGTCTGTTCAATGGTTTTATTTGTGATAGTGGATTTATGCGTGTCTGTTCTTCATCTGTTTTTTTTTTTTTTTGAAAATAGATGAAAAACATTTATTTCAACAAATATAATATGATATAACGCGAACACATAATACGGGTTCTCGAGTGGCAAACACACGCCGGAAGACGCAGTGTGGGTAGGCTACCGACAAGGTGGACCGACGACCTGGTGATGGTCGCGGGCAAAGAGATTTAAGAAAAATAGAGCGGGCATTTGTCAAAATCGCTTAGAAAAACTGTGATCCCATGGCTCAGTTCCGCCATCTAGTACAATGTAGCAAAATTAGATCGACAATTGGAGACATCACATAGTAAAAACGAAAAAAGTTTATATAAAATGTATTCAGCTATTGCCCGGTAGATGTCCAGTGTGGTCTATGTTGCCAGATCCGATTTAATACCCTAGTATAGTTCAAATCGGGTAAATAAATATTAAAAAGTAAACAAATTAAGTGAAACTTGTCTTGTACAAACATCAAAAACTGTTTTAGAATTTTATTCGCTACTATTAATTTTCCGTGACACCGTCTATTGGCATTTTAGATGTGTTATGATTACGAATTATTATAACAATCAGTTTATTGCGATTTTTGAGTGTAATAGACTTTTTACGCCATAAAGCGCATTTTGTTTTGCAATTTTCGTTTGCATTTCATTTTTAGCTAAATTATTCTTTTTACACGTTTGTTTGCAAATATTTTTAAATGGCAATGTAAAAATCTGTGGTAGGGTTTGTATCAATTCGATATAAAGTTATCGATAATATTCAAATAAGTTACTACGACGATGTTTTTTCGCATTATGATAGCTTGAAACAAAAACAAAAAAATTGTAAGAAGCAGAAAAATTATAGGTAATTTTGAGTTTACAAGTTTCTTATTTATATATTTAAGGGACCCTTCAATATTTTATTATTTTTATTCTTAGTACTTGTTGTTACAGCGGCAACAGAAATCTCTGGAAATTTCAACTGTCTCGCTATTACGGTTTATGAGATACAGCCTGGTGACAGACGGACAGACGAACAGTGAAGTCTCATGACTAAGGTTCGTTTTACCTTTTAGGTACGGAATCCTAAAAATCACAAAGTAGCTCGCAATCTTTGTACTACATACAATATGTAAAGAAAACCCTGTCCGATCCGTGAAGGTATTGTTAGGTATCGATAACTGATTCTACTAATGCCTACAAAGCCGGCCAAAACTTTAAAAAAACCGCCCTAAAAAAATAAGTATTATTTCGCAAAAAGAGGTAACTTAAAAAATGTGCGGTAGGCCATACAGGCGCGGGCGAAGGGGGGCAGGGCACGCGGTCGCATCGCTATTCGCTCAGAATTATACCGTCAAAAATAATTTTGTCACTTTTTAAAAAGTACCAAATTTTGGGGAAGTTGGAATTAATTCGCGGAAAAAAAAAGATTATTTCAAAATTCACTAGTATTGTTACTATGATGATTATGTAAAATTTCATATTATGTTATTTGATCATGTGTTTACCTAACTTTTATTATCCTTACGGGTCGGACAGGGTTTTCTTAACATATTGTATACGTACCTACATATTTTATGAATATATTTCATTATAAATAAGTTATATAAATTATGTACTTATCCACTTAACAGTAAATTTTATCCCAATTTTTACGTTTAAGTGGAAAAGACAAATTAATAACTTACTGTTTCATTTCTAATACAAGGTAACGATTCTTTTTTTTTTTCAATTTGATCGACAAGTCTTTCCAAAGTAGATGTCTTCTCTTTTAAAATGCATTGAGCATAATTTTGACGAAGCAGACGGAAGCCAATTTTCTTCTCTACGGTCTATCTGGACAAATCGTATCCACTTTTCCCCTACAACATTATTTTTATTCGGAAACCTAAAATAACAAAAACCGAGGTAAATGAATAGTAATTGTTCATTCAATTTTGTTTTTTAATATGACATGATTTTGTTTAAATAGAGTTAATAATAAATACACTAGAAATATAGCTATATTTTAAGTTTATTTAGCTATATTTGAAATGTCAATAAAATATAACAAAATGTTTTCAACTTAATAATTATTATCGATAACTAAATCGATAAACAACATTACTACATCTCTACAAGAAAATAGTAAAACTACTCAACAATAGAGGGCGCTTATTACAATAATGGAAAAGTTTCTAGAACAATTTAAGAATTTATTTAAATTTGAAATACAGACGAAATATAAATAATTCATAGAAAAAGATTTTGAAGTTAGGTCCAGTCGTTTTACCATAACAAGATGTACAGTAATACAAAGCGCAACATAACATATTTCCTTAGAAAATATTTATTTTTGGTGGACACAAATTACGTCTTGACGCGCAGACTAGACTGAGCGACTTTTGACCAGTTTGCCAGAAGTATTGGATTACGATTTTGTTCTTGATGTCCTGTCTATTGTAAATATAATTTTAATGTCTTTGGTCGCGGGAAACCGCTAGATGCGGGAGGCGCAGGACCGGTGGTCGTGGAGATCCTTGGGGGAGGCATATGTCCAACAGTGGGCGTCTTTCGGCTGTGATGATAACGTGAGCCTTTTTGGAATCGTTCCTAACCGGCAAATAGGCCAATTCGAAGCTTTTAGATTATAGAAACTTCCGTTTTATTGACTGTAAAATGTTATAATAAACCCAAATGATAAAATGGTATACTGTAAATGTTTTTTTTTTTTACTTTTGGAGCAATTATTACCGAAAATACTAACAATATGTATACTAAAAATGAATAGTAATAATAATATTTACTAAAATCATTTTTGGATTTTAGTAAATATATTACTATTCATTTTTAAATACCTAACCCATAATAAAACACGTTAGGGTAGAAAAGAAAAAGGAAATCACTCCCAACTAGAGATGGGCATTTACCCGGCAAAAACCCGAACTATGGGTAAATACCCATTTATACCTATTTTTACCCACCCAATTTTAATTTTTACCGGGTAAAAATTATAATCAGTTTAATTTAGGGTAGATCCGTAGTTACATCGTTATTATTATCGCAGATCATATTTTGATCAAGTTACAACCTGACACTGACCAGTAAATTGCAAAAAATTCGACAAAATCTGAATTACACGGGTTGCCACTACGGAACAGGCTATTTGACAGATTTTTAATTTTTATCTCGAATTACTTGGTTGCGGTTAAGAAGTTCACCGAAAGTATTTTTTTTAAATTTTAAATACGTATTTCGTAAGAAACATGCAAATAAAAATTCAAAATTCAAATAAGCCGCGAAAACAATTTATTCAGCAATATGGCGTCGAGCTTTGTAATTGACGTCACAAGTGGTTTTCGGTTCTCAGTGGTGTTTGTTTTTATTTATTATTTGTTGTTGTTATCTAATAAAATGGTTTACAAGTGGTGTGCTGTACCGGGTTGTACAAATAAATCGATAAAAACCCCCAAAAAACAGTTTATAAGTTTGCCGAAAACAAGCGTTGATGCGCGTATGATGTCATCGCGACATTAGTCAATCCGGATCGTTTCACAATGTGTGGCGCGAGAAACAAAAAGCTAAACATATTTTTGTGTTTTGTATGTATTAATTGTTATTATTTTCAAACTCAAACTCATTTATTGCATTTTTTATTAAAACTCGTGTAAATGACATAAAGAACCCTCATTTTATGCAATTAAAGCAAAAAATCCCAAAAAAATAAATCCTGTCAAATACCATTTTTTTGTTCCGGGTGAGAAATCGTCAAATGACCTCTCCCGCTCTAGGCCTGTGCCTGTGTGTGCCTGTGCGCCAGGGCCACGGTTTCTTTTTAGGCCTCTGCCTCGAATCTTGCGGGCAGCGTTGCGGCGGCGGCGGCGAGTGAGCGGCAGGATCTTATGCGTTAAATCAAACGGACCGGTTCTCGAAAACAGCGGCGCGGTACAACGGGGCGGTGGCGGGTAGCGAACGGTGTACTTCTCGCGCTCGAATCTTGCGGGCAGCGGGCGGGCAGCGAGCGGTGTACTTAAAGTCAAGCGGTGATCGAGCGTTAGGAATAAATTTTAATCAAATAGTTGTTGCCGCCATTGTTCAAACATTTCTTTCGCGAATAAAAACAAATATCTCGTCGACACAATCGTGAACACAATACTACGCGGCTATAGTGACGCGCGATCTGCCCGCTAGTTTCGAGAACGGGTCTTCGATGCCCGCCCGGCTCCCGCGCCGCTGCCGGCGCCACCCCGAAATCCTTTTTTTTTTTTTCCGGGGTAGAACATCCTCATGCGATGTCCGCCGCCCTGGGGCGGACGTCGGGTCTGTCGGACTCATAATGATTGAAAACTACCCCAGTGTTTCATCTCACACCTACACCGGGGGGTTGCGAGAACGAAAACTGCTTCCGCAATCCTCCATTGATGCTGGCCCGCCACTGTGGGTCCGGTCCGGTGGGACAGGTCAGCCGCCTAATTCACACGCCGCTCCAACTGTCCGGGTCAGCCAGCGCGATGCGGACAGGGGACAGTCACAGTGAGGATATCGCCTCAGCATACATGAGCAACCAGGGAGGTGGATCATGGATGCTGAGGCCTGTATGGGGACTGCATATGCTCTTTCTACATAGAAAGAGCATTATGTAGAGGCGTGTTCTTCAATCTGTATCTCTCCATGGTGAACCTTAGTGTTAATATAGAATCCATGGTTCCGTACCCTGGACGAAACCCATATTGACACTCCCGAGACAGCATACTCCTGCCGAATCTGAGAGTCTATAATCCTCTCAAAATTCTTCAGGGTGTGTACCGAGCCCTTCCCTTTGAAGACTGGAGTAATAATACTCAGTCCCCATTGCCTTGAAATTTTGCCGATCAGGAACTCACGGTTCAGAAGGTTAGTTAACATGCCCGCATCGCGAGGACCCATCGCCTTCCAGGCCTCAATGGGGACTCCGTCAGTTCCGACAGCTTTCCGATTTGCCATGCGACGAAAAGTCGTTTGTACTTCCTCGGGCGTTATCGGGGGCACTAATTCAAGATTTGGAATGAATTTCGGTGTCTGCACCTCTTGGTGCTGCTTATTCAGCAGCTCGTGGAAGTACAAGCGCCATCTCTCCTTTACCGTGAGGTCTTTGCATAGCAGGTTGCCAGTAGGGTCTTTTACACAACGGCACTTGGATATATCCTATGCCGCTTTGACCCTGGAACATGCCAATTTGGAAAAGATCTTTTGCCCCTCAGATGATTCCTACTTCTCGTAAAGCGCTTGCAAGTGGTCTGGCTCTGGCTCTGGCTACAACTCTTTTAGTGGCACGTTTGACAACCTTATATGCGTCGCGATCTGGATGCCACGTTTTAAAGAGGGCTTTCTTCACCCTAGTCTTCCTCTGGACTGTGTCGTCCCACCACCAGGTCTCCTTTTCACGTTTGCGGCCGCCCTTAGAGACTCCGAGCACCACCCGCGCCACCCCAATAATAGCTGCCTGGATCCTGCCCCAATGGTCTTGGACATATTCTTCATCGGTCCAGCGCACTTGTCTCTAATAACCGATGCGAACTCCTAGGACTTATTTCATCAAGCAGCCGCCACCAAATCTGGTGCCGGCAGTGCTCTACACGTCTACGATGGGCCGTTACGCAGAGATCTATGACAAGGAGGCGGTATTGTCCAGTGAGACTCTCACCGGCTATGACTTTGCAGTTGGCTGCTTTGCCGATGTGGTGTCTCCTAGTCGGTAGAAAGTCTATTCGGGTAGCGCTTCGCCCGCTGCGAAAGGTGACAATGTGCTCCTGCTTCTCTTTGAAGTAGGTGTTCACCATTGCAAGGTTAGCGGCTGCACACGTTTGGAGAATGTTGTTTCCTTCTGCGGTGCGGCCGCCGTACTCAAAGCCGCCGTGAACACGCTCAAGCCCGACACTCTTCTCACCACCATGACTGTTCAAATCACCACCCTGAACCACTCGCTGGGATAACGGTATCCCGTGAAACTGTCCTTCGAGCTGGATCCACCAACATACTTTCGGCGTCAACACACCAGGAAAAGCACAACGGATTTTCCTGGTTTTGGCTCGCTTCTTCAGCCGTATCCGCCTCTGACACGTTAGACCTAGCCCACAGGTCACAGGAGTCGGGCGTAGCTCCTGCGCGCCGTTTGCAGCGGCGCCCTAACTGTGTCACGTGCATTTATTCCTTTCCTATTCATAATAGTTTGGCTTGTTTTACTTTTACGAGTGCGACTGTTGTCAGACCACTCAGCTCCGAAGGGAAAACTGTCGTCAGCACCCCATCCGTAAGTCAGCGGGTGCACCGTCAGGCAGGTGGGGTTAACTTGGGTCCCAAAGATGGTGGTAGGACCCCAAAGCACTCCAGTACCTGATCGTAGTAGTGATGACGAAGCCAATTAAATAACAACTCATTTTATACCCGGTATTAATTATAAATACCCGGTAAAATTGGGTATTTTTTAATTTTTACCTATTCTACCCTTTTTTACCAATTTTTACCTACCCAATTTTTACCCACCCGCCCATCTTTACTCCCAACTATACGTGTATGGGGGGTACCCTAATAAAACAACTTTTTCACTTTTTATTTTTGCACTTTGTCCGCATAAGTGGTTGGTTAGTTATATTGGTACCAAATTAGCTGTTTAGTGCTAACGGTCACTGAGATTATCCGTGGACGGACAGACAGATTTGGCGAAACTATAGGTAAGGAACTATAGGTAGGAACTGTAGGTAAGTTGTTGACGAGTATGGGACAAAACCCGCCACACATTTTCCACCCACTGCAACTCCTGAAAGCCAGAATCAACAGTGGAGACCGCCAGAAAAACGCCGAGCAATGAAGCTCGACGAGGCCCGGAGAAACGATTCAACTGTCTTGGGTCCCGCAACGAAATTAATCAGAAAAGAATAGCGGAGGAGTAAGAAAAAGATATTTTTTCCACTTCCCTCCACAACAAGCAGGAGACAGAACAGAACTAGGCCAATCCACGCAAAGGGACATTATTGCAACTGGGAGAAGCCCAGATTGCCAAGCACCACGGAATAAAATTTGTTGACGAGTATATATACCTGGGACAAACAGTCCAACTAGGTAGGTCCAACTTCGAGAAAGAGGTGGCTCGTCGAATCCAGCTCAGCTGGGCAGCGTTCGGAAAGCTACGCTACATCTTCTCGTCGTCCAAGTTACCACAGTGTCTCAAGACTAGTCTTTGACCAGTGTGTGTTGCCAATGGTGACTTACGGAACTGAAACGTGGTCGCTCGCAATGGGCCTCATACGAAGGCTCAGGGTCACATAAAGGGCGATGGAAAGAGCTATGCTCGGAGTTTCACTGCGTGATCGAATCAGACATGAGAAGATCCGCAGAAGAACCAAAGTCACCGACATACCGCTGCGAGTCGCTAAACTTAAGTGGCAGTGGACAGGGCCACAGTAGACAGAGAACAGTAGATTATCTAAGGCCGCCCGCAGAGTTATTTGCCTACTCTTGCGTTGAACCCTAGGGTTGTCACTTTGATCTAAATTTATAGAATAAAAAGCATATTATGATTGAATATTTTACCAATTTATAAATTTGGTAAAAATAAAAAGCCTTTATTCACATAACATTTATTATATTAAGTTACAAATTTGATACCGACAAAATTTTTAAGACTACTTAAGTGTAACACTAAATTATATTCTAAAGCTCGTAAATAATGATAAATTTTAAGTGATGTGTGATATGGGAAATCGATATAACTGGTTCTTATCAGAGAAGATTGTAAGTGATGAGTACTTAAATGTAACACTAACACAATAATATTCACAAGCTAATAACTAATGCATAAATGATATAAAACATGAGAACGTAAACAATAAATATGTAGTTCTTATGAAAAAGTAGACATTAGTAAAGCTAAGATTATGTATGGGTAGCGAATATTTAACAAATGATACCTTACTTTAATAAAACCGCAAAACCTTTTAGCCTCATTAGTTTCTGAGGTACAATTATAATGATTGTTTATATGGGTACTGTGTAATGTTTGTTTATATAATCGGATAGCAACAGCTAGCTCAAATGCAACAAAGGCGCCGTCGGAGGGATTAAAGGTTATAAATAAAATTCTACGCAACCCTAAGCGTTAGTCGGTCACATTTTACTATAATTTTATTAACTTAATATTATGATTAAGACGCCATATTTGGATCAAACAACACATAAGACAATAGAAAAAAAATAATAGTAATTTGCAATATTGATTATTGTGAAATTGTCCTTATTACACTATACTCGACAAATACGTTTACTTAAACGATATTTCGTACTCAATCCTCTGTTTTATAGTAAAACTGGGCTTCTTAAAATAAACTTAACTTTAAACATAGTAGTCAGGAAGTAAATCTGGGAATAAAATTATATGGAAAAATGCGACTCGGGTACGCTCTTAATAAAGCAAATAAACTGTGAAACAAACAATACATATATCACATTTTCTAATAAGATTTAAGTTGTACTTACATTTCTGGTTCAGTAGGAAGTATGAAGAATGATAAGTCCGGATTTGCGAAATCATTATTGAGGCACCCGAAAACACTACAATATTTTTTCCCCTTTTTGAAGTCATGATACTCGTAATAATTAATATTATAGTAAGTGGCCGGCGAGAATTGACGAACGCGAGCGGTCATGTAATTTACGCGCGTGCTCACAGTCACGCGGCACAGCCCGTATTGCCACCATCCTATACCATCCTATATTATGCCAGCGTGTGCGTGAAATCGCGTACCGACACGGCGCTCGGCGCGCACGCATACATTCAAACCGAGAGCCGCTCGTTTATATGAAGATGTTTTACTGTTCTCTGTCTATTGTGACAGGGCACATTGCTCGTAGAACTGATGGCCGATGGGGCAGTAAGGTTCTTTAGTGGCGGCCACGTACTGGAAGACGCAGCGTAGGGAGGCCCCCAACAAGGTGGACCGATGACCTGGTGAAGGTCGCGGGAAGCCGAAGGATGCGGGCAGCGCAGGACCGGTCAGCGTGGAAAGCCTTGGGGGAGGCCTTTGTCCAGCAGTGGACATCTATAGGCTGAAGAAGAAGAAGATAGGTACGGGTTTTTGAATATCTACTCTGGTTTTTGTATTTATCGGCGGTGAACACTGCCAAACACTTAAAGTAAATGGGACGTGACCATAGTGGACAGCGTTCTTCCGCCGATCACCGAACAGCGTGGCGAGTGTACTTCCTTTCGAACTGGCAAGCTAGCGAGTCATGGCCACGATCTTTTAAGGGTCACAAAAATGTAATTAATTTTAAATATTCAAAGTAACCCCCGGGGTGTGATTTGGTCTGGTGGTCTACGAACTCCGTATCTGAAAGTTGGAGGTAAGTGGTAAGTTTGTCGCTTTTAACACCTTAATCGGAGGGATATACTCCGAAGGCATCATTCTATTACATATTTGTTTATAGTTTCCAATATATTGCTATCATATATACAGTTCACTTGAATCTTGTTCTTGTCTCGGTGGTAAGCCATAACATCGGCTGCCGGCAGAAGTTACCACCCACCAGACAAGGTCTTGCAGCCAAGCGATTCTTCGTGTTCCTGAATGATGTCTGGTGAAGCCGTACGGAGGACGGGTCCGAGCAGCTGTGTTGCGATGTGTGCCGGATACGATGTGCCAAATGGTGATGTGTCGGGAGTCTGGTCGTGTAGAATCTCCAGATCAATCTCCCTCTGGTGCAGTATCGTTGGTCGTGTTGCTCTCAGGTTTAACATTGCATCACCTCGCTCAACTGCCGTAATCCTTCCTATTCCTAAGTTTTTTAAGTGAATAGGCTTAATAAACTAGTGCGCTTTACGATCAGCGATCGCATCACTGCTTACCATCAGGCGGGATTGCAGAAAGCACTAGTTTATAATTATTAAAAAAAAAACTTTTGTGGTAGGCACGTTGTCGCCCAAACGGGTTCCAGTTGACTTTGGAACCCTAAAAAGGAAAACTTAAGATTACTTAGCTAGAAACATACTTCACAAAAAAGCGAAAAAATTCTTAAACCAGACATATTACAAAATCCATCGCACAAATCCCCATTCTCCTAGGCGCTCTGTGCTCAATATTTCAATACCTACTGAAATTGAAGTTTTTGTTATTAGCATTTTATTGGAAACGCGTTCACGTCTGCCATCTTTGTTTTTATAGCGCAGAGAAATGTTTCATTTGTTGGATACGAGTCTTTGTTGGTTTTGAATGGAAAAAAATTGTTACTTACTGTAACTATACTTTTGTTCCGCTTTTTTATATACATAAAAACTAGTGCTTGACCGCAATCCCGCCTGATGGTAAGCAGTGATGCAATCGTTGATGGTAAAACGCGCTAATTTATTAGGGACCTATTCACTCAAAAAAACTGAGTTAATAGGACGGAAGGCGGCAGTTGAGTAAAGGGATGCAATGTTAAACCCAACAACACGACCAACGATGCTGCGCCAGATGTAGATTGATTTGGAGAGCCTCCACGTCCAAACTCACGACATAACAACATTTGGCGCATCGTACCTAGCCTGCCCTCCGTACGGCTTCAACAGACTTCATGCCGGAAGACGACGACTCGCTTGGCGGAAAACTTTGTCTGGTGGGTGGTAACTTCTTCCCGCAGCCGATGTTATGGCCTACCACCTGTAAACGGCGTAGGATAAAATCGAGAGGAAATCTTTAACGCATGTCTGGCATATTTTAGTTTTGTATAAGCAAATTAAATATTTAAAAGTGGAACCTTACAATATGTAACAATAGCATGCGTATAAAATAAAGTAAGTCGATTGGCCTAATATGCAAAGTTATTTTTTTGTATATACGAAACTCGAAACACGTGTCCAGTATTTTAAATAAAGAATATAAATACAAAATTTAAAAAATGAATCATAAAAAACCACAAAGTTATGTCTTACTTGGTTGTCCCAAAAAAAATATGGTCAACATACTACTCGCCCCCCTCCCACGCCTAGAGTAGCGGCGCAGCGCGGAGGGCTCCTAGTACTATGATCTACCGTGAAATGCGTTGTGCGCTCGGTAACCACACTGCAACAATTTCTAAATGTGTTTGGGAAAAAATAGAACATGGTGTAAAAATGATTGGAATCGATTCAGTTGCTTATTCTGAACAAATTATAGGTATTGAGGTTTCATATAAAGTAAAAATAACAATGTATACCTATGGTGAATAGTATGTGAAAACTATAGCCAAGTCAAATCATCATCATCATCATCAACCTTTTATCGTCCCACTGCTGGGCACAGGTCTTCTCTCATAAAGAGAAGGATTGAGCGTAATCACCACGCTTGCTCAATGCGGGTTGGTGATTTCAGACTTAAAGTCCAGGTTTCCTCAAGATGTTTTCCTTCACCTTTTAATCAGTCATTGGTGTCCAAGATGTACTTAGAAAGTACATATAACTTAGAAAAGTTACATTGGTACTTGTCTCTCTTACTTGAGAGGCCGGTGTTTTAACCACGAGGCCACTACGACTAGCAGTTAAATGATAAGGCTTAACATAAGTCATATGTTGTGTTCATAATTCTATATTAAAAAAATTGGTTGCCTGTAAAGTCGGTATACGGGCGAAAGGGTTACGTGACAACGACTTTGAGTGGTAAAATAATTTTAATGTGAATATTCATTCGACAAACTGACGAGCTGTTTTCGAGAATTCTGACTAAAATTGGAGATGGACTTAAACTAAGTGTCAATTACATCAAACTTATAGAATCAAACATATCTTTCCACATCATGTTTGCCTAGTAGCTCCGAAGAAGTTTCTTCTTTTTTTTTTATGCACTTGCGTGCCTTTCACTTTTTATTTATGTCTGTCTCTCTCGCTCTTAGGCGGGCTAACCATGCCCGAGTGGAAGGGACGCGTGCCTCTCACTCGCTCTCATTGTGAGCGCATAACGTGAGCGGGCAGCGTAACGCAGTTTCTTGAAGTGTCACCCGGCAAACCAATTTATAAGACGTTGTCACGTCAAAAGACTATTCAAATTTAAAAGTCATTTATAAATATGGAACATTATTGTAGCAGAAAAGAAACAAGTTATTATGTTTTAAATTTACATAAGAAACTTACACATTATTATAAATAAATTTCAGTATTATGTAATTGTATAACAGAATTTGGTATGACAGCCTCCGTGAAGTAGCGGTAGCGAACGAGGCCGCTGCGCAAGAGACGCGAGTCCGATCTCCGCGAAGTGCAAATATTTGTATGCATGAATATTTGCACTGGTCTGGTCGTACCTCAAAAAGCACGTTAATCCGTTGGTCTTGGTTGCTATACGAACATCTAATGGCAGTCGTTACGGATTGTTGTAGCCCTCAAAAGTCCAAGAATTGATCTAACAGCAATGCTTTGATATCGCGTTCGGGTCGTGCAGGTCAGACGGCAGTCGCTTCACAGAAAATATCTAAGTTTAGCCAAAATCAGCAGTTTGACTTGTAAAGCGGGCTCGATACTCCAAAGCTGAAAAAGTTTCAGATGCGACTGGGATTAACGCTGAAATGGTGATGATGATACAGAACTTCGTACACATTTAGATTTCAATTCTTTTTTAGGGTTCCGTAGCCAAATGGCAAAAAACGGAACCCTCATAGTTTCGTCATGTCTGTCTGTCCGTCTGTCCGTCCGTATGTCACAGCCATTTTTTTCCGAATCTTTAAGAGCTATACTGTTAAAACTTGGTAGGTAGATGTATTCTGTGAACCGCATTAAGATTTTGATGCCAAAATAAAAAAAAAAAGAAATTGGGGGCTCCCCATACTTAGAAATGGAACTCAAAAAGTTTTTTTTCATCAAACACATACGTGTGTGGTATCTATGGATAGGTCTTCGAAAATGATATCGAGGTTTCATTTTTTTTTCTATACCGAATAGTTTGCGTGGCAGACACTTCCAAAGTGGAAAAATGTTGGTCCCCCCCTCTAACTTCTAAAATAAGAAAACTAAATAAAAAAAACAAAACATATGATGTACATTACTAAAGTAGTTTTTTTAATACCTCGTAAATCGTAAACCGCTTATTACCGAGTAATCTTTCATACACATAACTTAAATCCTTTAATTTCATAAATCAATGGTAAGGAACCCTTTGTGCGTGAGTTCGACATGCACTTGGCCGGTTTTCAATAAAGTCGACAGTCACACCATATCATAATATTAAACTTGGCTCCCATTTTTATACATTTAGGTTTTGGGTGTGATATCATTAATTTTTGTAAAAAAATATTTTTATTCAAAAATGCGTAGGTACTTGTAACAAAAGTCCAAACGACTGGGAAACTGATATTTTAAGCGAAAAACTGAAGGACCTAAGCACAGTAGAGACAGAACAGTAGATTATCTAAGGCCGCCCGCAGAGTTATTTGCCTACTCTTGCGTTGATCCACAGCCCGTACTGCCCTTATGTTATGCCAAGCTATATTATGCCAGCGTGTACGTGAAATCGCGTACCGACACGGCGTACGGCGCGCACGCAATCATTCAAACCGAGAGCGGCTCGTTTCTATGAAGATGTTTTACTGTCTGTCTACTGTGACCTAAGCCTTCTGTCGATGATTGTAAAAAAAAAACATATGTTAACATTCGGGTTTATTATAACATTTTACAATCAATAATCTTTATTTTAAAATCTTTGATTTTTGTTTTAACAAAAGGTTAAAAAAAATATTATTTAAAAACAAAAAACCCGCCTGCATAAAACTCTAACGAACTGAAAAGGTAGAAACAAATTGAACAATCGCAGTTGGGGGACTGTTCTATGGAATACTTGTTTATCTAGCTAAGAACTTGTTTCTACCTTTTCAGTTCGTTAGAGTTTTATGCAGGCGGGTGTTTTGTTTTTAAATAATATTTATTATTTCTATCTTTTTAGTTTTAACAAATTATGTTTCGAATGTTGGAAAACTTAAAAAAAATTGTTTAATTTCTTTTTTCATCGTTCCATTTAATATTAAAAGTGCACGTTATATACATATTTTCTAATGAGTATTTTAAATCCTTCATTTTAAAACCAATTCGATAAGTTTGGTTAATAAAAATTACCTCATAATTATGGCGTCAAACATCCGCCATTTTTTTTTTTTTTTAATGTCACCGTCTAAGACAAATCTAACGATGCAGATGTCTCAAATGTGAAAATCCGTTAGCCGGTTCTGGAGATACAAGATAATAAAGAATATTACATCCATTCATATATACAAGATACGCGCTTTGTGCATGCCTCCAAATGTAATTCTGTTTATAATTTTGCAAAAAATTGAAACTGACTGACTTTTGTGCTGAAATTTCTAAGTGTTCATTAATTACGTAGGTACAGGGACGACAGCAGGTCAAGCTACCTCAAACGGTCAGATATTTCCAATCAACATAGAGCCTTAATGCTATAGAGATAAAGTTGAAAATCTAATAAGGAAATCTGACAGATTGTAGTAGCTTGATGTGATGTCGTCTGTACATAGGTTTGGTACTGTTTCAATGTAGGTTTCTGGATTTATCATTGATTTTTTTTAAATGCCTTATCATTGAATTCTCATCTTGTTTTAGTCTTTTCAGTTGATTTTTAATTGTAGTTATCCATGCAAGTGGTTTTTTCATTTATTTAATTATTAATAAATGTATGTCTTTTTAGTTAAGAAATGTTACGTAACCGGATTAATTCCTTAAATGAGTTTATGTCATGTGGTTGATTTAGCAATTTGTTAGGGTTGGGAAAACTGATATCAAGTCCGGAAAGAGTCCTCACTCTACTCAAAGCAACGTAAGCTTGACCTTTTGCAAATAAGTTTCTACTTAAATCTACAACTGCTGGGTCTAAAGTTGTGACCTGTAGTTTATGCACCGTCACTGCCCAGCATAAAATTAAGGGATACATTCGTCGCTCAATCTTGCCTTTTCCACGTAAAGCATTAAATTCTGTAGCACGAGGCTGGATCCAGACTCCAATACCAGGTAGGTGTTATACTTGTGTTATCGAGCTCCACAAATACCGCTGGTAGTTTTCCTGGCTCCAACTGGTAGTGCTGGCCAATCTATTCATCGGATAATACCCATAGCTTTTCAGTTGATTTTTAATTGTAGTTATCCATGCAAGTGGTTTTTTCATTTATTTAATTATTAATAAATGTATGTCTTTTTAGTTAAGAAATGTTACGTAACCGGATTAATTCCTTAAATGAGTTTATGTCATGTGGTTGATTTAGCAATTTGTTAGGGTTGGGAAAACTGATATCAAGTCCGGAAAGAGTCCTCACTCTACTCAAAGCAACGTAAGCTTGACCTTTTGCAAATAAGTTTCTACTTAAATCTACAACTGCTGGGTCTAAAGTTGTGACCTGTAGTTTATGCACCGTCACTGCCCAGCATAAAATTAAGGGATACATTCGTCGCTCAATCTTGCCTTTTCCACGTAAAGCATTAAATTCTGTAGCACGAGGCTGGATCCAGACTCCAATACCAGGTAGGTGTTATACTTGTGTTATCGAGCTCCACAAATACCGCTGGTAGTTTTCCTGGCTCCAACTGGTAGTGCTGGCCAATCTATTCATCGGATAATACCCATAGCACCGTTAACCAGCCCATGGTTAGCATTGATGTTCCGTCTTAGCATGGCTCGAGAGCTTATACCTAATTTGAGTTGGTTTGGTATACTACCTGATTTATTGGGATCTTCAGGTATGAATTCCTCTCGTGGTTTTTGACCATATGTTTTAGGATCAAATGAGATGTCTACAGCACTAACATTGTATACTTTTGTGAGCTTTTCTAACTTTTCTGTCATGGTCGCGTTACATACATATTAATGTAGCAGATTTTTTTCTTTCCATTTATAATTTATACTGCACGTTATAATAGTTCTTTACTTATGAAATTGCCATTCTGCAGTACTGGCCATTTCAAATAAAAAGAAAACCTGTTTAGCTAATAATTCTAATTTCAAATTCATTTTATCTTGCTTTTTTGTTTGTTTCAACATGGAGCTCTTTTTTTTCCAAAAGTATTCGTTTGTTTATTGAATAGTGGTACATTTCTATGACATTTCAATATTTTTCGTCATTATGGATACGTTAAAAATTCGAGTAATTATGAAATATAAGTACCGTTATGCTAACAACGCGGCACAAGCGGCACGCAACATCTACGACGTTTACGGAGCTAACACTACAAACCAACGCAGCACTTGTTATTGGTTTGCTCACTGCCGTTCTGGGAATTTCGACTTTAAAAATGAACCCCGCGGTCGTCTGAAGACTTGGTCGACAATGACGAATTGAAGACGATTGTGGAAACTGATGATACACAATCTACGGCTGATATAGCAACAGCTTTCGACAAAACAAACAAAAAATACAAACTATATTGGACCATATGTGTTGAATTGGCAAGGTATAATATCTTGCCAAATGGGTGCCCCACGAACTCAATGATCGCCAGCGCGAAGTACGCGAGACGTGCCTGGCACCGCTCAACAGACAAACAAATGAAGGAATTTTGAAACACATTGTTACCAGAGATGAACAATGGATTCTATGTGATAACCGCAAGCGCTCAGCAAGTTGATTAGATCCTGGTTCAGCACCTAAACAATGCCCTAAACGAAATCTTACCCCTAGAAAAGCAATGGTCCCTGTTTGGTGGTCTAATCGGTGTGATTCATCACAGCTTCTTACCAAACGGGATGAGCATTACTGCAGATGTGTACTGTGAAGAACTGAACACAATGATGGAGAAACTGGCACATCTCCAACCAGCATTGGTCAATCGCTCCTCTCCGCTGCTCATACCGCACAGCAGACATTCTTCAAGTTGCAATAAAAGGTTGATGGGGTTGGAGGCTCTTCATCATCCGCCCTACTCACCAGACCTTTCGCCTACAGACTACTACTTTTTTCCAGAATTTGAATAGATTTTTTTAAAATTTAATTAGAAACTAGCGCTTGACCGCAATCCCGCCTGGTGGTAAGAAGTGACGCAATTGTTGATGGTAAAGCGCACTATTAGTTTATTAAGAGCCTATTCACTCTAGCCTTGAAGACACTCAAATTGTAGTCCGACGGAAACACCGCCGCTGGCAAACTGTTGCAGTCCTTCGATGTACGCGGTATAAAAGAGGAGGCGAAACGCTTCGTCCGGATCGTAGTGGTGTTAACAACGTAAGCGTGGAAACTTGCCGTACGACGGGTCGTCCGATGGTGGAACGGAGATGGGGGAATTAAATCTTGCAATTCCCTCGCACACTCCCCAAAATACATCCATTCCCCATTCGGAGACTGCCACTTGCCTCTCGTCCAGCTGATTTCTTTAAGAATCAATAAACTGCCACTGTGTTGGCAAAAATACATTGATTGCATGGGCAATTACTTCAATTAATACAAAAGATTTTTTTTCCTATTAAACGGCAATTTTATATTTAAAGACTTTTTTATATAAAATATATTTAGAATCAATATTTTTATTATAATCAGTGATTAAAATCCTTAATTTTGATACCCAACTCGATATGCTTGGGAGAAAAAAACATGTAATTCTTTTTTTTGTTCCATTTAATACTAAGTTATATACATATTTAGAATCAGTGTTTAAAATCCTTCATTTTGATATCCCACTCGATATGCTTGGTAGAAATTTATTTCTTTATATCTCACAATATGGCGTCATACATCCGCCATTTTAGATTTTTTTAAATGTCACCTATCTAGTAGCAGTTGGGCAATTAAGTCAAATCTAACGATGCCTCAAATGTGAAAATCCGTTCAGCGGTTCTGGAGATACTAGGTAATAAAGAATAATACATACAAGATAGGAGCTAAAAACATAACCCTCCTGGCAGTCGGGTAAAAAATATGAGAAAGATGCACGTAACCGGTGCGCCGCCTCGTTGACGTACTTCAGACCACTCTTCAAAAAACAAAAGGGGCGCGCGTCAATTATTTTAAAAGGAAGGTTCCAGAATCTAAAAACTTCAACTCGGCCTCTTAGGCCGGCGGGAATGAATCCAGAAAACTTTCGTGTTATAATTTCAAATAGGCACTCTTTTTTATTTATTTTTTTACGTAGTTGTCGTGGAGTTTTACATCCTCATACAATTAGTCTCGCCTGCAGGTTTGACAACTTCCAGCCTCCCGAACAAGCCGGTTTCCGGAAGGGCTTCAGCACAGTAGACAACATACATACGCTGCGGCAAGTTATACAGACGACCGAGGAGTATAACCTACCCCTTTGCTTGGCGTTTTTGGACTACGAACAAGCCTTTGATTCGATCGAGACCTGGGCTGTACTGCAGTCTCTCCAGCGGTGCCAAATAGACTATCGGTATATTGAAGCGCTGAAGGGTTTGTACGAAAACGCCACCATGTCAGTCCGAATGCAGGACCAGACCTCGAAACCAATACCTCTGCAGCGTGGTGTCAGACAGGGAGATGTTATCTCCCCGAAACTGTTCACCGCTGTATTGGAGGATGTCTTCAAGGTTCTGGACTGGAAAGTACTGGGCAACAACATCGATGGCGAGTACATGACACACCTTCGGTTTGCTGATGATATCGTAGTCATGGCTGAGACCGCGGAGGACCTGAGTACAATGCTCGAAATGAACACGGACAAGACCAAAGTCATGTCTAATGCCCATGTTGTACCGACCCCTATAAAGAATGGAGACTCTGTTCTCGAAGTTGATGACAGTTACGTGTACCTGGACTATCCAGTTACGAAGGTCGACCTTCGAGAAAGAGGTCAATCGTCGAATCCAACTCGGCTGGGCTGCTTTCGGGAAGCTACGTAAAATCTTCTCGTCCGAAATACCGTAGTGCCTCAAGACAAAAGTCTTCGACCAGTGTGTGTTGCCAGTGATGACTTATGGAATTGAGACGAGGTCGCTAACAATGGGCCTTATAAGAAGGCTCAAAGTCACTCAAAGGGCAATGGGCAAAATGCAATGGCTATGCTTGGGGTTTCACTGCGCGATCGAATCAGGAATGAGGAGATCCGCAGAAGAACGAGAGTAACCGACATAGCCCGAAGAATTGCAACACTAAAGTGGCAGTGGGCTGGACACATTGCCTGTAGGACCGATGCCCGATGGGGCCGACGGGTTCTCGAGTGGCGACCACGCACCGGAAGAGGTAGCGTGGGTAGGCCCCTGACAAGGAGGACCGACGACCTAGTGAAGGTCGCGGGAAACCGCGGGAGGCGCAGACCGGTCGTCGTGGAGAACCTTGGGGGAGGCCTATGTCCAGCAGTAGACGTCTTTCGGCTGAAATGATGATGATGATACAATTAGTCCTTGTATTTGTCCTAAAACAGTAAATCAGATTCCTATTTTCGATTCCATGGCCCAATACCTCGATTTATAGCCTATCTCTGATATCAGACACATGTTTTCAGGTTTCAATTTCAGAAGGCTTAAGTTAGTTTAGGAATACAGAGGTATGAGGAACGGGGTGTACTGTTCACTCATCCTCCATAGAAAAGGTAGGATCCTTCGACCAAACAGGTGTTATGTCTGGCAGGAATTGCCAGGTTAGTTTTGCACGCCTTTGCTGGTTGAACGGTAAACTTTGCTTGCGAGATACAGAGTCTACGTGACGTCAGTATGACGCGATGTTCGTGGCATTGAAGATACATAGCTACACATGTTATATTGACTTTTGCCTTGAAAAATGTGACTATAATAAGCTAGGGAGCGAGCTATGTTGGATGTCTCTCTGAAGGACCGCATCAGAATTGAGGTGATCCGACAGAGGACCAGAGTCACCGACATAGCTGAGAGGATTAGCAAGCTGAAGTGGCAATGGGCTGGTCACATATGCCGCAAGACCGACAACCGTTGGGTAAACGAGTCCTCGAGTGGAGACCGCGTCTCGGCAAACGTAGCGTAGGACGCCCTTGGGCGAGATGGAGCCGACCATCAAAAAGGTGGCTGGTAGCGGCTGACGGAGAACTGCTCAAAATCGAGCTTGTTGGCGTGCCATGAAGGAGGCCTATGTCCAGCAGTGGACGAGTAGAGGCTGATGATGATGATGATGATGATAAGACAAAAAATAAAACCATTGTAAAGTGAGTATGTAAAGCTTGTAGACGATAACATAGATTACGACGCTTGTTTTATGTAGGTTGGTAAGCATGCATTAACGGGTGCCCTCTATCTGGCAGAAATTTGTTGCTCCGAAACCTATTTGGCATAACTCACTTGGCATAAACCTTTTTAAACGAACATTCTTAAGGTATAAAAAATATTGATTATAAGTTTTTTGGCCTAAGTAATGTTTTTATGTTCGAAGTTAAAATGGGATACTTTTAAGATGGCAGAATTGTATTGGGCATAATAACCCTTTTCAGAGTTACAATTTTGCATAATTTCGTTTAATATAACGTTTATTTAGAGTGCCGATTATTTAGCATAATTTGACTTAGCATACTACGAAGATCACAGAATTTCAATAGAATTAATTTTGTTAGTCATATTGAAAAAAAAATTGTTTTAAAAAATCCGTATGGTGTGCTACAAAAGTTAGTGACAGAAATGAATCGCTGCAAAACCGACTTCATGTAGCAAAACCCGCGAAGGCGTGGAGGGGCGAGGCGGCTCGCGAGCTGAGGAGCTGGTGGGCGTAAAACCATCTGCGACGATTAGCTCGCGTGGGTCGCCGGAGCCCCGCAGCGCCGGAGCCGTGACAGAAGCCATGCCTAATGCATGTTGCATGCTTGAATGCTGCATGCTTGCTTGCTGCATGCCTGCTGCATATTGCATGCTTGCTGCATGTTGCATGCTTGCTTCATGCCTGCTGCATGTTGTATGCTTGCTGCATGTTGCATGCTTGTATGCTGAATGCTTGATGTATGCTTACTACATTATCTTACTGGCAGGGAAATATCAACCACACAATTATGCTCAAAGTAAACTGTTTTATTGAGTGATAAATAAAAAGATGATTCTGGCTGTGAATTTTCTAGGATGTTTCCTCCCGACTAAAGCGTCTCCTGCGGCGGCTAGAGGCGTGAGGGCGCTGGGATTCCCGCTCCGCCTCCTCTTTTGCTAGCATCACTGCTTCGCTGGAGGAGGCGACGGCCTGCCATGCACTCTAGCTCCGGACCATGGCGCCTCCACTGTATGCTCCAACGTGTCCTCAGGGCGATATCGACAGTGGTGACACCCAGGCGTTTCCTCCCGCCCTGTCCTGAACGGGAAGCTCCCGAAACAGCCTTGTCCGGTGAGCACCTGTGTCAGGCCGAAGGTGAGGGTGCCGTGGCGCCTCTCTAGCCACTTCTCAAAGAGGGGAGTTACCACCGCCTTTGTGTCGTGCCCAGCATTGGGTTGCGACAATCGCAGTCTCCATGTTACCATGAGATTCCCCCGAAGCTCTGTCCGCCGTACCGCTATTTCTCGCGACAGCGGAATTATGCCCCAGCGTTTTGGCTTCTCTCGCCACTCCTACACGTAGGCGAGGGCTTTAGTCTCCAGATTCCATGGCGGCTTCGCTGTCACCCTGAGTTTCCATTTTATACAACTATATTAGGGTGGTGACTAATATAGTTGTATAGAAAGGCTAACTACGTTAGGCGGGGTCAGCTAAATCATTTTTCATTTTTAACTGACCCCGCATTGTATAGGTTCTTCGCATATTCTTCGTACAATCAGAAGTTACTTCAGAAGGTACCTACTTGTTATATATAGATTCAAATCAAATCATTTATTTCAAATAAACCAGTTACAAGCACTTTTGAATTGTCAGAAGGTCGGTCAGTCAATAAGATGAAGCTAGTCGCCCATTCCAAAGAGTAGGTACCTATGGAGAAGAACGGGCAAGAAACTCCATGGACACTCTTTTAAATTTTTAAGCAATTGTTACAAATATTTGATTACATCATTCATGTTGAAATCAGCCGTGTGAGAACGATGCAGAAATATATTGTACGCCGAGAGCGTCCATTATGGAAAACACACAAAAATCAATTCAGAAATTAAAATACGCCGTGGCCGCTAAGAGATGACCAGTCCCCTCTGACGGCGTCCGTTCACGAACATGGCGTATGGATCAGCATCATTCAGCTCAACCATATCGAAGGGAACCCAATGACCCAACACACACGCCACCATCAGCGAGACATTTGAGTGAGCATGACATACTCTCAACAGCCAGAGCACAATCAAGTCAATAAAAAAGACTAACTCAACAAATAAATGCCTTACAGCACATTCGTACATTGTGCTCACACGTTTGCCATGCAATTATACAATACTAAGAAATTGAATCTACACAATGCTAAGATAGTTTTGTCCAAGGTTCAGCAGCTCCAACAGTGTTCCCGAATACTAAGTTTAGCTTCTGTGTAGCTGTACAAGTGCCGAACACCTCTGTCAGCGATACAATTCCGTAACGTACAATATGCTTGGCTACATAGTGTGTAATACAAGCTTTGAATTAATAACATAAACAATTACATATTAAAAATACAAGAGGAAAAATCAAAGAACAATCAGTGTATAGAAATCGGACGCAGCTCAAGCCCAAGCCTTATTGTCCTCAATATAATTCTTCACACTATAAAATGCTTTCTGACACAACTTACGTTTAATGAAGGATTTGAATTTATTCAGGCTCAGATCTTGAACCACCTCTGGAAGATTGAAACCTACTTTACATACAGACACTTCTATTCTACATATGTATTTGTACAAATAATAGAAGGTGTAAGTTTATATGTAGAACTTGACAGAGCTACGGGCAGAAACTACTCATAAAATATTTCTAATTACCTTATGAAATATCCAGAACGATAGTTTTCGATAACACAGTACAGTAGTTTTATTTACAATACAATAGTAATAAGGATAATCCCACTTGGACTGTAGTTATTAAACTGTCTGTATTATATTGGAGATTGTTATCCTTTATATGTAGATTATACATTGCCATAGGCATTATAAATGCGAAAATCCATACTAATATTATAAATGCGAAAGTATCTCTGTCTTTCCCGCCTAAACCCCTCAACCGATTTTGATCAAATTTGGCACAGACAATCTACAGACCCTGAGAAAAAACATAGGCTACCCTTTATCCCGGAAAAATTTGATGTTCCCGAGGGAAACCTAAAAAGCGCGATATAACCGAACTCCACGCGGGCGAAGCCGCGGGCGGAAAGCTAGTCCATACTAATATTATAAATGCGAAAGTAACTCTGTCTGTCTGTCTGTTACGCTTTCCCGCTTAAACCTCTCAACCGATTTTGATGAAATTTGGCACAGACAATCTTTAGACCCTGAGAAAGAACATAGGCTACCTTTTATCCCGGAAAAATTGATGTTCCCGAGGGAAATCTAAAAAGCGCGATATAACCGAACTCCACGCGGGCGAAGCCGCGGGCGGAAAGCTAGTCCATACTAATATTATAAATGCGAAAGTAACTCTGTCTGTCGGTCTGTCTGTCTGTCTGTTACGCTTTCCCGCTTAACCCTCTTAACCGATTTTGATGAAATTCAGGCACAAAAAATCTTTAGACCCTGAGAAAGGACATAGGCTACCTATTATTGAAAAATTTGATATTCCCGAGGGAAATCTATAAAGCGCAATATAACCGAATTCCACGCGGGCGAAGCCGCGGGCGGAAAGCTAGTATATGTATATTGGTTATCGTTTGTCACATATACATACTTGGTTTTGTGTTGGGCTTTCATATATGGTGTGGTAACGTTGAACGTGATCACGTGAATCAATCTTTAACCTTGAAAGCTAATTAAAATATCGGAATTGTGAAACTATACGTACTTTATGTTACTATTAGCTTTCCGCCCGCGGCTTCGCCCGCGTGGAGTTCAGTTATATCGCGCTTTATAGATTTCCTTCGAGAATATCAATTTTTTCCGGGATAAAAGGTAGCCTATGTCCTTTCTCAGGGTCTAAAGATTGTCTGTGCCAAATTTCATCAAAATCGGTTGACAGGTTTAAGCGGGTAAGCGTAACCAGACAGACAGACAGACAGACAGACAGACAGAGTTACTTTCGCATTTATAATATTAGTATGGACTCACCCGCGTGGAGTTCTATATCGCGCTTTTAGGTTTCCTATGGAACATCAAATCTCCGGGATAAAGGGTAGCCTTGTTTTTCTCAGGTCTGTAATTGTCTGTGCCAATTTCATCAAAATCGGTTGAGGGGTTTAGGCGGAAAGCAACAGACAGACAGACAGACAGAGTTACTTTCGCATTTATAATATTAGTATGGATTGTACGTACGTTATTGCTCACTTTACGGTACTACACGTAGTTTATGTTACTACACGTACTTTACTACATGTACTTTACGTTACTCCACGTACTTTACTTTACTGTGCGTACTTTACGTTACTACGCGTACTTTACTTTACTACATGTACTTATGTTACTACGCGTACTTTATTACGTCTTAACTACACTACGCATACTTTACTTTACTTTACTTACGTGTTTTAACGCACGCTACCTCACTACACGTACTATAATGCGTAATAACGTGGTAACGTATAATGTGTTAACATTTCCTGGCTGCGCGTACTTTACGTTTGATTTAATAAATTTTCTGTCCAAACGCGAAGGATTTTTAAACCAACTAGCTGATACACCAAACACTATACACATAATTAAGATCTTGATTGCAGCGTCGACTGCTGATCAGCAATATTACGGTTCTGATTGTGGCGAATATAGACAGACTAACAAGAAATATAAAATATATATAGTATGTTAAATATCTTGGAACATTACCAACCAAGCAAGATCCACTTGATTGTTAAGTAGTAACCATTGTCTACAAATCCAGAGTAACCATTATTTGCAATGCCAGAGAGAAAGATAAAGCTGGGAAGTTACATGTGCCTTCAGTTGTCAGATATGAACCAGTAGAAAAAAAAATACAAATTTATTACGAATTATTACATAATGTTTGTTGATATCCGTACCTCTGGGTTAGTTTAACTTCTGGGACAAGAAGTCCTACAATATGGTCCAAAATGCATAGTATCGAAGATATAAAAGGTGGTTTAAAATAGTCGCCATTATGTAATTTTTCTGCGCTGGTGAATCATCGAATGATTTTTTTGGAGAGCTCAGGGCGTGTCAGAATTTTACTGAGTAAAACCCACCCGTGCTAACCAAAGGCTGTTGCGCCTTGGATAGGAAAGGCATTGATAACGGGGATCATCTGGGCTACTGCTCGCTATATCTTCATACAATAGGCATAATAGAGAGTCCTCTGTGCAGAGCCTGCATAGGATCAAAATCAGAAGTAAAACCATAGGGCACCAAGATCTTACACAGACGTCCTCAGCAGGCCAGGTGACCTAATGGGCTTCTAGAGAGAGGTGGGCTGGCTGGAATAACCGCCAAAGGCCGTCGTGGCTCACGCACAATGGTCCGCTGGAGGGATTGAGTGCGGAAACCAGACCCGTAACATAGAACAGAACCCACCTATGTACCTTCATTTGCCTGTACCAGGGCCCTAGTATCTTTTCCCTACAACGCGCGCCCATGATAAGTATTGTCTAGCGGACCTGAAACCCTCTCAGGTGAAATATGACAACTTCCATTTTATTAGCTACTAACTTTCCACCGCGGCTTCGCCCGCGTGGAGTTCGGTTATATCGCGCTTTTAGATTTCCCTCGAGACATCAAATTTTTCCGGGATAAAACGTAGCCTATGTTCTTTCTCAGGGTCTAAAGATTGTCTGTGCTAAATTTCATCAAAATCGGTTGAGAGGTTTAAGGGAAAGCGTAACAGACAGACAGAGTTATTTTCGCATTTTTAGTATTAGTATGGATACACACATATTTTCTATCTTCGAAACTATGCATTTTGGTACTTGTATGGTTTCATTTTTGGGGTAATGCTACTAACTGGGAGAAAGAAGATCTTTAAATGTCAAAAAAGATGCATTCGTGCAATATGCGGTCTGCAACAAACAGAGCTGTAAGCAATCTTTATGAAACTTAAAAAATACTTACAATCCGTCATTGTACGTCTTTGAAATTACCCTTTTTTATCAAGAAACATCCATATTTGTTCGAAATAGTGTCGGGGTCACGCAACAGGACGAATACTAAATTAAATACGCAATGTACAGTCAAGACCAAAAAGTCGAGTTACAATCTCACAAAACTATGGCCAAGCAATACTAGTTGTAGTTACGACCTTCTTTATAATAAAGTGTGATACACACTATACACTTTGACAACTGCTGCCTGCTTATGATTGTTAGGTACTACTTACTAATTTCAACGCTCACAGTAAGTGTTTAAATGGCCTAGCGGTTCTCGTCTTGATAGGCGTTCAAGGTGGTTCGAGTTCAAATCTAATAACTTACAAAATATTTTTGAAATGTTTATTGGTGAGTTATGAATGCTGACAACAAAAATATGTAAAAATACCGATCCGCAACTTAACGATGATACTTTATTTTAAGATTTTTCTATATTAGAGTCATTATAAAAGATGAGGGTAGATTTGAAACAAACTGAACAAATAATATTCCACTACCTACAATAACTATTATTAACTACAATAACTCAAATAATATTACTTAGCTGTTGTTGGTTGGTGAACATATAGTTACGAGTTCGTGTTATTAGTTTTACTTTTTTAATCAATATGCAGGCATATGCAGCAATATATCTCAAATATCATAATATGAAACCGGCTTTTGTGTAACTTGTTTTATTATTATTTGGGTAAGAGTGCAAACCAATCTCTTGTTGAAAGTGTGTAATAAATTTGTTATTGTTTTTAGAGAAATACTGTAAGCCAAAGTCAAGAGGTTGGAGGACGAAGGTGGCTTATGTGTCGAGATAAATTGGAACGAAACAACAATATTTACCGTTGAATAAATCTTTAAATCTTGCGAAGAAGAGAGGTTGCATTTGTGGTTTAAAATAAACTGGCGATACTGGTGGAGACTTATCGAGCTAAACAAAAAAAAAAAAAAAAACAATTTATGACAATCACAGTGCAGAAGTGTCCTACAAAGTGTTTTAAATATATGTCATTATATATCGTAATAACGGACTCTAAACCAACTCGTAAAGTAATTTAGCTAAGTGACAGTAATATGTTCGGTTGGCTTAATGGCTAACAGATGTCGCCTTTGCAATTTCAATAGGTTCGCACTAGTTTATCTAGCCTTGAAGACACTCAAATTGTAGTCCGACGGAAACACGCCGCTGGCAAATTGTTCCAGTCCCTCGATGTACGCGGTATAAAGGAGGAGGCGAAACGCTTCGTCCGGATCGTAGTGGTATTAACAACGTAAGGGTGGAAACCAGCCGTACGATGGGTCGTCCGCTGGTGGAACGGAGATGGGGGAATTAAATCATGCAATTCCCTCGCACACTCCCCGAAATGCATCCTATAGAACACCGAAAGGCTGGCTACTCTACGCCTGTGCTCTAGGCTTTGGAGACCAACTCGAGTTAGATTATAGCCGCGCACACTCTCCAAAATGCATCGAATACCGAAAGGTTGACTACTTTACTGCGCTCCAGGCTTTGGAGATCCTTCTTAACCAGACCTGGACCTAATCTACTCAATTAGCCTCTTCGCACGCCTCTCACTTAGTCCAAAGTCCATCAATGATTTATAATGACCTATAATGTTATACTTACTTTTTCTTCTCCTCTTCTTCAGCCAGACTGGTTCACTGCTGGACAAGAGCCTCCCCCAAAGCTTTCCACGATGACCGGTCTTATACTGCCCGCATCCATCGACTTCCCGCGACCTTCACCAGATCATCGGCCTACCTTAATGGGGTCCTCCCTACGCTGCGTCCTCCGGTAGCTACCACTCGAGAACCTCACTGCCCCATCGGCCATCTGTTCTACGAGCAATGTTCTACCTACCTATACTACTACAGATGGCTGTAAACTACCAGAGGGGCCAGTACAGGTTGGTAAATGTGACATGACTGTCTTCGCATTTATGACATGCCGGTGTCCTCACAATATTTGTTTTTTTCTCGGTGGTAGGCAACAACATCAGCTGCCGGCATAAGTTAGCACCCACCAGACAAAGTCTTGCCGCCAAGCGATTCGTCGTGTTCCGTCGTGTATGATGTCTGGTGAAGCCGTACGGAGGACGGATCTGAGCAGTTGTGTTGCGATGTGTACCGGGTACGATGTGCCTAATGTTGTTGTGTCGGGAGTTTGGTCGTGGAGGGTCTCCAGATCATCCTCTGGAGCAGCATCGTTGGTCGTGTTGTTGGGTTAAACATTGCATCACCTCGCTCAACTGCCGTCTTCCTTCCTATTCACTCAGTTTTTTTGAGTGAATAGGCTTAATAAGCTAGTGCGTTTCACCATCAACGATTGCATCACTGCTTACCATCAGGCGGGATTGCAGTCAAGCACTAGTTTATAAATAATAAAAAAAAAATCCTGAGACTCAAACAAAATCCACACGCTGACCCTGTGAACTTCTCTTCTTTACCAACTAGACTCAGCTGACAAAGGGGGAATTCGTAGCGCTACAGCTTAATGTTTAGCAAACACGATGTTTGTTAATATTATTTATTTCAAATTTGAATTTGCATTTTTTATTTATTTCGCTCCACCATGACATTTAGCGATAAGACTGACAGTAGTTCTGTTTTAAATGCGCTTTTGAGGCTGTTGTACATCATAAAGGTAAGAGGGCTTTACATCGGCATCAGTCCACGTTGACGGCGCTTTCACCTTCCATCTGCATAGGTCCTCATCGGGCACGGTTGTTTCAAGAGGTTACTGTTCCGGAAGGCGAAAAGGAAACGCCACGGTGTCACCTCTTTAGGGATCACCCTAATGCTGTGACACGGGAAACGGTGGAGCATACTAAAGAAGTCACGGCTCGCCGCTTGGTAAGGACCAGGCCCGGGTTGGCGGCATGTTGTGTTTCACGCGCGCCTTAAAGAGATGTCAGCACATTGTGACGGGGTCCACGAAGACCGGTGACTGCCAGGATCGTAGTTTGTTTGAAAGATATACCGTGGTACCTGGCGAACAAGCAAGTGAAGGAACCCGGGTGGGTTTTAGTCAGTAAAAGTCTGACGAGCCCTTCTGGCCCACCCAGAGCGGAAGAGGGCGTTTAACGATTTCCCATCCGGAATAATAACGCTGTTGTACATTTAGGTGGGCTACATTGTATTTTTTAATGTTCTAAAGTAGTGTTGACCGCAATTCCGCTTAATCGTAAGCAGTGATGCAATCGTCGATGGTAAAGCGCACTAGTTTATTATGAGCCTATTCCCTTTAACCATGTACTCTCCATGTATATCTTGGACACCAATGACTGATTACAAGGTGAAGGAAAACATCTTGAGGAAACCTGGACTTTAATTCGGAAATCGCCAACCCGCATTGAGCATGCGTGGCGATTACGTTCAATCTTTCTGTGTATAAGAGAAGACTTGAGTTCAGCAGTGGGACGATAAAAAGTTTGATGATAATTATGATGATGACTTCCTACTTCATTAAGAAAAGGACAGTAGATAAAACGTCAATTTAAACCTGTCAAATTAGTCCGCTCCTGATGTAAATTGATGTATTTTTGGTCGCCATGTTTATAATCGCGTTTAAACTGTCTATGGAATATCTTAATTTGACAGGATTAAACTAAAAATGTTATCTTCTGTCCTTTTTTTTTCGACGGAATAGAAAGAAAATGATTGACTTAATTTAAAATTGGTTTAGTTTGTGAACAAGAGTAGTTTCCTGTACACGAACCCAGGTACTAGTAGTATAATTAATAAGTATAATTAATATTTTATAATACAGTATGTTAACTAACAGAGGGCGTTCCCGTTAACCCGAAATAGTATAGCATATATACATGCTAAAAAAATATTTTCATTCGAAAACAAAATGTTTTAAATTTTTTTCCAATATGAAAATATTCAATAAAAATTTTAAATTGACATTTAAAAGAAACACACTGTACACGCGAACATGAAAGACGGCAACGTCGCAATTTATTTATACATGACGACTACTATTTTGATTTAAAACAGGTTTCAAATTTATTTCCAATTAGAATTTTTTTTTATTCTGATTTTTTATGCTTATTTTTCTATGCTGATATTTTTATTTTAATCTATTAATGATATATATTAACGAGTTTAAGGGAACGCCCTCTGTTATTTAACATACTTTATACTAGCAGCCGCCAGCGACTTCGTTCGCGTGGTTTAGTTATGCTCCGCTCCTATTTGTCGCAGCATGATGTTATATAGCCTAAAGCCTTCCTGGATTAATGGGCTATCCAACGTAAAAAGAATTTTTCAAATCGGGCCAGTAGTTCCTGAGATTAGCGCGAACAAACAAACAAACATACAAACAAACTCTTCAGCTTTATATATTAGTATAGATACACTTTATAATTAATAAATTTCATAGCATTCCGTTCAGTAGTTTAGGAGCAAAAACTTTGTTATTTCTCGGGAACTGTTTAATTTTTTCGGATTAATTAAATTCTGAAAAAAGTAACGGGTCGCGGTCAGCCTTCTGAGCTGATGTACGCTTAATAGCATAGCAATCGGTTCAGTAGTTGTAGTAGTAGGTGTGTAAACGGAACAAACACCTAAACTCACTTTCACATTTATGATATTCGTAACGCTGATGTCTGCAAAACTAATTTAATGCCATATGGTGATTTTATGATAAATACTCTACTGTGCCTAGCATATTTACCGGTGTTTAGATCTAACCCCAACTAGCACGTTTTCAATTATCGTGGCCACTAATATTTAATGACACGTACACAGCAACCGCGGGGGTTATTCGACCGATTCGCTGTGTAAACTGAAATTGGCATAGAGTATCTATAACCGTGTAGATGTGACAATCATGCCATCATATTCAGCCTATAATGTTCCTACTGAGATCAGTAGGAACATTATAGGCTGAATATGATGATGATTTTTATACGTTACCAGGAGGCCAGTGTAGATACACTGGCCTCCTGGTAACGTATAAAAATCAGAAAAACTGGTAAACGAAATAAGTAGCGACATCTAGCGGCAAATGGTGGAATGAAATAATAATCGGTGCCATGGGTTCGCATAGATGGCGTTGCTTACTAATCAATTTCCTTAAGATAATAGTAATTTCAATTAGAAGAAATGCATAATGGATGCATTTATTGATGCAGTCATTAAAGGACTAAAAAGGGTCTTTTTCTTGGCAAGTAATTGCTGTTGAACTTTAATATTGTGAAAAATACAATAGTCTGTGCTCGTTCATCATCATCCCAGGGCAGCGTTAATCCCAGTCGTATCTGAAGCTTTTTCAGCTTTGGAGTCTGGGGTCCGCTTTACCAGTGTAACTGCTCATTTGGCTAATCTTCGATACTTTCCGTGAAGCGACTGCCGTCTGAGCTCCACAACCCGAAGGCGATATCGAAGCATTGCAGTTAGATCAATTATTGGACTTTTGAAGGCTTCAACAACCCGTAACTACTACCACTAGATATTCGTATGGCAACCGGGACCAACGGCTTAACGTGCTTTCCGAGGCACGACCAGACCAGTGCAAATATTCATATTCACGCATACAAATATTTGCACTGCGCGGGGCTCGAGCCCGCGCCTCCTTGCGCAGCGGCCGCGTTCGCTGCCGCTACGCCACGGAGGCTGTGTGTCAATGTGTGAATGATGATATATGGTTGAAGATATAATTATAATAAACACAAACTAGCCAAGCCTGTATCTTGGGTACCAACAAAAAGGGGATGACTACCGAAATGACGTTTAATAGAGAAGTGCGGAAGAAAAAGAAATGTTGAATAAATGTGAAAAATTGGGATAAAACGCTTCCTCTTGATATCAGGATGGCGACTATTCGGTTTGCGTTTAAGCGAAAATTGCAGTTATTTTGCAGATAATTATGTAGGTTAGGGTCATCTCAATTCCTTTCTCACAAGTTTTTTTTTGTATGATGATGATGATGTTCCCGACCGATTTCGGCCACGGCGACCACTTCGACTCCTAGCCGATGATTTGGCGCTCATGCGCCCGAAGATGGCTTAAGTAGCCTATCGTGGCGGCGAAACTTCGTGCACACTGAGGGCACGTAAGCACGCCATCAACGTAGTTGTATGTGATGGCAGCAGGTGGGCGAGCCTTTAATTGGTTGCGTTTGGCACCGACGTCAGCTTTGCGCTGCTCCTCAAACTCGCGTACTTGTCCGTACACCATTCTGCGCCATTCTGACCGTTCTGCTGCCAAACGCTCTCATTCAGAGGGTTCTATATTGCATCTCTTCATGTACCGTTTTAAGACATCCTTGAACCGGAGGAGTTGTCCGCAATGCTTTCGCTTGCCCTCCTCCAGCTTTTTGTATAATTATATTATATGCATATATTATTGTAATAGTATGTATATGTATGTACCTTATTTAAGTATTTGTTTATATAGTGATATGAGTTTTTTCTTTTCCTTGTCATTGTTTTAACTAAAGCAACTCCAAAAGCAAACGATAAAAGCCGAAAGCAAACCTCTGTACATTTTCTTTGTGCGAAAGTATAAATAAATAAATAAAGGCAAGGAACGACGAATGATAACCCATTACGTCTACGGTATTTCGCAAGGTAATATAATTGGACCATGCATGCGTTCGGAACTGACGCCTCTGTTAATTTTTCGTCTATGCTACTGGTGTCCTAGTGTCATAGCACACTAGGACACCAGTTAAAATAATTATTTACGTGTTTAGATTCATTATATACCCACCGCACAATGAGTTTCTGATTCCGAGGCCTCTGTTTGTCAGTATACAAATACTGACAGAGGCCTGGGAATCGGGTAACCAATAATGTAGCCTGCATTAGACAAATAAAGCAGGCTACATAATAATGTACCAGTATATTATGAGTTGAGTTGATTCTATTAATATACCCCCTTATTCATAAACGCTGCTTATAATTAACTAGTGATTAGCGATTCTTTAACCATACACTTTTGACCTTTTAACGTCACTTAACTTAAATCAGCCTGTATAAATAATAAACATCACAATATTTAAGGGGTTTATTTATAAACGACTAGCTTTCCGCCCGCGGCTTCGCCCGCGTGGAGTTGGGTTATATCGCGCTTTTTAGATTTCCCTCGGGAATATCAATTTTTTCCAGGATCAAAGGTAGCCTATGTTCTTTCTCAGGGTCTAAAGATTGTCTGTGCCAAATTTCATCAAAATCGGTTGAGGGGTTTAAGCGTAACAGACAAACAGACAGACAGACAGACAGACAGACCGACAGACAGACAGACAGAGTTACTTTCGCATTTATAATATTAGTATAGTATGGATGATTAAAGTTAAGTTTATGAATAAGGGAGTATATCGTCTGTTTTTAGTTATACTTCAATTGTTTTAGAAGTGTCAATTACTATTGTTGAACCAAGATGACTAGCCTAGTGGTATTGGTCGTGACTTGCAAGGTGTAGGTCATAGGTTCGAATCCCATCAGGCGCTTTATTTTGTGTAAATTATTTCATCACCACTACTCTCAGAACGGTGAAGGAAAACATCGTGATGGAATGCCATGTCTCAGAGACAAAACTTCAAAGGCATGTGACATCTACCAACCCGCACTGGGCCCATCTGGTAGATGACGGCACACTCCCTCCCATCTAAAGGACTGTGACGTAATCAATGAGTGTGTCCCAAGAGTGTGAACATTACAGGCTGATTATGTTGTGTTCTTCTTCATCATTTCAGCGTTTATCCCGGTTGCATTCACGACTTTCGCTTTGGAGCCTGAGGTCCGCTTTCCTGCACATTCTCCTCCATTTCGCGCGATCTTTAGCATTCTGTGGTAAGAGATTGTTGGCGCGCATGCCATCTCTTACAACGTCAAGCCAGCATTTCTTTGGTCTACCCCGCTTGTTGCAGCCCGTTGGAGGCACCATGGCAAGATTTATTACCCACGTAACAGTTTGCGTAAGACGTGGCCGTACCAGCGTAGGCGACCCTCTTGCAGTTTGTCTGCTATGTCACGGACACGAATACTGCCACGGATATGGGAGTTCCTGATGAGGGCTTTCCGCGTAACTTCATAAATCCACCGCAGCATATTCATCTCCGTGACATGCAGCTCCTGCTTGTGTCGCTCAAGCTCAGGCCACACCTCACTACCATACAGAAGAACAGGTCTAATAATGTTTTAAAGACCTGTGCCTTAAGCTTTACCGGCATTTTTGGGTCACAAATGATACCTGTCACCTCACGCCATTTTGCCGAAACAACGACCGCATCAGGAACTCCCGCATCCGGGGCCTTCGGCCTTCGTGTCCGTGACATTGCAGACAAACTGCAGGAGGGTCGCCTACGCTGGTACGGCCACGTCTTACGCAAACCGCCGACGTTACGTGGGTAACGAATGTCTTGCCATGGCGCCTCCGCCGGGCCGGAACAAGCGGGGTAGACCAAAGAAGTGCTGGCTTGGCGTTGTAAGAGATGACATGCGTGCCAACAAGCTCTTACCACAGGATGCTAAAGATCGTGTGAAATGGAGGAGAATGTGCAGGAAAGCGGACCCCGGGCTCCAACGCGAAAGCCGCGGATGCAACCGGGATAAACGCTGAGATGATGATGATGATGATGATCCTGACGCCATTTTGCCCAAGCCGCGGAAACTGATTATGTTGTGGTATGTAGTGCGTATTGCTCTCAGAACTGATGACCGTTTCGGTCGAAAGGTTCTGTCTCAAAGTTAAGTGTAGTGATTTTAGAGTGAGGACGTGATGTCGCAGAAGGAAGGTGCAGAACGGGAGAGGAAGATCTCAACTCCCTTCCCGGGCCGCAGAAGACTCACCGGGCGCCGGGGAAGGGCGAACAACGCCCTCTTCCGCCCCCCATGAATGGATCCAGGGGCGAGGGACATGGGGAAGTCCCCGCCCCCTATTTGATGGACCCCGAGGCAGAGGCGCGCGCGAGTGTCGGCGCTCGCCTTATAGGTGATGCACGGGGTAGTTTAACGTCTAACTACCTCGTGCAGGACACGAGGGAACGAACGGGCCAGCACGAGGGTGTGGGGTCGTGGAAGAATGTAGACTCCCGCGGCCCCACGCGCGCTCGTGATAGAAGAGACACCGGGGTGGATTTTAGTCAGTAAAAGTCTGACAAACCCCGTCACTTCCCTCCGCGCGCCCGCGCCGTGTGGTTTGAAATTAATACGCTCCGGGTATATTTACGAATATCGCGTTCCGATTGTTAGTTTCCGGCTCGTGTTTTCATTCTAGACTGTGAAATTGTGTCTGGCTTGGTATAGTAAGTTTATTCTTAGTGTTTGTTTAGTATTTATTGTAAATCAAATAATTTCGGTGAGTACATTTATTTTCTTACTTGTGAGGGTAACGTAATTTATTTTTCTTTTCTCCGCGCGACGGTTTTGTTTTTTTCTTTTCGTTAACTTAGATTTGTTTTTCTTGTTAATTAATTAGCTATGTCAACTTCCAATGACCCCCCTGATCGTGGGGGGGACATTTTCCGCAGAGATAACAAGACGTTTAGGTCGCCGCCGCAAGCATCCGCTAAGCGTTTGTTTTGTGAAATGTCTCCGACCGACAATTTAATAGATGATAGGTCGAAGCGTTTACAAACTGCACCCAATTCTCCCGAAAAGTCGTCTACATTAAATATTTCCAATCGTAGCGACGGGAACAGTAATTATTGCGATTTGATGACCGAGGCGTCTGTGTACCTGGCCAAAATCAACGAGCTGGTTAATGATAACGGTTCTCGTATAAATGTCGCGAACAAATCAGCAATTATGGATATGACTCAACGAGTTACAAGTATCGTGTCTTTGTTAGCTTTAAAATCTGCGTGTAACGAGACAAAGCTTGCTAACACCGAGCGCGAATTGGAAATAATTAAATTAAAATCCTACGCTAAAACCGTTAATGAGGACAAAAACATGTCGTACGCGGATTCTTTGAAACTGCGGTTGCCTAAAGTTACCCCGGCTATTGAATCTAGAGTACCTCTTCCTTGTCTCGTCGCCTATCCGACCCAGGAGCGATCCGCTGACTATGCGTCATCTTCCGCCACTAAACAAGCTCTTATGAAGGCGATTAGACCGAGTGACGATGGTTTTCAAATAGTCGGTATTAAAAAAACCGCCAAATCAGGCGTTGTACTGCGCGTTGCAAATGAAAACCAATTGAAAAGATTAGAATCGGTAGACGCTATAAAGTCTGCGGGTCTTCGTTTAGAAAAACCAAAAGGTCGCCGACCCCGTCTATTAGTCAAGGACATTCCCGCCTCTATGGAAGACAACAATTTTTGCAAGCCATATACCGCCAAAATATTAAAAACGAGTTGCCAATAAAAGAAGACGACTTCATTAAATCCACGAAAATAGTCCGTAGGCGTTCTACCAATAACGGTCGTAAATGGTTAGGAATAGAGATTGAACCTGAGGTACGGAAACATCTTGTGTCTACCAAGGATAAGTTATTTATTGACTGGGCCACGTGCCGTTTTGTTGATGATATCGAGGTAGTTCGTTGCGCGTATTGTCAGCAATTCGGTCACGTGAAAAAGCATTGCGCTAATAAATCACCAACCTGCGCTATATGTTCTGAGGCCCACGAAACCAATGTTTGTCCGCATAAGGACGATTTAAATTTTACCCCGGTTTGCGCGGCGTGTAAACGTTTTAAAAAACCTTTTGACCATCGCTGCGGGTCTGAACAGTGCGGTACCTATAAATTAAAACTCGAACAACTTATCCTACATACTAATTACTAATTAAGATGGATAGTCTAAGCATAGGGCAATTAAACCTTCACAACGATAAGGTGGCGACATCAGAGTTAGATAAATTAATTATTGACTACAACTTAGACCTTGTACTCATTCAAGAACAATATCAAAACTCAAGTTTACGTCACAGGGTAGTGCAGCTGGATTGTAGGGCGCGAGCCGGAATTTATGTTGCGCGGTCTTCTAACTTTACGGTAACGTCTATACGTGACCTCATGACGCCACACTGTGCGGTTGCTGAAGTCTCATCAGCTTCTTTTAAAGTATTCGTTGTAAGCTGTTACTTTCAATATTCAGATCCTGTTACTCCTCATATACATAATCTCCGTCATGTCTTGCGGTCACTCGCGGGCTGCAAAGTGATCGTTGGCGCGGATGTCAACGCGTCATCGTCTCTGTGGTATGGCAAGGTTCGGGCAACCGATACCGAACGACGCTGCGCTGTTGAGGATTTCATTGCTGAGATGAACCTATCGATTCATAATACCCCCGATGCACCACCTGCTTTTTGCAGCCAAATAGGCGAATCTTGTATTGACGTCACACTTTCTAGTGCCGACGTACGTTTGGATAGGTGGCGTGTCCTACCGGACGCGTCTTGTAGTGATCATCGCCTGATCGTGTACGAATTTGTTCCTGGTTATATTCAGGGTCCGTCTCATATTCCTGGTAATTTCAGATATAGGTGTAAAGGTGCGAACTGGGAATTTTTTGGCTCGCTTTTTGCGTGTCACGCCAAGGAGTTCACTCGGGACGGGCTGTCAGCCGAAGAAAGTGCTGACATTATGTCAGAAACCTTTACCTACTGTGCTGACATCGCCATTGGTCGTGGATCTATGACCAATATTCGTAGATGTGACTGGTGGAGTGATTATTTAGTTGAACAGCGCAAAAGATATCGCAGAGCGCGTAGACAGTTAAATAAACTCAAGAGCCGAAAGATTACTGGAGATCTTCTTACGTCCGCTTTAAATGCTTTTAGAGTTGCCAAGTCACGCTACAAAGCATCGGTGGAAAAATCTAAGGGTAACTTGTTGCGGAAAATCGTTGACAAACTTGACAGGGAGGGTCCGTGGTCTCCCTTATATCACGAATTTAAAGCTAACAGATCGGTCGACCTTGCATACGTTCAAAACATTAAGGTCAATGATAAGCATACCACGGGCATAGAGGAAACAACAAAAGTACTAATTAATACACTTATCCTGATGATTCACCGGCTAACGATAGCGACTACCACCAACAGATTCGAGCGTGGGCTCCTGTGCCACCTGAATCACCAATGTCAGACGTACCATCTAATGACGAATTTATAAATATTGTTAGAAAACTACCGGTCAACAAATCATCAGGGGAAGATAAAATATCTAATAGGATGATTAAAGAAGCGTGTAAATCAGCGGGTGATGCCATCTTAACTGTATATAACCGATGCATTGCTGAAGGCGTTTTTCCTCGTAAATGGCGACGCGGTTTCATACGAATAATACCAAAGTGTGGTGATAAACCACCGGATGATCCGAAGTCATATCGGCCTATCACGCTTCTACCATCTTTGGGGAAACTTCTTGAGCGCCTCATCGTTCCACGTTTACTACCGAACGGTCCAAAATTTCATAGTAATCAATATGGCTTCACCATCGGTAAATCAACAGTCGACGCGGCGCTTTCTGTCAGAAGAACCGTTAACCAGTCGGAACACAAGTACGTGATTGGTATCTTTTTGGATATTTCTGGGGCTTTTGATAACGCTTGGTGGCCTATGCTGTTGTTAAAATTAAAAAACCGCGGTTGCTATAGAAACATATATAATCTCGTTTACTCGTACTTTATAAACGGTTCCGCGGTACTTAAGCTCGGTCATTTTTCTAGTACTAAAGCACTAACCATGGGATGTCCTCAGGGTTCAGTTGTCGGTCCTTATTTATGGAATTTGGGTTTTGATGATTTTCTCGCGATCCCACTTCCTTGCGGCTGTTCACTTACTGGTTACGCGGACGATGGCCTACTGCTCATTCAATCAAGTACCCGAGCCGGACTTGAGAACTTGGCCCATACTTGCCTAAATCTAATATCTCAGTGGGGTGATCGTAACCGCCTAGCGTTTGCGCCGCATAAAACCTATCAACTTCTACTAAAAGGTAATCTTAAATCATTGCCTACTATTAAATTTAATAACGTTCCCGTTAAAAAACAGCAATCCGTATGCTACCTTGGTATGGTCTTAGAAAGGAATTTTTCATTTATCGAACATATAAAAATAGTTGGCGAAAAAGCTAAAAGGAACTTTTATGCCCTAACTAGAATATCCAAAGCAACTTGGGGTCTATCATTCCTAACTTTAAAAACTATATATGGAGCTACCTACTTAGGATGTATGTGCTACGGTGCACCTGTTTGGGCCGATAGGGCCAGCATAGGGGCGGCGCGACGTAAACTGCTTCAAAGCCAACGTTTGGCATTGATATTTTTATGCAAGGCGTATAGAACAGTCAGTACTGAAGCCTTACCCGTTCTGGCAGGTGTACTTCCAGTCGATCTTGAAGTACAGCGACGTGCTTCAATGTACTACTCCGCGAGGGGGGAGGCCATGGACACTAACTTTGTTACACAACGCGACCTCAATAGAATTTCTAGATTATTTAAACCTCAGACTGACGTCTGGGAGGACCTCTTATCCGAATGGCAAAGTAGGTGGGATAATTCCATCAAGGGCCGGCACCTCCATCTGTTCTTTCCATCCGTTGGCGATCGGCTGGCTAAGACATGGCTGGAGGTTGACCACTGCGTTGCCCAATTTCTCACAGGTCATGGCAACTTTAAAAGTAAACTGTATTCTTTTAAACTTGTTCCTTCGCCTTTGTGTCAGTGTTCTACATCGAACTGTGAATTTGAACAGTCCGCACATCACATCTTGTGGGAGTGTATTCTTTGGCAGAATGAACGCAATATTATGTTGGATAGTGTACAAGTTACATCCGGAGTTGTTTATTATACGGACCTTGTTGAAACTAGAACTAATTTCCGTGCGTTCAGGCGCTTTTGCCATACCTATTATTGGAATCAATTGTAACAGCAAATACCTACTTAGGACCCATTAACTTGATCAAATGTTATTCCGTGGTGCTTGGCAATCTGGGCTTCTCCCAGTTGCAATAATGTCCCTTTGTGCCGATTGGCCTAGTTCTATTCTGTCTCCTGCTTATTATGGAGGGAAGTGGAAAAAATATCTTTTTTCTTACTCCTCCGCTATTCTTTTCTGATTAATTTCGTTGCGGGACCCAAGACAGTTGAAACATTTCTCCGGGACTCGTCGAGCTTCATTGCTCGGCGTTTTTCTGGCGGTCTCCACTGTTGATTCTGGCTTTCAGGAGTTGCAGTGGGTTGGGAACAGTGTGGCGGGTTTTTTGACAAACCCCGTCGCCCACCCCAGAGCGGCGGACATCCATTGAGGATTTTCCACCGCAGGAACAAAAAAAAATATTGATCTTAGAGTGAGTTGTTACTTATGTTTTCACGACACATACAACATAGTTCCAGAATCGCATTGCAGGGTCGTCGAAGATGCTATTATAGGAAATTGCAAATAAACAATAACTAGGTACTCACTAGGTAGGTCAGATTTCTTCCCGACTATTTTGTCTTACAAAGTACACATAGACATTTACATGAAACCTTAAGTATCTGTAGTGTAGTGTGTAGGCCAAATAGACGCAAATCATCATCATCCCAGCGTTAATCCCAGTCGCATCCGAAGCCTTTTCAGCTTTGGAGTCTGGGGTCCGCTTTACCAGTCCAACTGCTGATATGGCTAAACTTCGATATTTTCCGTGAAGCAACTGCCGTCTGACCTCCACAACCCGAAGGCGACATCGAAGCATTGCAGTTAGACCAATTGTTGGACTTTTGAGGGCTCCAACAACCCGTAACGACTGCCACTAGATGTTCGTATGGCAACCGGGACCAACGGCTTAACGTGCTTTCCGAGGCACGACTAGACCAGTGCAAATATTCATATTCATGCATACAAATACTTCCACTGTGTGGGGATCGAACCCGCGCCACCTTGCGCAGCGACCGCGTCCGCTACCGCTACGCCACGGAGGCTGTCAGCCAAATAGACGCAAATGGTCCTGTATAATTCCCCCTTTATACTTCGACTAGCGACCGCCAGCGACTTCGTTCGCGTGGAGTTAGTTATCCTCCGTTCCTATTGATCGCAGCTATTAGATAACCTAAAGCCTTCTTGAATTAATGGGCTATCCAACGCAGAAAGAATTTTTTTCAAATCAGACCAGTAGTTCCTGACGCGCGACTAGCGCGTTCAAACGAATAAACAAACATGCAAACAAACAAACTCTTCAGCTTTATATACTAGTAATAGATAATAGATTTGTAATTAATAAATGTTAAATCCCCATAATGGGGCACAATAATTGTAAATCCTAATAACCGGGCACAAACTAAAATCCCAATAAGATGACAGTCCGTTATGTCTGACCCGGGATCGAATAAAATTTGTCTAAAGTATTAAACTAAATTTACTTAAAATTGTAGCAAAATGACCTTTTGTAGTAGGACAACAATAACAAAACGGTTGAACCTTGTCCGATCCAATAATTTCAATGTGTCAATTCGTAGTAGACCCCCTAAACCAGACCAGTTAAACACCTATATCTCCAAGATTCATCTAGTACCTAGGTAACCATTGTCAAGCAAATGATTCTGAGATGTTTCAGTATACAAATTAAAGGTACACTAAACTTCAGAGGATAACAATTAAAATTATTTTATTACAATTACCTACAGCTTAAAGATTCAAAGATTATACTGGAAATAATTTTCGGTGGAACTTGAACCCCGTTTTATACCGCTTACACAACGCTAGAGGGAAGACGCAAAAGTACCAATTTAGTCTTAGTTATTTTCTGAAGTGCAAAATTTAATTAACGGATTGTATGGTATACATGTTCTGGACCTTGCGTGCAGACAATTGAAGAAACACGGATGGGTTTTAGTCAGTAAAAGTCTCACATGCCTTGCCGCTCCTCCCCGGGTTGGAGAGAACATTTGATGATTTCCCATCCGGAACAAAAAAAAAAAGATACAAATGTTCGCATTTCCTTTGACAGTCAATATATCGTATCGTTCGGGCCGCCCATTGGTCCGTTCGGTCCAAACGATCCCAACTAGTTGCAATCATTTGACAAAAATGTGTTCGCCGATTAGGGGGCAGTCTCTATATTTGTCAACAGTTTTAAAATATCACGACCTGCGGACTGTGGCACTTCTGACACTTACCTATGAAATGACACAGTAAATAAGTATTGTTATCATTATTTCCACCACTAAAGCGCCCATTCACGGGTTTATCTTGTTCTAACAAAATCTTATTTCGACCATTAGCATTAAATGTAAGTGAATGGCTGAACTAAAGCAGTTACATCTGCGGTATGGTAAATATATGGAGAATTTAACTTACTCTTGTTACTGTAAAATCTAGTTTATTTTTGTGAGTGTGAGAACAAAAAGGGCCTCATATCTAAATAACGACGGGTTGATCGATCTAAATGACGCTGGTCAAGGTCAATCCATAGATGGGTGAAAATATTTAGACAACGAGACCAAGACCGAGAGAGAAAGCATGTTGAACCATCAGTCCCAGCTGTCGTTCTTGGATCTTTCACAGTCGATAAAGGTCTTCAGAAACCCTAAAGTCTGACCATCAGTCTTACGTCATACATCTTAATGGGTATTGTGTTTCAGTAACTGGATTGTAAAATCCTGGTATTCAGCTGTATCTGGTTATGACCCTAACATATTGAAAAAGGCTAGGCAAATTGAGACTTAGAAAAAATGCCTTTTTATCTGTATGTTCATATGAGCCCGTATATAATGACGTCACATACAAACACTTTTCTTGCTCTCCTCCGCGCCACGCCACACCACACTGTTGCGGGTTCGTTTTGATGGATCTTGATTAAAACAATATTATTGGAGAGCACTGAGAATAGCCATTTATTTCGATGTCGTGCCGAATCCTATTACATAGACAAGTGGCTAGTGTTGCCTTACATATAATAATCATAGACTACAACATGCCCCTTTTTTGACAAACGGACATTTGACATCTGACATTTAAAAATAACATTGACAATAATGACATAGGTATCTTTGCTTAATCAAAGTTATGCTATAAATAATTACAAATCAAATTGTTTAGTTTTCTTTAGTAATCTACCTCGTGAACTATATTTTCTTTCAGCAATAGTAGCGTCGTTACATTGTACAGGTGACATCCTCTTATTTTCTAATACAATAGGACTTTGTGGTAAGTTTTCACTGTCCGTACACTGAGTAGGAATAGGACTTTGCATTTGATATTCACTATAATCATGCAAACTTTCAGGTGATGCAATACTTTCATCGACATTGACAAATATTGGAGACTTTATTATACCTTCATTGTTAGACTGACTTTGTGATTCCGTTTGACATTCAGAATCATTTGAGTGATTAGATTCTATTGACATGAAAGAATCCGAATCATTATTTTGTTCTGATGAATATGAATTATTACAAGACTCATGAGTAAATATAAATACACAATTATCATCCTCTTCCTTGAAGGATTTTCACTTTTGACATTGATTCTTTACAATATTATTTTGTTGAGATGAACTAGGTTTTTCAAACCTGACATTTTTGTTGTTTGAGACATGTTTATGTACTACATCCAGATTTGACTTATGACTACCTATTCGACTTATAATCAAAACGAATATGTTGACTATTTCTACGATAAGTTGTATTATTACAATCTTTGACAATGTATGATCTTGGATATTTTGTTTTTGACACGATAGTACCTTTTGTCCATATAATATCTTTTGGATTTTTCTTAAAATACAGGGTGGCGCAATAGAACGTGCATATTGCATCATCTTTTTTTGCGGGGTAGAAGGGGCGTGGGCGAGGGGAGACCGATATCGTTCGGTAGCGCGATTCATGAAGTTTTAGTCACTATGAGTCACTTCGACGGGAAGCGTCGCGCATTTTGCGTGCGCGCATTTTACGAAAACTCTCGTTCGTACGTAGTTGTCAGGCGACTATTTTGTTCTGAGTATGGTGTACGGCAAATTAGGGAGGCTTCGAGTGCTAATTTAATTAAAATCTGGATAAAGCGGTTTGAAGAGACTGGATCGACGTTTAAACCACACGCAAAAGGTCGTCCACGCACATCTAGGACCGAAGACAATATTGAGAGTGTTAAGCAGTCGGTACGAGAAGATCCACAAATGTCTACTCGCAAGAGATCGTCTGTCCTAAACATATCGCGACGAAGTTTGCAACGAATTTTAAACTTGGATCTTAAATTGCATCCATACAAGCTGCAATTAACTCAAGAATTGAAAGACTCTGACTTCATAGCACGGCTCACATTTGCTAATGAAATGCTCAATCGGTTTTCAAATTTTGAAAACATCCTTTTCTCTGATGAGGCACATTTTCATATGAATGGGTTCGTAAACCGCCAAAATTGTCGTTATTGGAATAGTGAGAATCCCAGACTCAAACATCAAAAACCGTTACATAGCCCTAAAGTGACAGTTTGGGCCGCAATCTCTGCCAAAGGAATAATTGGTCCTTATTTTTTTGAAAACGCACGGGGGCAAAACATCACTGTTAATACCGAACGCTATGTTGCGATGTTGGAAGGTTTTTTGGCCCCAGAACTTGAAAATTCAAGAATAAAGAACTCTAGGACTTGGTTCCAACAAGACGGAGCTACCAGTCACGCATCAAATGACTCCATGGCGGTTGTGAAGCAGATGTTCCCTGGCAAACTGATTTCGAAAAGAGGTTATATCCCATGGCCTCCGCGCAGTCCAGACTTGACGCCTCCTGACTTTTTTTTGTGGGGATACCTCAAACACAAAGTCTACACCAATAATCCGAGAAACATCAGTCAGCTCAAGGAGAGTATTCATGGTGCAATGGCAGCAATCACACCAGCACTACTTATGAAAGTTTTTGGTAATTTCCGTTTGCGGTTAGAGGAGTGCCAACGTAGAGAGGGTCATCATTTAGATGATGTTATTTTTAAAAAATAAACTTCTGTTATCACTTAATAATTGCTTAGTTTACTACCTTTTGTATTTATTTTTTAATAATTCTTTTAAAAATGCACGTTCTATTGCGCCACCCTGTATATCTTTATCTTGTCATTAATGGAAAATTCAGACTCATATTTTTTACAATTTCTATTATAATATGATCTAGTTCTTTCTAAGTATTTCTGTTTTTCCCTATAATGTTCATTATGCTTGACATTCTTGGGTTTCAGTTTATTTATCGTGTTTGGCAATTTAGATCTTAAAGTTCTAGACATTAAAAGCTGTGCAGGTGAATTGAGATTTCCCCTGGGTGTGTTTCTATATTGTAATAGACCTAAATAAGGATCTGATCCATCATTTTCACATTTTCTTAATATGTTTTTGACTATTTTTACAGAAATTTCAGCTAATCCGTTAGATCTGGAAAAATGTGGACTTGAGACAATATGTTCTATATCCCAGTCATGTAAAAATTTTTGAAAATCAGAAGAGTTGTATGGTGGACCTCCATCGGATAACAACTTCATCGGAATTCCATGTCGAGCGAAAATAGATTTCAACTCTGTTATGACACTACTAGTTTGACTATCTCTATTCAAAAATGCAATCTCAATATAGTTTCAATAAAAATCCACAACTAATAAATATTTTTTGCCTTTATATTCAAATAAATCTGTTGCTACTTTTTGCCATGGAAATAAAGGTTGCTCATGAGATAACATGGACTGTTTTGTTTTATTTGCAGAATAAATAGCACATGATTCACATTGTTTAATTTTATTTTCAATATCCTGGTTAATATTAGGCCAATAGACTACACCTCGGGCTAGATTTTTAGTCTTTTCAATACCCTGGTGGCCTTCGTGTAATATGTTAAGTATTTCTTCTCGCAAGGATTTAGGAATAATTACTGAATTGTTTTTGAAAACTATATCATTGACTATGTGAATTTCCTCTTTAATGTTCCAATAAGGTAAAGTTACAGTATCACAATGTTGTTTACATTTTGGCCATCCATTTTTATAATAAACCTTTAATCTTTGAGAAATCAAATCCCGACTAGTATGACATAAAATTTTTTGAAGTTTTTCTGGTGAGATAGCTGGGTTAGAAGTTAATAAATTAATATGAATCTCAATATTTGAATCTAAGTCTTCCAAGCTAATTAATTCTTGGTTAAAATTCGTGTCTTTGACTGGCGCTCGAGACAAGGTATCTGATATATACATTTCTGAGCCTTTTGTATACGATACAATTAAATGATAGGCTTGTAGCGTTATCATCATACGTTGTAATCTGGTAGGGACTTCTGCCAATGGTTTTTTGAATAAAGTTACCAAAGGCTGGTGGTCTGTTTCGACATGAATTTGTTTTCCATATAAATATTGATGAAACTTTTTGCAACCAAATACTATAGCATAAAGTTCTTTTTCAATTTGAGCATAATTCATTTGACTTTTATTTAAAGTTTTTGAGGCATATGCAATAGGGTTTTTGCCATGCAAAATTACTGCACCCACTGCGTGTTGTGATGAGTCGACAGACAATCTTATAGGCTTTTTTATATCATAATGTACTAAAATAGGAGATTGACATAATAATGATTTTAATTGACTAAATTGTTGTTCATGATGGTCTAACCATTGCCATTGACTATATTTTTTGAGCAGTTCTCTTAAAAGAGAAGTTTTTTCTGCTAAGTTAGGTATATACGAACCTAAATAATTGACCATGCCCAGAAACCTTTGTAGTTCCTTGACATTTGTTGGACTTTGCATTTTTAATATTGCTTGAACTTTTGACTGATCGGGAGATACTCCTTGTTTATTGAAAATATGACCAACATAGCATATTTCTGACATACCAAATTGACATTTAAATTTGTTGAATTTCAAATTTACTTCAGAAGCACGTTTGAACAATAATTCAAGTCTTTCATTGTGTTCTCTTTCAGAGGAACCGTATACAAGGATATCATCGACAAATATAATTATACCGGGTAGGTCACCGAATAGTTGATTCATCGTTCTATGGAAAATTTCACCACTGGAGTTGATTCCATATGGCAGGCGGAGAAATTTGTAACGTCCATACTTAGTATTGAATGTACAGAGGTCACTTCTCTCATCATCTAAGCATATAGTCCAATAACCTGAACTTGCATCTAATTTTGAAAATACTGAAGCTCCGGTTACTTTAGATCTAAGGTCATCAAATGTAGGATATGGATAGTGAGGTCTTTTTATGGCTTCGTTTAAATTTCTTGGATCGAGACAAATACGTAATTTTCCATTTGGTTTTTCAACTAAAACAATTGAATTGACCCATTTAGTTGGCTTTTCTACTTTTTCAATGACTTTAAGTTCTTCCATATTTTTTAATTCATCTTTAAGACGATTTTCTAAGGAATATGGTATTCTACGAACTGGACAAATCTTAGGTGGTACACTACTATCAATGTCTAGATGTGCTTTGAATGGTAAACAACCCAAACCTTCGAATGTCTTAGCATATTTAGAAACAATTTGTTGTACTGACCTTTCTTGAATTCCAAATACTCGTTTCACCAGGCCTAATTTTTCACATGAATTCCATCCTATGATTGTTTTACATTCACATTGAACAATTACAAAATTTAATTTAGACTTTAAACCATTTTCAAATTCACAATCAAGTATACATGACCCTAAATTTGGTACTAATTGTCCTGAAAAAGAAAATATCTTATTATTTGTTCTCATTATGTTGATTTTACATTGAGAATTTTCATTAATTTTATCCAAAAGTTTCTTACTAATGACATTTGTATCTGCACCTGTGTCGATTTGACATTGAAGTTTATACTTATTAATAAATACATTTATTTGCCAATTTTTAGTGTTACAATTATTAATAGAGTTAATTACATAGTTTCCTGAAATATAATTCGATTCTTCACAAGAAATATTACTCACTTGCTGCCTGTTTTTCTTGTATGTTTGTTCCGATTTCCTGAAAAAACAACATTTGGCAAAGTGTCCTTTCTTCTTGCAATTTTTGCAAATTTTGTCCTCGGCAGGGCATTTATATCTGTGAATTTGATCACATCTTGTACAATTTTTGGTTTCCGACGTTGACTGCTTATTCGACTGGTATCGGTTTGATGAATTATGTCTTCTCGGAGAATTGTTTTTTTGTAGGGTAGGTGCCAAAAAACTTCTTTGTCTTGACCGATTTCTTTGGTTTTGTTTAAATTTATGATCCGACTTTATAATTTGTACTTTGTCATTATTTGTTCCATTTTCTTGAACTAATTTGTTTGAATGCTCCTGGGAAAGTTCTAAATTTTTGGCTATTTTCATGGCTGTTTCTGTAGTCAATTTTTCTTCTTGTAAAAGTCTTTCTTTAATGTGCGTATTTCTAATTCCAATGACAAGCATGTCTTTTATTAGCGATTCTTTTAATTCTTTAAAGTCGCAAGTGGAAGATAAATTGTTCAAAATTGTCAAATAATCATCAAGAGATTCGTGACTTTTTTGTATTCTCGTAAAAAAATTGTATCTTTCGACTGTTACATTGGTGTGAGGGCTAAATTTATCGTAAAATTTTTTGATAATTTCTTCAACCTTCGTTTTCGTACGATCAATGTTGAAACTATTGAATATGTCAATACCGTCATCACCTATAGCATTTAAAAATATAGTAGTTTGCTTTGACTGTGGAAATTTGGCTATTTCATTGGCATCCATGAATATTTCAAATCGTAATTTCCATTTTTTCCATTTTTCAGCGGCATTGTCACCATTTTGTATTGTTAACGGTTTTATGTTGGCGAAGACATTTTGGACAACTGGCGTTTTTTCAGACATTTTTTTAAAATATTAATAGTTCCACTTACTTTTCTTGACAGCTTTTTATTATTGCTCCACTGCTGACACCATGTTGCGGGTTCGTTTTGATGGATCTTGATTAAAACAATATTATTGGAGAGCACTGAGAATAGCCATTTATTTCGATGTCGTGCCGAATCCTATTACATAGACAAGTGGCTAGTGTTGCCTTACATATAATAATCATAGACTACAACACACACCACACCACGCCACACCACACCATACCACGCCACACCACACCACACCACACCACACCACGCCACGCCACACCACACCACACCACACCATACTACGCCACACCACGCCACACCTCACCACACCACACCACACCACATCACACCACACTACACCACACCACACCACACCACACCACACTACACCACACCACACCACACCACACCACGCCACGCCACACCACACCAAACCACATCACGCCACACCACACTACACCACACCACACCACACTACACCACACCACACCACACCACACCACGCCACGCCACACCACACCAAACCACATCACGCCACACCACACCCCACCACACCACGCCACACCTCACCACAGCACACCCTGTTAACTCATATATTATAATCAATAGTACACTAAGTAATATTTTTTTTGTTAGCTTCAGTTTATTTATCAGGTGTAAATCCAAATTATTACTTGTATAGGTTTTGTTAGCACATGGACATTTATTTCCAAAAATATATAATAGAAACAAAAGCCTCGTAGTCAAACATGAAAAATTATAAAAAATCTTGGCTTGATGTCAGAGGCAGGGTACAATACATCCAACTGTCATCCGTGATGTACCCGTGATACTGGCGAATCTTCTCTAATCCACTTTTGACATTGGTAGAATAATCGACATCGGCTTCACTTGACATAAATAAAAATAGAATAGACACTGATTGCCTCAAACCTCCCTCATAGACGGTTCACGCGGCCGTCTTTTTCAACTGTCATTGGCGATATCCGCCATTATTGTGAAATAAAATTTTCAAAGAATTTTTATAATTTGTTACACGTGTTATTGGCAAAATTGTGGTATATGTTTCACAGAGGCCATTGATCAAGAGTTGAGGTTGAATCTCGTCTTGAAAAAAGAAGAAGAAGAAGACACTGACAGATGACAACAAATCAAACAACAGCAATCAAAACAAATTTAAAAAAGACTCAGAAATTATTGCTGATTGGATAGTGTTGTAGTTATAAAATAAATGGGATGCAGTACCTCTTGGGATCCTTTTGTAAAAGCTTCGAAATTAAATCACATATAATTCATTCACACATTATATTTTTTCAATTTTAAAACAAGACTCTATAAATAAACAGTTATAAAAACATATCTTATAATTTCCTTTTTTTAGACGAACCATTCTTTTATCACAACATTTTTACTACTACTGAAACAACAACATATTTTTCACTTGTCTCCCGAATCTGTCTTCCAAACTTAAATATATTTAATTTCTTTATAAATGTTAGCTGCCAGAGACAATAATGGAATTCAACCTCAACATCCCCTCTGAATTTTATTATTGTCTCAAAATAAAATTTTAAAATCATCCTAAGACATGACTTTCAAACAATTTTAATACAGTCTCTTTAAACAACTTCAATAGATAACCTATAATCCCCTCAATACAAAACAACTCATATAAAACTTCAATACAACTTCAACTCACTATCTATAGCTTCTCACTATCTATAGCTTCAACAAACTCCCTATCTATAACTTCGACAGTCTCCCTGTCTATAAACTTCAAACTCCATATCTTTAACTTCAAACTCCCTATCTAACTTCTAACTCTCTATCAATAACTTCGACAACTCCGACAGTCTTCCTGCCTATAAACTCCCTATCGATAACTTCAATTCTATCACAAAACACCCTATCTATAACTTCAACTTATTACAAAACACACCCTATCTATAACTTCAACTATTACAAAACACACCCTATCTATAACTTCAACTATTACAAAACACACCCCATCTAAACTTCAGCTCTATTAGAGAACCTACCCCATCTAAAACTTCCACTCTATTATAAAGACATACTCTACCTAAAACTTCAAAAACTATTAGAAAACACACCATCTAACTAACCCCAACCCTACTACTAAAACATCATATCTAAAATAAACTCCCTGTCTAAAATGCAGCCTTTACATAACCTTCAATTTCATAAATATCACTAACCTTTACACTTTTATTACACCGTTACCAAATACAGGCACATCATTGGCACTGTTACTAAATGTCACAACCCTTAAATACACAACTTTCAATTTTGCAGGATCCCAACTCATCTCTATTATTTGTAAAACCTACCAACAAACCCCTAATACATCTGGTCTAATTTTATTTATCAAATATAATAAAGACCCTATTAATTGCCTATAACTAAGCACATCACATCAATTTCCTACTGCACATCACCACTAACATTCTTCCCCTCTTGATGTGCAACAATTCAAATATTCGGAAATGCTTTTCCTCTTAAGTTGCCGTATCCAAAATTCTTCATTCGTTGCTCAATGCTCCATGTAAAACTTCTCATAAATTTTCAAATAATTTTCTCTATAACCTCTATATCAATTCCAATAATTATTTAAATCTTCTAATTCCAAATTCTTTTTCCAGTCCTTCAGATATCTTATTTCTTCTCCTTTTCCACTATTTCTAATATTTATTATAGAATTCCATCATCAACATAATATTGCCAAAAACATTTCTTTTCCTTTAATATACAAATTTTATTTTCACCAAAATTGTATTCCATCGGTATTTCCATAAAATTTCTTCATTTAGCTCTTCACATAATTTTCAAAAACGTCATTTTCTTCACCATTATTTTGTTCTTCTAGAAAAATCGCTCCTCTTTTGTTTCTTCATCAAAAATTTTCATTTTCATTTCCTCTTTATAAACTTCCCCTCTCAAACTCATAATCATTATTTTCTTCAGTTTCTTCAAATAGTTTATATTTTCCAATCAAGCTAGCTTACTGCTGCACCCATTCTGGGCCCATAACCTGTTGTAGTTATAAAATAAATGGGATGCAGTACCTCTTGGGATCCTTTTGTAAAAGCTTCGAAATTAAATCACATATAATTCATTCACACATTATATTTTTCAATTTTAAAACAAGACTCTATAAATAAACAGTTATAAAAAACATATCTTATAATTTCCTTTTTTTAGACGAACCATTCTTTTTTTTTAATCTTTATTTTAAGAGCTTTGTCACACAGTGACTATGTCGCTCTGTAATACAGCTACATGCTAAGTACAAATTACAAAATACAAAAACATCAAAAACACTTTCATCACCGAGCCTCCGCCCGACGGCGCAAGCCAACCTCAACAATTTTGTAAAGCATCCTTGCTTTATCAGATAAAGGAAATGCTAAAAAACTGTTGCATGCTCCAACCTCATTAGACCTTAATCCGGTTAATACAAATCTGATGTCCGCGTTCCGGTCACATTCCATCATAATATGAAAGGCGTCTTCCATTATCCCACACTTCGCGCAAAGTGGGGATGGGACCTTTTTCATTAAAAAAGCGAATTTATTAAGTGGAATGTGACCAGATCGAAGTCTAAACGCAGTGATTAACATATTTCTGTTTACTGTTAATTGCTCATACCACGGCACTTTCCAAGGTTCGGTTTGTAGTGTTTTATACCAGATTCCCTTCGTCACAGATCTTTCATCAAAATGAGTATTCCACATTTCATAACAAAATTCCTTAACAAGAGGAATATAGTCGGTAAAGTACGGATAAATATCAATAGCTACGCCATCACAAGAAGCCTCTTTTGCTAATTTATCCACTCTTTCGTTTCCTGTTAACCCAATATGTGAAAGAATCCATTGAAGAATAACTTCTTTTGAATTTTCCTTCAGCTCAAATATTGCCTTAATAATACTGTAAGCTATCGGGGTGCCTCTTAAACAAGATGTGCAGCGAGCCACATGTAGTAAAGAACTTTTCGAGTCAGTCAAAATAACAAATTTGTCAGAATCAACTGATTTTATGTAGGATAAGGCTTCCAAAATAGCAATCAATTCTAGATACATGATGGACACCCTGGAGGAAATTTTGAATTTTATAGATGAATTAATTTGTGGATCAAAAAATGCAGCACCCATTGACCTATGATTGATATTGCCTGATGTATCCATAGAGCCGTCGGTAAAAATTTTATAGTAGGCTGAATATTGTTCTAAATATAGTGAACATATGTTTTTAAGATGCGTTATATCATAGTATCGTTTAGCCTGTTTTATACCTATAATTTGGTGATTAATTGTATTCGTCAAGTTGTACCAATTCATCCAATAGTCCAAAGTGAACATATCCAGTTGTTCCACAGAGTGAACGTCACTATCTTTAAATTTTGAATATATTTGAATCATTACCGGCAGCTGTTTACGTCTCCAATATCTACGAGAGGTAAGCAAACTTAATTCTTTAATAATTTTAATTGTACCGTGGTTAGCTGTAGATATGGATCTAAACCAAAATTTACCGGCGAGAAATATTCGACGAATTCGTAAAGGCTGTAAACAAAGTTCACTCTCCATGGTGTGAATGGGAGTACTTTTAACAAAACCACCTATAATACGCATTGCTTGGTTTTGCAGCTTGTCCAATTTGTGTAAGTTTGAATGAGAGCTATTACCATATACAAAACTACCAAAATCCAATCGACTTCTGATAATCGATATATACAGTCTCCTTAAATGTTTAGGATGTACACCCTAGCCAGGGCCTGCTAAAACTTTAAAAACATTTAAGAATTTATTTGTTTTTTCATACAACTCATTAATGTGTTTATTCCATCTCAGCGAACGATCGAACCACATACCTAAATACTTCACATTTGCTACTTCTTGTAATGGCGCATTATTTATAGAAATGCAAATACTATTTCTCTTATTACCCTTTTGAAATATACATATTTTACTTTTTGTAGGTGACACACTTAAGCCTAGATTTTCTAATATCTTTACTAAATTTTCTAATGAAGCTTGGAGAGAGCTACGGGCATTTTCTAAGTTTTTATCTGAAGTATACAGGACAAAATCGTCTGCATATTGAGAAATAAATACATTTTGTATGAGCTTACAAATTGAATGTGTTGCGACATTAAATAATAGGGGTGATAGAGGGTCACCTTGTGCTAGACCTTGGCCAGTATGACGGTTGATAAAACCATGCTCTTGTCTAATTTTTAAATTTCTAAAGGTTAGAAAATTCCACAAATAATTGCATATCCTAAAGCCAACGCCAGCTTCATCCAAAATTTCAAGTAATGAACAAATATTAATATTGTTGTACGCGTTATCTATGTCCAGAAAGCACGCTAAAGTAGTCAAATCTTGAGAGAAACCTGATTGTATCCTTGTGACCAGCTTAACCAAACTATCTAAACACGATTTCGATTTTCTAAAACCTACCATGTCGGCCGAAAAAAACCTATTATTTTCAAAGTACCACTCCAATCTTCTGTTAATAATTGAATGGAACACTTTAGAAACGCAGGACATTAAGCTAATAGGACGCAGAGATGACGTTAGCGTGGGGTCTCGGCCTGGTTTAGGGATTGGTACTACGCAGATATCTCGCCATTGAGTAGGAATAAATCCAGTATTTAGAAATTTGTTATAGAGATCGACTAAAATGCTTTTTCCGTTTATAGGTAAATGTTTTATCATAGAAAATGATATGTTATCACACCCCGGCGCAGTATCACTGTTTTTAATACATGTCTCTAATTCATGTAACGTTATGAGGACTTCCAACTTTGTATTGTTGGAACTGAAGAATGGTTTACAAGGACTGACATAGGCAGGGCACAAATTATTCAAAAGCATTTCACATTTAGTTTTATCAGAAAATATATTATTATTTGCTCTATTTCCTTTTAACCATTTCATCTTCCTCCACATTTCTCTAGTATTTGAAACCTCATCCAAAGAATCACAGAATTTGTGCCAGTTATCTGATGATGCCTTACGTATATGCTTTTGGGATTCACTAATACATCCTCTGAGTATTGTTAGATTTGAAGGAGAAGGATTTTTTCGGAAGTTTGACAGGGCTAATCTCCTTTTTGCGACTAAGTGTGATAGATTGGGAGTCCAATAGGGTTTTGGAACGAATCTGCTAGCTGGGTTTAGATTAGTTTTGATAAAAGGTATGTGCGCGTCAGCAGCTTCATTGACATGATTAACAAAACTGTCGTAATGAAATGAAATGAAATGAAATGAAATGAAATGAAATCGTTTATTAAGCAAGTAGGATCACTGATCACTTTTACACGTCATGTTTATTTTTTATTTTATTTTTTTAACTAGATGAAGCCGGCATTTCCTAACTGACTACCTCTGAGAAGAAATGGTCGAAACAAACTCAGGGATCATCGTCTTTTTTCAAGTCCAGACATTAAAAATGAAAATGTTTACAATAATTTACCTTATAATTACGCATATTGCTTAATAAAAATTAACAATGCTTAACAGAGCGAGCAGCTCAATCCCAAGCTTTTTGTCTTCTAAATAATCTGTGATTTTATAATACCCCTTTTTGCAAAGTTTGGCCTTTATATGGTTCTTAAATCGTTTAATGGGTAAGTTTCGAACGTCCATGGGAAGCTTGTTGTAAAAGTGTATACATTGACCCATGAACGAGTTGCCTACTCTGTGGAGACGAGTGTGATGTAAAGCAAGATTGTGTTTGTTCCTGGTATTTACATTATGAATATCGCTTATCTTCTTAAAATTCGAGATATTTTTATGAACATACATAAGATTTTCAAATATATATTGTGAAGCTACAGTCAGAATGTTCACCTCTTTGAACTTTTCTCTAAGAGATTCTCTAGGACCAAGGTTGTAAATGGCTCGAACAGCCCTCTTCTGTAAAACAAAGATGGTATTGATGTCCGCACAAGTTCCCCAGAGAAGAATCCCATAAGTCATAAGACTATGAAAATAACTAAAATAAACAATTCTGGCTGTATCCACATCAGTTATCTGTCTAATTTTCTTAACAGCAAAGGCGGCAGAACTGAGTCTACCCGACAGCTTCTCAATGTGAGGACCCCATTGTAACTTGGCGTCAATAGTTAATCCAAGAAAAACTGTCGACTCGACAGGGATCAACTCTACTCCATTCAGTTGAACATTGGTACTTAGCTGCCTGACATTTGGCGTAGAAAATTTAATGACTTTAGTTTTTTTCATTTAAAAGGAGGTTATTTACATTAAACCAATGGACAACTTTAGAGAGTGCATTGTTAACTTCGTCAAAGTTTGTTAGCTGACGCTTGACTTTAAAAATAAGAGAAGTGTCATCCGCGAACAATACTATGTTGTGATTATCCCTCACGTGATGAGGTAAGTCATTAATATAAATTAAAAACAAGAATGGACCTAGAATTGAGCCCTGCGGAACGCCCATGGTGACCACAGATCCTGCAGATCTCTTGCCATTAACATCAACCCTCTGAATTCGATTATTCAGATAAGAAGTCAGAAGGTCGAGAGCTCTGTCCCTCAAACCATAATGGTACAATTTCCTGATAAGAGTATCATGATGTACGCAATCAAAGGCCTTGGACAAATCACAAAAAATACCAAGAGCATCTTGCGATTCCTCCCAGGCCCCAAATATGTTCTTTAGCAACGCCACGCCCGCATCCGTAGTTGAACGACCCTTTGTAAAACCAAATTGTTTCACGTGCAATAAATTGTATAAGTTAAAGTGCCTCAACAATTGTTTCAAAATTAATTTTTCAAAAATTTTGCTCATAGTTGGTAATATCGATATTGGCCGAAAATTCGTGGGATCAGTTGTACTACCAGATTTGAACAGTGGAATTACTTTGCTTAGTTTCATCAAATCAGGAAATACACCAGATGTGACACAAGAATTAAAAACAATTGCTAAGAAAGGTGCGATAACATCTATTATTGAAGCTACAGTGTATACTGACAAACCCCAATGATCGGCAGTTTTTTTACATCAAGATCCTTAAAAGATTCTATAATGTCTTTAGCAGTCACAAATGTAAATTCAAAGTGATTGTCACATTCTGGAACACATTCTTTTAGTATGGCATATGCAGAAGTGGAGGAAGAAGACAAAGTTTTTGTTGTCATTATTGGAATATTAGTAAAAAAATTCTCAAACTCAGTTGCTACCTCCAAGTCCGCCTTTATATCTTCATCGTTAATTTTAAGATGGAAATCGCGGTTCTGTACTTTGGTTCTTCCAGTTTCAGAATTTATAATTCCCCAAGTTGTTTTGATTTTATTGCCAGAAGATTTTATTTTATTTTTAATGTGTATGGCTTTTGCTGAGGAACAGGCTCTTTTAAAAGTTTTTGAATAATTTTTAACAAAATCTTGAAAAGCTTCATCATGGTTAAATGTTTTTTCCTGATATAATTCATACATTTTTTTCCCTGCTTTTATAAATACCTGGGGTTGCCCAGTCACTAAATATAATACGGTCGCTAACAGGCAATGTTTTTTTTGTGAAAACTTTCATAAATTCACAATTAATGAGGTTAAATAGTACACTATACGCATGATCCGGATTGGCGTGATAAGGCAAGTCCGGTAGCTTTTCAATTAAATTATTTTTAAATTGTCCTAAACGATTTTCATTTATAGGAACAAAACTCACAAGTTTTCTTTGAGCTCTGACTTCACTTTTCTCAGTAAAAATAACTAACTGGCCACAGTGATCAGAGTCTAACTCGTTTATAATTAAATGGTCAGAAGGTCTTGAGTTAGTAAAGATGTTGTCTAAACAGGTGGCACTCGTGGCAGTTATTCTAGTCGGCTCAAAGAATCTTGCGTACAAGTTATAAGACTTAAATAATGACATAAATTTATTAACTGTAGCTGATTTCTCTAGAACATTAATGTTGAAGTCTCCACAAACAACAACTGTTTTGTTACTGCGACAAGTCTTTAATAAAACTTCCTCCATATATTTCTCAAAAATATCATAGGAAGCACATGGGGGCCTGTAGACACTTATTACAATGAACCGCTCAAGCTCGATGCAAGCAATTTCAATAACCCGCTCAACAGAGAGGCTTACAATATCAGTCCTTTCTTATCATATTCACTCTGCTGAACGAGCTAGCAATCTGATGGTTATTAAAGCTGAACATGAACTGATGGGCTTTTAACCAATGTTCAGTAAGACAAACAATATCAATGTAATTACAGTTCATGAACAACTCCAATTCTAATTGTTTATTTATCACACCCTGTATATTTAGGTATCGTAGGTCAGTTGTAAGTCTTCAGTTAAATTGAAGTTAGAAAATTTTCCTTCTAGTTTTGTTTTATAGGCGCTCCAGTCGGCGTTCTTAAAGTTACGTTTTTTTTAAATAATTAGGATCACATGACATAGGGGAAGATATCTTAATTACTAAGTGATCACTTCCCAAAGATTCACTTGTCACCTGCCAATTCAAAAAACATGCTATATCGGAAGTGGAGAATGAAATATCGGGGGAACTTTGTTGCACATTGCCCGCTACTAATTTAACTCGAGTGTAGGTGCCATAATTAAGGGATACAACGTTGCTATCCGATATGGAATTGTATATTTGAGAGCCTTTAGCGTCCGTTTTATATGACCATGTATGATGATGCGCATTGAAATCGCCTAATATTAAGGTTTTGCTGCTAAATCTACAAAATAAACTATCCCAATCAGTTCTGTTTGTGTGTACCCACTGAGGACAGTAAACAGCAATTACATTGTCAATATGACTGCAGTTAAAAACCTTAACGTGTAATATCTGAATATCCTCATTAGGATGCACCAAACGACATACTTGAACTTTAATAGATCTATGTGTAAAAATGCAAATTCCACCATAATTATCCTCTCGGTCATTCCTAAATATATTGTAGTTGTTTACTACCAGTCGGTTTTCAGGACACAACCAGGTTTCACTCACTGCAGCTATATGAATTTTATTTTGAATTAATAGATGCTCAAATAATAAACGTTTTGGTGACAAACTTTGCGCATTCCACTGCAATACATTAATCATGACAGTCCTAGTACTATTGATACTATTAGCCATATTTTGAACTAAAAATTGATTCTAATATCTTTTTAAATATAGACAGGTCAGTGAAGTTTTCTACTTATTCCATAATAGCAGTAATACAGCTTTCTACAGTTATTCTGACAATATTTTTAAGTTTTTGGGTAATTGTAAATCTGTTTGAAAATATAATCAATTTGATTTTGTTAATTAACGTTTCCGATGAATTATTACTAGAACATGACTCTGTATTTGGTTGATTAGTGCAATCATCTATATCTAAGTTATTGTTGACAGTGAAACCGTTACTATTATTTATTATGGTCCCAACTCCATTGCGCCGAGTATCGTCAGTAGTCGCGCGCATCTCAGCAACCTTATACGACTCCGTGTCCGCTGTTTGACCCTCCAACAAAAACGACTCCTCTTCATTAGATTGGTTCGATGGACTCCGATGTTTACGTTTAGGAGCTTTATTTTTATATTCATTTGTTTTATCTTGACTGTTATCGGTTTGCATAGGCATATTAGCTACTGCGGCTGAGTATGACATGGGAAATGGTGATTTATTTTGTCCAACTCTTTGCTGGTTTGTGCCAGTTTTTACAACAGGATATTGATCAACAGGTCGTGGTGAAAAAGGCGGAACATACATGGTCAATGCACGGCGGTATGTGCAGTTAAATTCGGCCATCAGATCTCTGATTTTCTTTTCCTTCAAGTACACTGGACACGTTTTCACTAAAGACATATGATTGCCCCCGCAATTTACACACTTAAAAATGGTGGACTCACAATTATCGTGATGTTTGCCGCATTTAGGGCAAATAACTTTGAGTGATGGGCATATTTTCATCCCGTGTCCAAAGCGCCAGCATCGGGAACATTGCGTTACCGGAAAAACATATGGTTCCACGGCAACTCTTAAATTAAAAATCTTAATATATTGAGGGAGGGAGCCGCCTTCAAAGCATATCCGAACACTTTCGCTTGGTACCCACCCTGACTCAGTATTTCGGCGATTTAGCCTTTTCGCGGACAGAATGTTAGCTTCATTGTAGGTCTTAATGCATTCTAAGAGCTCCGTTTCAGATAAATCAATGTCTATATTCCTAATTATGCCGTATGTTGAATTAACTTCCCATGTCTTTTGGATCCTCCATTCTTTTTCTTTTAAGAATTGACATTTTATTAACCGCTCTGCTTTGATTTCGTCATCAAAACTGATAATCACTTTATAAGCGTTAATAAATTTCACTCGGGTGATTCCTAAAATGTTTTGTGCATCAAATAGTTTGGCTAGTGCGAAATGTTTTGGCAACTTTTCCTTACTAGATATACTAACATCTATCATTTCTGTTTTCCTTCTTTTATTTTTACTTACTCTTGTCCAGTCCTCATTCTCATTCAAACCTAGTTCTTCTGTATTGTGAAAGTTCTCATCATTGTAGCCTTGTTGAAAAGCTCCTTCTGTTCGGTCCTCTTCATCCATACTATCAGACTCAATGTCCACATCGTCCAATGGATTCTCCTCACTCATATGGAAAATCTCCTCCGGTGCGATAGTGATCGACAGCGCGCGAGCGCGCCGTCGGTAACCGGTTTCTGTATCGTAAACAGCGAAGAGACTTGTTCCGATAATCACAACACAACACAATTGAATGTATTTTAAAACAAGACGACAGCTTCGCGAATATTAAAATTCTTGACAATCCGTACGTCCGCTCCGTGTGACAGTCGAACAATAACCATTCTTTTATCACAACATTTTTACTACTACTGAAACAACAACATATTTTTCACTTGTCTCCCGAATCTGTCTTCCAAACTTAAATATATTTAATTTCTTTATAAATGTTAGCTGCCAGAGACAATAATGGAATTCAACCTCAACAGATAGAATATCTAAAATTAAGCCGTGGGTCATTGCTCAGCAAAATGCTGTGATTTTGAGACGAACCTATCGACAACAGCGCTGAGATTTTTCATCAACCACCTCTCGAATGAGGTAATAACTTACTCCATACGTTATTACCCACTTCAAAGGTATTATATCTATATTTAGGTATACCAAACTGCTGCTACCGCACTAGTTAAAGCTGACGAGGAGTTTACAGTTTGCAATCTAAGCAGATTAACCATTGCACCTAATAAAAAATTATGGTTAACTGTGGTTATGAATACAGAGTGTATTAGAAACGTGTGTATAACTTCTTAACTGTTATCATAATTTGACAAATGAGGTATCGTTGGTAGCATTGACTATACTAATGGGCATGCCGTACGCGTAATACTGCAGTATTTTTTGAGTGCCACAATTCTCACGTCTAAGGCATGTCCATTGGTAGGTATATGTCAATGGTTGGTAGCATCTGCCCCCTAATCAGCGAACATTTTGGTCAAATGATTTGCGACTAGTTGGGATCGTTTGGACCGAACGGACCAATGGGCGGTCCGAACGATACCAACGGAACCCAACTAGTCGCAATCATTTGCCAAAAATGTGTTCGCCGATTAGGGGGCTGGTTATGGGTTAAAGGACAGTGGTGAACAATTGTACGGAGTCTGGAAAAAATGGTAACATTTCCTTTTTTTATTTTAACAAGGCAACACAGGTTGAACGCGTTTCTTTCTGAAGATCAGTCAATTTTGATGCAATAATAATAAAATAATAATAAATATTGGGGGCTCCCCATACATAGACCTAAGAGTCAAATTTTTTTTTCATCAAACTCATACGTGTGGGGTATCTATGGATAGGTCTTCAAAAATGATATGGAGGTTTCTATAATATTTTTTTTCTAAACCGAATATTTTGCGTGACAGACGCTTCCAAAGTGGACGAAAGTTGGTGCCCCCCATCTAACTTCTAAAATTAGAAAATGAAAAATTTAAAAAAACATATAAGTAAATAAATATATATATACGGACAAATCACACAGATTGAGCTAGCCCCAAAGTAAGTTCGAGACTTGTGTTATGGGATACTAACTCAACTATACTATATTTTATAATAGATACATATATAGATAAACATCCAAGATCCAGGCCAATCAGGAAAAGATCGTTTTCCATCATGACCTGGCCGGGGATCGAACCCGGGGCCTCCACGTCGCAGGAAAGCGTGTTGACCGCTGCGCCACGGAGGACATTACTATAAAAACTACCAATGAAAATTGTTTTGAACGAGATCTAGTAACTAGTTTTTTTTAAATACCTCGTAAATCGTAAACCGCTTATTACCGCGTAATCTTTCATACAAATAACATAAATCCTTCAATTTCATAAATCAGTGGTACGGAACCCTTTGTGCGTGAGTCCGACACGCACTTGGCCGGGTTTTATTTTCTAAATCTGAAGCTAATGAGTCAATATTGTGAGTAAGGTAACGTTAAACCATGTCACTAATTCTTGGGTAGTTTGACTAGGATCGGCTTCCACCATCTCTCTTAAATCATCGTTATTCACCTGTGTGGGCGGTCTTCCACGTGGCTCGTTCTTCAAGTCGAAGTTTCCATCACGAAAGCGTCTAAACCAAAATCGCACATTGCGTTCATTAGTAGACCACTCTCCAAACGCAACATTGGTATTGCTGACGGTTTTCCGCGTCGGAACTCTTATTCAAAAATCACTCGAATTTTCGCAGTACCCATAATTTATGTCTCAATGGGGAAGAAAACTGACAAATGACAAATCTGCCACTAGAGGCGCTGATATCGTTTGACCCAAATAAACTGTCAAAACCCATTGTAATTTGTTCGAGTTTACGTTGTTTATAAAAATGTAAAAAATATGCCGCGTTGTGTAGCAATTTGTTGCAATAATAATGGAAATCACTCTTTCCCTAAAGATATGCATTTCAATTTAGAACAGAATATATACCTAAATAGATTTCAATAAAGATTATGTTGATGTCTCTATAGCTTTCTGGAGGCGGTAAATCAATTTTTTCTCTTGAATTTCTTGTTCTTGAGGAACCTCGAAGTTAAAATTCCGGTCATACGATTCAAGTCTGGATACCTAATAATTTTAGGTTAATAGGGTTGAAACTTTCAAAATATGGCAATAATAAGTACATTAATATTTACTTAAATATAACTAAAGAAACATTAAACCTAATACAAAATTAATGTAACTTAAAACACTAACAAGTCTGCATTCAGTTTAAAGTCTGGGTATTTTTATTTGCCTGGTAGATCAGCTTTTCGTCCTTTTACTGAAGCTCCTCTAGACTTTTAACTCCTTTTTTAACTTGAAACAGTCCATGCACAATACATTGCTCTGCTTTACCTAAAAAAAACTCGTCAAACACAAAAAAAACCTCAACATAAAACGTGATACGACTGACAGCTAATTGTTATGAGTCAAACGCCATCAGCGACATCTGCAAATAGCTTTGCGTTTTCTTCCCCATTGAATAACAAAAACAATTGAAAGTCTTAAAGAAGAGCATCGTAGAAACCATGAGAGAAAAAGTTTCATTTGAAAACCTCAAACCATGAAGATTCTATCTCAATTCAAAGAACTTATTGCAACAAAACAGCAATTTCATATTTTAACCCCTAATACTATTTCCGTTACACTTTGCACATGAGCTCATCATTATCGTCATATTGTCGCGGTGGTCTAGTACATAGTCGTGGTGGCCTAGTGGTTAAAACACCAGCGTCTCAAGTATGAGTGTGCGGGTTCGATTCCAAGTCAGGCAAGTATCAATGTAACTTTTCTAACTTATATGTACTTTCTAAGTGATACGAGTTTCGTTATATGGGGAACACTATTTATGTTCTAAGTGTGACCTTGATGCTGAGATCAGCAGCAGAGTCGGAGCTGCAACTGCAGCGTTTGGCAAGTTGTGTTCCAAGGTCCGCTGACAAATGGTGTCTGTACCGCCACCACATACGTACTCTAGATCGTTTCATCTTAAATGTCTCCGATCCATTATGAAGATCAAATGGTCTGACAGAGTGCGAAATACCGAAGTCCTGCGACGAGCCAATGTTGGTGGCATTGAGGCTTATTTAATGCGTCGACAGCTTCGGTGGTGCTTATGGCGGACGAAAGAGTGGCGAAGCGCATCTTCTTCTCTGAGCTGAAGGAGAGTAAGCGAAAGCATGGCGGACAACTCCTCCGGTTCAAGGATGTCTTAAAACGACACATGAAGAGATGCAATATAGAACCCTCTGAATGGGAGCGTTTGGCAGCAAAGCGGTCAGAATGACGCAGAATGGTGTACGGACAAGTACGCGAGTTTGAGGAGCAGCGCAAAGCTGACCTCGATACCAAACGCGACCAATTAAATGCCCGCCCACCTGCTGCCATCACATGTAACTACGTCGACGGCGTGCTTACGTGCCCTCAGTGTGCACGAAGTTTCGCCGCCAAGATAGGCTACTTAAGCCATCTTCGGGCGCATGAGCGCCAAATCATCGGCCAGGAGTCGAAGTGGTCGCCGTGGCCGAAATTGGTCGGGAACATCATCATCACCTTCTAAGTATATCTTGAACACCAATGATTGATTAAGATTAATGATTGAAGGAAAACATCTTGAAGAAACCTGGACTTTAAGTCTTAAATCGCTAACCCGCATTGAGCAAGCGTGGTTATTACGCTCAATCCTTCTCCTCCTCCTCCTCCTGTGCCCAGCAGTGGGACGATAAAAGGTTGATAATGTTTATCAAGACCTGAAGAAGTCTTTGACCAGTGTGTGTTGCCAGTGATGATGAACTGAAACGTGGTCGCTCACAATGGGCCTCATACGAAGGCTCAGAGTCACACAAAGGGTAATGGAAAGAGCTATGCTCGGAGTTTCTCTGCGTAATCGAATCAGAAATGAGGAGATCCGCAAAAGAACCAAAGTCACCGACATAGCTCTGCGAGTCGCTAAACTTTAGTGGCAGTGGGCATGGCACATTGCTCGTAGAACCGATGGCCGACGGAGCAGTAAGGTTCTAGAGTGGCGGCCACGTACTGGAAGACGCAGCGTAGGGAGGCCCCCAACAAGGTGGACCGACGACCTGGTGAAGGTCGCGGGAAGCCGATGGATGCGGGCAGCACAAGACCGGTCAGCGTGGATAGCCTTGGGGGAGGCCTTTGTCCAGCAGTGGACATCTATAGGCAGAAGAAGAAGAAGAAGATGTTTATCATCATATCAACCGAAAGACGTCCACTGGTGGACAAAGGTTTCCTCCAAGCACCTCTACTTGGACTGATTCTCTGTTTCGCACATCCAACGAGTTCCTACCGTCTTCACAAACCAGATAGTCATCGATCCACGAGCTCAACTATCACTAATAAGACACAATTTATTTTTCTATTATACAATATGTAAAGAAAACCCTGTCCGACCCATAAGGATAATAAAAGTTAGGTAAACACTTGACCAAATATAATATAAAATTTTACATAATTATCGTAGAACCAATACTAATGAATTTTGAAATAATCCTTTTTTCCCGGGCATTAATTCCAATTTCCCCGAAATTTGGTAATTTTTGAAAAAGTACGACACCGGTATTATTATAAGCGAATAGCGATGCGACCACGTCACAGGTGCCGCGTCCCCTGCCCCCCGCCGCCCGCGGAAGGGGTTGCTTATCGCACATGTTTTAAGTTATCTCTTTTTGCGAAATAATATTTATTTTTTTAGGGGTTTTTTTTTTTAAGTTTAGCCTGTCTTAGTAGAATCAGTTATCGATACCTAACAATACCTTCACGGATCGGACAGGGTTTTCTTTACATATTGTATATGTTCTATTGTTACTGAACTTTATACGCTTGCCTAACAGACGAGGGGCTGGGTTCCATTATTTCGTTTTACGGTAGAGAACCCTTAAATGATAAAGAAAGTAAAATTTCCATAACATATCCGTATGTCAAAGTCGGAAAAAGTTTTGACGGGGCAAAAACCACAGCACGATGAAGGAAAGTTTTGTGAGCCAGGTTTTTTATAGGGTAAGACCTCGAATAGAGCGGTAGCGTGTCGTGTTACAATTATATTTATGTTGCAGACAGCAACGGCAGAGCGGTAGGGTCGACAGCATCTTGGTGTAGTGGTACAGGTTCCATTTCGTAGGTGAGTTTTGAATTGAAGCACGACGTGTGTGATATATTCAATCCAATCTTGACAATCATTTTCATCATCATTCTCCTGCCCTTATCCCAATTTATTTGGGGTCGGCGCAACATGTCTTTTTCTTCCATGCATCCCTATCAGAAGCCATCTCGGCAGTCACCCCTTTCTTAGCCATATCATCCTTCACACATTCCATCCATCGTTTCTTTGGTCTTCCCCTACTCTTATAGCCATCAACATTCATAATTAAGACTCTCCTCACGACATTCTCCTCAGTTCTCCGTAACACATGCCCGTACCATGACAACCGATTTCCACACAACTTTTCAGCTACCGGTGCCACTTTCAGACTTCCTCTTATATACTCATTTCTTATTCTATCCATTCGTGTAACACCACATATCCCTCTTAGCATTCTCATCTCGGCTGCATGCAATTGCCTTTCATTCATCCCTTTCGTAGCCCAACATTCTGATCCTTATAAGACAGCAGGTCGGATCATGGTTTTATATATTTTCCCCTTAAGTTTAAGGGGGATGCGGGAGTCCCAGATTGTTCCCGTGACCTGCCGCCATTTCATCCACCCAGTGTTAATTCTGTGCTTAACCGTCCGATCTATTTCGCCATCGCTTTGCACGAGTGAACCGAGATACCGAAAGTCGGAGCAGATTGGTAGGAGTGCGCCATCAAGCGCTATGGCTCCAGAAGTGGAGAGACCGCCGAAATCCCAGAACATATATTCGGTTTTGGTTCTGCTGATTTTCAAGCCAACATTCTCCAGCTTCTGTTGCCATTTCTCCAATCTGCTCTGGATCTCAGGTTCATCTTCACCGACGAGAACAATGTCATCGGTGAACAGCATGCACCAGGGTGCCTCCTCCTGGATGTCCGACGTAAGAGCGTCCATAATCAACAGGAAGAGGTACGGACTTAAAGCCGATCCCTGGTGCAAGCCTACCGCCACACTGAACTCGTCGGTATTGCCAGCAGCCGACCGGACGTAGGTACGAGATCGACTGTACATAGCATGAATTAACTCTACATACTTCCCAGGCAAACCTTTCTCTTTCAGGGCCCACCACAGCACATCAGAATTTGAATAGGCAAACCGACAGTTTCGGTTCGGAGAAGTGCCTTGGTCCGCGTCTCGATGCAAAGTATGCAAAAGAGTTTGACGAACCCCACTTTCCAAAGCAACTCTGTCCATGTGCCGCCATCACAAAATAACTTCACAAGCGTTTGCTCCTCCACTACGTAAATCAAATGAGCAACTTTTCTTGAAATAATTTCGACGATCCACGATATTTATGTGTTGAGAGAACGGAATTTGACTCATGAGTATGAGGAAAACCAGGCTCGTGACTAAGATCCATCAATCAATTAAAAAAAGAAAAAGTATTAGTAGTAGCATGGATAAGTAGTTCATAAATTGAAACCCATTGTGTCACCCTTCGTAAAATCTTCAATTGTAATTTATATGGTGTATATAATAACGAGTATTCTAATTCTATTCTATACTAAGAACAAATGAAAAAAAGAAAACAAATTATGTAAAAAAAAAGCATGACCAGAAAGTCCCATACGAGGCCAAAAGGCTGCGCCGCAAGAGAATTTTTGATTCTGGTACATGCTCACGACGTTTTCTCTCGATCATTAACCTATTGAAAACCGACAGATGAGGTCTATCCAATGGAAACTTACTGCTTTGATTATGTACTACTTTCTTTTGTCTGTACTTTGACCATTATAGTTAATATCCATATCTTCTATTAATATTTGTTGCTGAAAATACATAGATGCATAGGTTGGTTGAATTGATAACTAGGTATTGTTGTTAAACCTCATAGTCTCTCCGGTGAGACTGATAGCAGAGTCCGGTTCAGCTTGACTCTTGTTTCAAAGGCAGATAAGTTGAATGTGTGAGGGAACACATCTGTGTTCTAGCCATCTGGCCGAAGGTTCCATACTTTGGCTGTGCGGATAATAAATGGAGAATGAGCGCTGGATCGGACTGACATGACTCGTGGGTCGGAGTAGATATCACTAGACCGCAACTGCTTCTTAAGAAGAAAAGAGACAGAAAGATAAATACGTTTAGTGCAAAACATTTAGTGATTTATGGAGTAAGCCGGCCTGAGAGGTGAATAAACGTTGATGAATGGAAGAGGCGAAGGTGACCAAACAAAAGATAGGCTGTCTGAGAGATAATAATAGAAAAGGTAGTTAATGATAAGATGGAAGAGGAAAATCGAAGAAATAATTGTATGATATTGCGTCGATCCCATCTAAGTTCAGGGTTCACAACATTATCCGTATTATGAAAGTGACATTCTGTCAGCGATAAAGATGATTGAAAAGGAATATATATAAAAAAAGGCATATTGGGTCACTCACCACTGACCTGTAATATTCAAGTAAACTGGACTAAGTATACGAAATGACACTTTTTGTGCCGATTGTAAGCCCCGTTCGAGTGTCTCAGGAACTAAAATTGATACATTGTCGCAATTGGCCTTCGTTTTAGTTTTCGTCTCTAAAGAAGGTCTTCGAAGGGAATCTTTGAATAAACCTTTTTTTGTATATTTTGTGATTCATCATCATCATCATTATCAGCCTCTGAGACTCGTCCACTGCTGGACATAGGCCTCTTCCATGGCTTCTCTTCCACGCCAACAAGCTCGATCCTGTGATTAATATGAAACATTTAGAACATTTTTATCATGAGACTATGCGCGTCTTGTAAAACTTGCCACATAAAATACCTATTAGTTCCATGGATGCTCACGTTGCTGTGAGCTCCAAAATGGTAAAAACCAAATGCCTTCATATCGACATGGTAAAATATGTGTTGATGACCGACTTGTTTATTGCCTTCTTCTTCTCAGGCTATAGAGGCTGTCCACTGCTGGACAAAGGCTTCCCCCAAGCCTTTCATTCCATTGGGGGGCATTGCCATAATCCCCACGCTTGGCAAACGGATTGGGGATCGCAGTAATTTGTTATTCCATAGTAGAGGCTCGGCTGCCCGCTTCCCTGATGAGAGTTCCCTTAGTGGCGACTTAGGGAACTCTCACTTTCCTCCGTCTTACAATAGCCACGGGAGGATATGGAGGATATATTGACAAGGTCTTGCCGCCAAGCGATTCGTCGTGTTCCGGCATGATGTCTGGTGAAGCCGTACGGAGGACGGGTCTGAGAAGTTGTGTTGTGATGTGTGCCGGGTACGATGCGCCAAATGTTGTTATGTCGGGAGTTTGGTCGTGGAGGGTCTCGATCAATCTCCCTCTGGCGCAGCATCGTCGGTCGTGTTGGTCTTGGGTTTAACATTTCACCACTTCGCTCAACTGCCGTCAGTTTTTTGAGTGAATAGGCTTAATAAACTAGTGCGCTTTACCACCAACGATTGCATCACTGCTTATCGTCAGACGGGATTGCAGTCAAGCACTAGTTTATAATAATAAAAAATAAAGAAATATGGTTTATATGTCAGTGAAAATAAGCTATCGAAAAACTCTATGTCAATCCTGTTGAACGAAGTTATACAAATACGAAGCGTTTTGAAGACGATTACCACATATGTTTGCAGTGAGATTTAGTGACTATCTCACCGAAAACTTAAGTAAAGTGAGTGACTTTGTGGTACTGGAAGAAACATTGTAATCTTATTCAGTTGGAGTCCGACATTATCATAATCAGCCTACTGTTCCCACTCTTGGGTGAGTTGGGACACAGACCTCCTCTCGATGAGAGGGAGTGGGCCGTAATCTACCACGCTCGCCCAGTGCGGGTTGTTAGATGTCATATGTCTTAGATTGTTTGACTCTAGGCCATGCCGGTTTCCTCACGATTTTTTCTTTTACCGTTTTGAGAGCAGTGGTGATGAAATAATTTACACAAAAGTAAAGCGCCTGATGGGGTTCGAACCTACGGCCTACAACTTGTAAGTTCCGGCCGATATCATTAGACCATCGCTGGTCTCCGACATAACCCTCCGTTATTCACAGACGATGGGTATCCATGGGGATTTCCCCATGGTTCAAAAAGCTGAAGTGTGCGTGGAGAGAGCTAATGCCTCACCTCACTTTTCCCGAAAAGATTTTTATAGAATATATTTTTTTTATAGAATATATCTTTTTTTAGGTCATTATAAACTAGCGCTTGACCGCAATCCCGCTAATGGTAAGCAGTGATGCAATCGTTGACGGTAAAGCGCGCTAGTTTATTAAGAGTCTATTCACTCTAGCCTTAGACACTTAAATTGTAATCAGACGGAAACACCGCCGCTGGCAAATTGTTCCAGTCCCTTGATGTACGCGATATAAAAGATGAAGCGAAAAGCTTCGTCCTGGTGATGCCGGACGACGGCCATAGATACTAACTCAATAGGAACTGCTGTGCTAACAATTTTTTCGAACATTTCAAGCAAAAGCAATTGATTTCTTTTATGTTTTTAAGTTTCATTTAACCATTTTTTTTTTCAAATAAATTTGTTATTCAAGAGTAAAATAAATACTGTTTTACTACAAACTTCAATTCTCAAAAAGGCGTAAAGAAACTAAATATATCTACTATCAAATGTCTATATATTCGGTTGTCAATCAAGTCGTCCGCTCCGCTCCGCTCTGATAATCTACCTTTCCAAACTATTAACAGCCCCCAAGCGAATTTGCACTCTACGATCAAAGATATAAGAGTTTATTTTACTATACTTCTTCCTCCCTCTGGTATATCATTGCGTCTTTTATTTTTTTTCTTTCAGTGTCTTATCGATGGGTTATAGCTTTGGTACATAGGAAAGCGAAGTTTGTCAAACATGTTTGAAGGATTGAAATGGGATTCTGAAATTTTTTGTTCGATGCGTTGCGAAATGGATTTATTTGTTTTCTTCTGCTCTCAAAGGTCTTTGCATGATGTTAACTAGCTTGTTACCTTCTTCATGATATGATGTATCGATAAAAAAAGGATTATTTATTTTGGCGATTAGCGTGTTCAGCCAAATAAATAACAAAGAAATAAGGTCAGGTTCAGTAGGTGCTGGAAGAAATTTCTTAAGAAATAAGCAGCACCTTTGTGCTCAGATCTTAATTTTGTCATATACTTATGTAACTTATTGTTTGTATATAAATAATAACATTTTGAAAATAGCAAAACAGTGCTGCCCGTGTGGTACCGGGCATAGAATGGTACCAACCCATATCCTCCCGTGGGTGTCTAAGACGAGTCTACTAAGGGTAGTCTCACCAGGGAAGCGGGCAGAAGGTTTTCTCCTGTGGAATAACAAATTACTACGGTCCGCAACCCGTCTGCCAAGCATGGGGATTATGGCAATGCCCCAGGTTCAGTTCAGGTTCAGGCTCAGTTGAAAACCAGCGTGAGGCACTAGTTGTCGTTCATTTTTACTGAATTGGACCTTTTTGGTACAGCCGCAAGGCACACTTTGCTGCATATTTTTTACATCTGGGTATTTACTTTCTATTTGATTTTAATTTGTAGCTTCCTGGTATAATATGTTTAGTTTAGAAGTATTGTGTGTCTATATGTCTGTGCTTAATAAAAGCATTCTTAGGCGGCTTTTGTCCAGCAGTGGACCTCTATAGGCGGGAGGGGGGGCTGCGTTGAAAGTGAAGTATGCTTAGAGTGAGTTGTCAATGTAAAATAAAATAATATAGTACTACTAATAAAATCACCAAATATGTATAATGATTTCAAAAAAAGCTTATGTATCGTGATGAACTCACGTCGGTTTAAGATACAATGTAAGAGTGGTGTTCGATTTGGGAGCACTACGATTGTAATAAATTAAGAAAATAATAAATAAACAATATTGTAATTTAAACAAAGGCCACCAAGTCCGCGGTAGCAATGTAAGGCAGGAGTGTGGTAGCTTGCCGCCCGGTAAGGACCAGGCCCGAGTCGACGCCGCGTTGTGTTTCATGCGCGCTTCAAAAAGATGTCAGCATATCGTGACGGTGTCCACGAAGACCGATACCTCCTGGGTCAGGGTTGCGGGTTGTTTAAAAAGAGACCGTGGCCCTGGCGCACAGGCAAGTGAAGAAATACGGGTGGGTTTTAGTCAGTAAAAGTCTGACACGTCCTTCCGCTCCTTCCAGAGCGGAAGAAGTCATTTGATAATTTCCCATCCCAAAAAAGAAAAAGAAAGCGTGAGTGTTTTTTCGTAAGAGTCCGGCACTACCCAGACTGGCTCTCTAGTGTGGCAGCCTGGGCGTCCATGAGGATTTCCCATAGGTACCTGCCAAAACTAAAAAATAACATTAATCAGAACAACAGTTCACCCCATACTCACTTCACCCAACTTTTCAGAGTAAGATAAAATCTCACTACAGAAGCTTGTTTGCTGCACATTCTTCCAGGAAGTGTGTACTATTGAAACTCGCAGCAAAGTTTTCTTTGTAAGAAAAACCGATACAAGTTGTATGAAGTTTCACTCCGCACCCTAGCTGTAGTTTGATTTTTTTGCGCTGGCAACATCGACGCTCTTTGGAATTCGGATACTGCTGGTATTCATCTTAACTTTATGTTTTAAGTTGTTATACTAGATTTTGTGGACTGGCTGCAGAAAGAAAGAAAAAAGAAAATATGTTTATTTAACACAGCCTAAAATACACAATACACCAGATACATATATCAGATAAAACAAAAAAAGGTAGTAGTAGTAAAAAACAAACAACGATCACGGTGTCGGTCGGCCAGGCTGACGCAAATTCAATGCTTTTCATCATCATCATCATCATCTCAGCCGCATGAAGTCCACTGCTGGACATAGGCCTTCCCCAAGGATTTTCAAAAAACAACGGTTGGACGCGGCCTGCGATTTTGGTCAGATCGTCCGACTATCTAGTCAGTGGGCGTCCGACGTTGCGCTTGCCGGTACATGATACATGATCGCCATTCAAAAGCCTTTCTGCCCCATCGGCCATCGGCTCTACGAGCTATATGCCCCGCCTACTGCCACTTCAGAGAGCTAATCAACTGGGCTATGTCGCTGACTTTAGTGTTATGCTGATCTAGCAATATAATAAATAATAAAAAATAATAAAAATAAATATTCGGACAAATCACACAGATTGAGCTAGCCCCAAAGTAAGTTCGAGACTTGTGTTATGGGATACTAACTCAACGATACTATATTTTATAATAGATACATACATAGATAAACATCCAAGACCCAGGCCAATCAGGAAAAGATCGTTTCCCATCATGACCCGGCCGGGGACCGAACCCGGGGCCTCCATGTCGCAGGCAGGCGTGTTGACCGCTGCGCCACGGAGGACGTCAATATTGCTCAACGTCTGTAAAAAAGTATTCACTTCATTAATTATTTGCTGTAGACTGTGGTAGGGATATACAGCCTCATACCATGGGTTCAGTATATGATTCTAAAACCCGATGTGACGGTGCCTTACACGGCTCACACGCGAGAAGGCACGGGGCGTTGGGGTACCGAACTCGGTACGCGACGCCCGCTTCGCACCCTCCGCTCCACCAAGCTTTTTAAGGGTTCTGTACCTAAAAGGTAAAACGGAACCCTATTCATGAGACTTCACAGTCCGTCTGTCACCAGGTTGTATCTCATGAACCGTATTAGAAAATTGAAATTTTCAGAGATTATGTATATCTATTGCCGCTGTACAACAAATACTAAAAATAAAATAAAAAATAGTTTTTATGGATGGCTCCCATACAACAAACGTGATTTTTTTGCTATTTTTTAAAATAATGGGACGGAACCCTTCGTGTGCGAGTTCGACTCGCACTTGGCCGGTTTTTAGTATTGTTATAGAATTCATCATCATCACAGAGTCTGGGGTCCGCTTTACCAGTCCAACTGCTGATATGGCTAAACTTCGACATTTTCCGTGAAGCGACTGCCGTGTTACCTCCACAACCCGAAGGCGCCGTCGAAGCATTGCATTTAGACCAATTGTTGGACTTTTGAGGGCTCCAACAACCCGTAACGACTGCCACTAGAAGTTCGTATGGCAACCGGGACCAACGGCTTAACGTGCTTTCCGAGGCACGACCAGACCAGTGCAAATATTCATATTCATACATACAAATACTTGCACTGTGCGGGAATCGAACCCGCGCCACTTTGCGCAGCAGCCGCGTCCGCTACCGCTACGCCACGGAGGCTGTCAGTATTATTATAGTATTGTCTTTAAATATTCCAATATCCTTCAACACGTTCACAATATCAAAAGCGTTAGAATTTCAAGACGCACGAACTTATAAGTTATAAGGCTCTTTGTAGGAGCGTCCTAAAATAGAGGCCCGCACGAACTTCCTAGAAGATCAGACTGGGAAGTTTGTTTACTAGGTGCAGAGTCTTGTAAGTAATCCTACTTAGTAAGTGCAACGAGGTGTTCAAACAGTTTGACAAGTATTCTCGAACTAAAGGCATTTAAAGGAGACGTTTCAGAAATGTATGGAGCCTGGGCCAGCACTATGTATACTTAATGTAAATATTAGTATACATTATTGTTAACTATTTTTTAAGTTAATTTTATATACTTTGACTTAGTTCTTATACAAATTCATTTCAACTCGGCCAAGGAGTGCAACACATCTACTGATAAACATGGTGGTCAGCAATCGTATATTCTATCGTATCTATATTATCTACCAGATGACTGCAAAACAAACACAAAAGACAATTAAGATTCTTTTTTGTTTTTATTATTTTTTTTTTATATTGTACTACCGTTTCGGTGTTATTTGTGATTGCTTGCTGCACCGGGTGACGTCTTTACATCGGCGCTGGCTGTCGCTGAAAACCAAAGCGGGGCTCTGTTTTACATAGGGTCGCAGCATAATGCTGAGCGTCAGCCGTTTTGCGTGGATGTGACTCATGTTCACTATACTATTTCTTATTTTTTGTGTTTTTGTAAACTTTTGCGTCATGTTTACTGTAAATAACATTCTTTCTATTATTATCAATTACTCATCACAACCACCCGTACGTTGTTGACACCACTACGATCTGGATAAAGCTTCCGCCTCGTCTGTTAGGTAGGTCCTTTTTCGAGGGACTGGAACAATTTGTCAGCGGCGGTATTTCCATCTGACTACAATTTAAGTGTCTTCAAGGCTAGAGTGAATAGGCTCTCATTAAACTAGTGCTCTTTTCCATCAACGATTGCATCACTGCTTACCATCAGGTGAGATTGCGGCCAGATACGAGATTATAATTACAAAATAAAGGTTTCATGCCGAGATGGGACAAAAACGCACTACTAGTTTGAAAAGTCCCCATTCTTTTGCTATTATCTCAACTTACTTGGGGTTCTTCTTCTAAACTTCTCTGTCAGTCTCCATCTTGTTTCTCTGTTCTTCCCCTATTTTTAAAGCCAATCACATTCCTACTAAAAAATTTCCTCACAACAATTTCCTCGTTCCTCCACATCTCATGCGCATACCATGGCAACTTTACACTCTACTTTTCAGTTACTGGTAAGTATCTTTCTTTTTATCCAATTATTTTAGGGTTAGCTTCTTGTCTAACCCATTGCAGGTTAATAGGTGCTTTCCCGGATTCCCAAAAACACGTCTATTTTGTCAAGTCTGAAAATTATTGCAGGAACTGAGCGCTATTTGAATAATAATAATATGAGCGTTTCCTTGAACTGCTCAAATACTCGTACAATTTGTTTCAAAGATACCGATTATGCTCCAACGAAACCCTTGTTATATAAAGATTAATTAAATGCCCTTCAATCCAAAACAATTAACGTTCCCGTCATTGATAAGCCGAAAAAGGATATTGTATTATTATAACACAAAAGACATAATCCCACTTAATTTGTATCAAGATATGCAATGGGAACCAAAAACATGGGTTTTAATCTTCTCATAAATAAGGCTGCCTTTCCGGTTGCCATTTAAAATTAAATACCGAATAAATTACATTGAAAATATGAGCAAAGAGATCACAAATCGAAGCCGCATCTGTCAATTACTGTGCCCGCTTTTAAAGTTATAAAAAGTAAAAAACAAAGATGGCGGTTCGGTCGTCCCGCCAAAACAAAATGGACGAGTGTGGTAGCGTTCGAACGTCAATAAGCGTTGCACTTTTTTTAATTTTTTGGGTTCCTATTGATGTTTTTTCGGCGCATAAACTGTGCTAAAGGTTAGTATCCGCTCGACTGCATTGATAAATGTTTGAATGGAAGGTTCTGAATATTTGACCTCGTGGGTAACTCGTATTGATTTCAATTAGAATATTAAGAAACTTTAGAATCGATAATTTTCATTATGGTGGTTGCTTGTGGTTTGTTATTGTACAGACGACAGCACATCAAGCTACTTCAATCTGTCAGATTTCTTTATTAGATTTTCAACTTCATCGCTAAAGCATTAAGACTCAAGGTTGATTGGGAATATTTAACAGTTTCGGGTAGCTTTACTTGCTCTCGAGACTAAAGTCGTTCAGAAACGGGGAGAAGAGAGAAGAAAGGCTAGAGTAGTACAAGATATTACATTGTATTTTTCTGTTTTGCAATTTTCAGGTAAGAAGTTTCGGGTGGTGTGTTTGGCAGGACATTTGTTTATTATTCATTTATTTGTACTTTCGCACAAAGGTGGATTTGTGCGAAAGTTGCTTTTTCTACCAGTCAACCATGTATGGTGACAGCAACAAGTAGGTACGTATTTACGGAATTATTCTAAGTAGTAATATTATAAACGTGAACGTCTCTGTATGTTGATGTATGTTTCTTACTGTTCCACGCAAAAAGTACGGAACACTTTTGGATGTTTGGACCCATATTGTACCAGAATTAACACAGAAGATACTTTTTATCATGACATTCTTGCCGGATCGGAACTAATGCGGGTGAAACCCTGAGGTGCCGTTAGTAACCAATTGCAATCTTCATAACAATCTGCTAAGTACAAAGTATAACGCCATTGAATAAGTGAAGTAGCCATTCAACAGAATTACATTTAGTTATAAAGTACTTACCTTAGAACAAGTGATGTAGAATTTGCAAAGATATAATTATGTATGTATGTATACCTCATAGAAGATAAGAATTACGCGGCAACCCTGATGTTTTTTCCCTTAGATAAATTCAATATGCCTGTAAAATGTATTTGCCTAAGGTTTTCTGTATGTAATAAACTTATTTTTATTTTATTAATTTGCCTACATCTTCATAGATGAAAAATGTCGTACAGGATGCTAGTCCTTATTTTGTAGTAATAATAGGGCATAAACTTGCATAACGTCGGTGTTATGACGTATTATGACCATAGGTTGGAATAGGTAGAGTGATTTTTGGTACTTGTATCATAAATGTTCACAGAAAGAATAACGTGGATAAGCCATTTTCCCGGAATGTAATTCCGGATCCAAGTAAATATTGTTAATGTTGGTAGTGACATTATTACTACTCAATTCATTTAAAGTAAGGTAACAAAACAAAACTAAACTAAGTTTTTTAAGTGAATAGGCTTAATAAACTAGTGCGTTTTACCATCAACGATTGCATCACTGCTTACCATCAGGCGGGATTGCAGTCAAGCACAAGTTTATTATTATTAAAAAAAAAATATAAATAAGTTTACTTGTTGAAAAATAAAAGCAATCAAATTCCGATCGAAGCATTAATACCTACATTTCAATATTTTATTTTTAGCCTCTAATGGACGGTATGGCCAAATGAAACAGTTTTACGACTTAATATAATTTATACATATTATTTTTTAATAATCAACCAATTCCGTAAATCCGGAGGAATGTCCATATTAATGTATACGTTTCCGATCAATGACTCCAATTCACTCTACCTATTCCGACCTATGATTATGACGGTGTCATGACGGCGTATAAGTTAGCGGTTGGTGTTATGATCCAGTAGTGGACTACAATAGTGGTATGATTGAATACGTCTAGCAGTAGACTACTGTAGGTTAATGATGAATTTGAAAGACCTTATTACCGATAAAAAAAAAGTTAACGACGTCATCATGAGTTGATAACTTAATCAACATTGACGTAATTTTATACAAGCCCCGAACATAAGCAAAAAAAAACGTATCTTTTGGTTCTCGTTGATAATTTTATAATATTCCAAACTAATACTATCTGTAAAATTTCTTTAAAAAATTTTCATCTTTATTTGATTACGCATTAAGGTTCAAGGTTTATTGGGAAAATATATCAGTTTTTTGGGTAGCTGAGGAGTCTGCCGTATGTCTTATTTTGTAGTAAAATATTCATTTGCATTGCTGCCGTGGCGTAGTGCTGCTTGTAATCACAAGAAATCAGATATTTCAGAAAATGCCTGGTCAGGTTACTGTCGAAAACATCGTCTCTGTAATGTAGATGTTTCAGTAATTTTACTATAATTTATAAATGTAATATTTTTACACACGGAAAATGGCTACTTTACAACATGTTCATTTAAATTTCGCAGAACTGTGACCTTTAGTGGTTTTATGTTGAAATATATTTAATACAGATATGTTTTAAAAGCTTTTCTTTCATGTAAGCAGCGGTATGGTTTATATTTTAAATTCTCTCTGTAAAATTGTGATAACTTTTTTAACCGATTTCATTATGGAGAAAAGAACATAATTATATACGGTCGAATTGAGTAACCTCTACTCAATTCGACCGTATATAATTATGTTTTTTTTTTTTATGTAAAGCTGCCAGTCTTTTCAGGCTTAGTTGACTAATGCAGGACGCTTTCGTCATTATGACTTTTATTTTGCACAAAGTTGAAAAGAGATATGAAAGACATGTTATGACTTGAAATTAGAAATTACACACTATGCCTAATTTTGTTACTAGACCTTGCCTTGCATCGTCATTATGTGATCTTTAGATGCAATCTTATAATTTATATCAAAATTGGGGAGCGTCGGTAGAATACAGCATAAGTACATAATTACAAATCTATGTTATTATAAAACTGCAATGAAAATTATGTATTAATTTGTTGAAATTATTTCTGCAGATAACTATAGACGAAGACTGTAGACTTGAGGATTAATAATCCAATCGACTATTAACTAGTTTGCCCATAATTATATCAAATTACAATTATCAGTTACTAGCGGCCGCCAGCGACTTCGTTCGCGTGGAATTAGTTATGCTCCGCTCCCATTGGTCGCAGCGTGATGTTATTTAGCCTAAAGCCTTCCTGGATTAATAGGCTATCCAACGCAAAAAGAATTTTTCAAATCGGACCAGTAGTTCCTGAGATTAGCGCGCACAAACAAACAAACAAACATACAAACAAACAAACTCTTCAGCTTTATATATTAGTATAGATTATATTTATGTAAGTACATACCTACATAATTACCCTGTAATATTCTCACTCTTGGGACACAGATCTTTGGGTGAGAGGGAGTGGGTCGTAGTTATGGCATTCACTATATGAAATGACAAAAATAAAGAAAACTAAGCCAGAGTGTCAATTGGCTTAACAATTTTATTCGCTAACCGAAATAATAAAAAAAAAAACTGTCTTGCGACTCGCACATGTGCACAAGGGCTTCCGTTCCATTATTCAAATAATTAAAAAAAAAGAAATCCTAACAAAACTTAGGGATGCTAATAAGTGACATTTTATTGTGTTTTCCGATATTTGCTCTTTTGGTTTCTGTTTGGGCGTTGATGTTCCTGCCGTCTAGCTGATAGATATATAAAAGAACTGCCGGGGATAAAATATGTGAAGTATGCGTAGAGTGTGCTGTGCTGTCAATAGTGTCCATCTCTAGCATTAGTTGGAACGGTTCACGGTGGTAGGCCATAACATCGGCTGCCGGCAGAGGTTACCACTCACCAGACAGTCTCGCCGCCAAGCGATCCGTCGTGTTTCGGCATGATGTCTGGTGAAGCCGTACGGAAGACTCGTCTGAGCCGTTGTGTTGCGATGTGTGCCGGGTACGATGCGCCAAATGTTGTTGTTTTCCTTCCTATTCATTCAGTTTTTTTTTTTAGTGAATATGCTTAATAAACTAGTGCGCTTTGCCATCAACACTTGCATCTTTGCTTATCATCAGGCGGAATTGCGGGCAAGCTCTAGTTTATAATTACATATTAATTAAATTAATTAACCTTCCTTTAATTTATTGTTTTCTTCACTCTGCAATTATTTTTTTGTATTAATATGTTATTGTTTGGTTTGTTGTCATCAGCTAGTGTCGCTAGTATCGCGGGCGCATTACAGATGACAGCCGGATCTAATTGTCAAATGTCAAATAATTTGAGCTGTCTATGGCCCTGGCTTTGACAACAAATTGTAGTTTTAGTAGTTTGCATGTTCGATTACGAGACTTTCGGTGATATTTTTTCTATGTACTTTTTTTCTTTTTTTTTATATTGTTTATTTTATGGTATATAGTTATAACGTGCGTTTTGTTTGTGCGGAATAAAAAAATTTCTTTCTTTCTTTCTTCTTTCTATATTGTTATTATTAAAAAACTCGAGTTAGTCTCCAAAGCCTAGAGCACAGGCGTAGAGTAGCCAGCCTTTCGGTGTTCTATAGGATGCATTTCGGGGAGTGTGCGAGGGAATTGCATGTTTTAATTCCCCCATCTCCGTTCCACCAGCGGACGACCCGTCGTACGGCTGGTTTCCACCCTTACGTTGTTAACACCACTACGATCCGGACGAAGCGTTTCGCCTCCTCCTTTATACCGCGTACATCGAGGGACTGGAACAATTTGCCAGCGGCGGTGTTTCCGTCGGACTACAATTTGAGTGTCTTCAAGGCTAGAGTGAATAGGCTCTTAATAAACTAGTGCGCTTTACCATCAACGATTGCGTCGCTGCTTACCATCAGGCAGGATTGCGGTCAAGCGCTAACAGCTCCGCGACTGCTGGCCTGAAAGACCATGCATTCGCAACGGTTGTTACTTTTGGGTTTCTGTCTACGTATGACAATCAGGACCAACGCCTTAACGTGTTTCCTGAAGCACGGGAGTATCTATCCAGATCCACGACTCGAACGCGGAAAAGCGTGTTTTAACCTTCAAACGACTCGGACGGCTTTTGCCAGCAAGCATAACATATAAAACTGAAGAATTACTCCGTTTCGTCTTTTACTTGTCTAAAAAGCTGTTATAAAAATATTCCTCCACTATTTTTCTTGTACTCGACAAATTACACTGGTATTCATGTTATAATGGCCATTACATTTTTCACACCTGAGGCAGTTAATGCCTTGAGATAATATTTCATATTTTAGTACCGAAGCTGCTTACATTCATTTAGCAAATGGAAAATAGGAACACTTGTATTATATTAAAGAGTATTTATGACACGGCTGGGCAGCTTTCGGGAAGTTACGCAAAATCTTCTTGTCTTACATACCACAGTGTCTTAAGAAAGTCCAAAGACCACCATGTAAGTACATCGAGAGCCTGATGGGGTCTTCCCGTCTGATAACAATTTAAGTTTCTTCCAGGCTAGAGTGAATAGGCTCTTTATAAACAAGCTCTTTACCTTCAAGGATTTCGGCGCAATATGTCTTTTTATTCCATAACTCTCTATTAGACATCATCTCCATAGTCACCTCCTTCTTAACCATACAACCATTCACAAATTCCATCCGTTTCTTTGGTATTTCCCTACTCTTGCAGCCATTGACATTAATTCTTAAAAAACTCCTCACAACGTTTTTCTCGTTTCTCCGTAAAACATACTGTTACGAATGCACCTTATGTCGATGGCGTAAGGTTCAATATCGCGTGACACATGCAGTACATAACTTTGAAGCCCTAAATCTCGACACATAGGCATTGTAGATGTCCAATATAAAAACGCATTGCTAGATCTAGGGTGGCCTATCGAATGGTACAGGTTTCATCAGCATTGTCATCAAAGTGTCGACATCAAAATTTCTAGAAACTCGTCTCCGGTGAATTACCGTAGGTACCTACGGAATGTACTCGAAGTTATGCGCTATTATTATTGATTGTGGACGGGTCTGGAATGTTCGATCAGCTGATCTATATAAAGCCCCGTGACGCCGGCCCGCAATCAGTCTGCATTCGACTATCGATACGAACACAAGCGACATTAAGAAGCGATAATTATGAAAATCTACAGCGACAACCCAACGAGAACACTGAGGACTACGTGAAGTAACATCTATAGTGTTATTGTGTGTGTACGACACGGACTTCGTGGACGTAAGGGAAAACCTGGGTGCAACATTGCCTACGATCGACTGTACCTTCATTGCCAATAAACCTCGAAAGCATTAACCGGTATTATAATACCCCTAGCCCGTAACAATACCATGACAACCGATTTACATTAGTTACAGGTGCCACTTTCAGACGTCCTCTTATGAGTTACAATGCTCATCATCATCATCATCTCAGCGCTAATCCCAGCTGCATCCGAAGCTTTTTCAGCTTTTGGAGTCTGGGGTCCGCTTTACCACCCTGCTTATTTTGGCTAAACTTTGATATTTTCCGTGAAGCGACTGCTGTCTGACCTCCACAACCCGAAAGTGATATCGAAGCATTGCAGTTAGACCAATTGTTGAACTTCAGAGGGCTTCAACAACAGCCATTAGATGTTCGTATGGCAACCGAGACCAACGGCTTAACTTGCTTTCCGAGGCACAATCAGACCAGTGCAAATATTCATAGGCCGCGTTCGCTACCGCTACGCCACGGAGGCTGTCATTATGAGTTACAATACTAACCTACCTAATTAATATGAAAACTCAATCAAAACAATTTACTAACCAATTTGTTTACCTTGCCCATTTTCTATTAAAATTCAACAGTTACTAAAACAAGCCTTAAATATTCAATTCCATTATTTGCAATTTAGAATGCAAATTTGCGCAATCTGTATACCGGTGGCCGGCAAAAACTGTAAACCTTTTTGTTTCATGTAAATTGGACGGGGCTTTTTTTTCTTATTTGTAAAATATGGCGGTGGCGGACAACAGATCGCTATCGTAAAACCACACAGCTCTGAGTGCACACTTACTATTTTAAGATATCGCCAAGCGGTTGTTTGAGTCTTCACGTGACCAGAGAGCTGGCCGATTTTTTGGCTATAGGATCCAGCCTTTTGAGCACGTTTCCTGTTTACAGTGATGCGCGAATGAATTTTTTGATGCTCTCTAATTATTTCCCTTCTTGTTTTACATACTATTATTATTGTAAAATTATGTAAATATTATGTAAAATATTATCAAATAAAAGCTTGGATAAGTTTATGTGAGAGAAAGGCAAGGCTTATTTAATTCACTATGTTTGTTTTACTTGCCAAGCCTTGAAAGGTTTTAAGTAGAATTTTGATGGGTCCGGGAGATATTTCGGTTAGAGCACTGATTTCAATTGCACTTCTACCACTGTTGAGCAATAACCTCACTGAAACCAAAGCATCTACATTCCCATACTGAGCCCGCGTGGTGGATTACGGCCCACCCACTCGGAGTAGAAGCCGCTATTCTAGCAGTAGGAACATTATACAATATGTAAAGAAAACCCTGTCCGATCCGTGAAGGTATTGTTAGGTATCGATAACTGATTCTACTAATGCCCACAAAGACAGGCTAAACTTTAAAAAAAAAATCCCCCCTAAAAAAATTAATATTATTTCGCAAAAAGAGGTAACTTAATACATATGCAGTAAGCAACCCTTTCCGCGGGCGGCGGGGGGCAAACACGTGGCACCTGTGACGTGGTCGTGTCGCTATTCGCTTAAAATAATACCGGTGTTGTCACTTTTTTAAAAATTACCAAATTTCGGGGAAATTGGAATTAATTCCCGGGAAAAAAGGATTATTTCAAAATTCATTAGTATTGTTACTATGATGATTATGTAAAATTTTATATCATATTTGGTCAAGTGTTTACCTAACCTTTACTAACCTTATGGGTCGGACAGGGTTTTCTTTACATATTGTATATGTACCATAGGCTTGTCCTGTCAACTGTCCATGATTAAAAGTATTCTGTGTTATTCTTGGTTATAAACTATCCATCTGTGTGCCAAATTTTATCCAAATCCATGTGGTAGTTTCTGCATGAGAGATACGTTTTTTATATGTAATTATAAACTAATGCTTGACCGCAATCCCGCCTGATGGTAAGCAGTGATACAATCGTTGATGGTAAAGCGCGCTAATTTATTAAGAGGCTATTCACTCTAGCTTTGAAGAAAGTTAAATTGTACACCGCCGCTGGTAAATTGTTTGCTGGTAAATAGTGGGTTTATGAGCGAAAGTTACCTTTGTTTAAACATACATACATGTTTAAAACAGTGGGTTTATGAGCGTAAGTCAACTTTGTTTAAACACACAAACATGTTTGAAACAGTGGGTTTATGAGCGACAGTCAACCCAGTTTTAAAATACATACATGTTTGAAACAGTGGATTTATGAGCGAAAGTCAACCCAGTTTTAAAATACATACATGTTTGAAACAGTGGGTTTATGAGCGAAAGTCAACTTAGTTTTAAAATACATACATGTTTGAAACAGTGGGTTTATGAGCGAAAGTCAACTTTGTTTAAACACACAAACATGTTTGAAACAGTGGGTTTATGAGCGAAAGTCAACTTTGTTTAAACACACAAACATGTTTGAAACAGTGGGTTTATGAGCGAAAGACAACTTAGTTTTAAAATACATACATGTTTGAAACAGTGGGTTTATGAGCGAAAGTCAACTTTGTTTAAACACACAAACATGTTTGAAACAGTGGGTTTGTGAGCGAAAGTCAAGTTTGTTTAAACACACAAACATGTTTGAAACAGTAGGTTTAAGCGCGAAAGTCAACTTAGTTTTAAAATACATACATGTTTGAAACAGTGGGTTTATGAGCGAAAGTCAACTTTGTTTAAACATACAAACATGTTTGAAACAGTGGGTTTATGAGCGAAAGTCAACTTTGTTTTAAAATACATACATGTTGGAAACAGTGGGTTTATGAGCGAAAGTCAACTTTGTTTAAACATACAAACATGTTTGGAACAGTGGGTTTATGAGCGAAAGTCAACTTTGTTTAAACATAAAAACATGTTTGAAACAGTGGGTTTATGAGCGAAAGTCAACTTAGTTTTGAAATACATACATGTTTGAAACAGTGGGTTTATGAGCGAAAGTCAACTTTGTTTAAACACACAAACATGTTTGAAACAGTAGGTTTATGAGCGAAAGTCAACTTAGTTTTAAAATACATACATGTTTGAACAGTGGGTTTATGAGCGAAAGTCAACTTTGCGCAATTTCTCGAGTGTTATATATACAATATGTAAAGAAAACCCTGTCCGACCCATAAGGATAATAAAGGTTAGGCAATCACATGACCAAATAAAATTTGAAATTTTGCATAATCATCATAGTAACAATACTAATCAATTTTGAAACTATCTTTTTTTCCCGCAAATTTACGCTAACTTCCCCAAAATTTGGTGTTTTTAAAAAAATTACGACACCATTTTAGGCGGTATAATTGTCGGCTTTCCTTTTATTGTTTTGTTAGATTATTTATTTCTTTGGCGGCATCGCGCGTGAGCTTTGTCGGCGACGATAACTAATGATGCACAAATTTTTGCGTAATAACGTTTTTTTATCGCTATTAATCGAAACTTGTATCTGGTTGAATAATTTGTTAAACTTAAAAACACAGATTACCCAATGGTAAAAGTACTTTTGTTTGTTTATCGAATAATTACTAATAACATTATTATAACACAAGTAAACAGAAACGAGAAGGACTTATGAAACACAATTTTAGTAAAATTTTACAAATATTTTAACGGCCAATATCATCGATTTTGAGACAGAAACTGAAATTAAAACTTTGGCATGATTTTCATTTACAGCAGTGTACCTAACTAATTTGAGTTTTGTAAAAGTTCTAAACAATTCCATGCGATGTTGAATCTAGAATGAGAATGAGAAACTACAATACTAAATCGATAACAAAAATAGACGAGTAAATTGTTTCCATCGAAAATCAATATTTTGATTACTTACACATCCCTATTTACTCAAAGGATGCCGCGAGGCCAGCCGCGTAGGTACAAATAAAATAAAAATCATTTTTACTTTAAATTATCAGTTGCGCGTAAACACCGCTTCCGTGAAGACTATTCGTGTATCGTGTGATCATGTCGTTTCCTAATGTAGAGTAATGTAACATGCTGATGGAAGGTAGCAACTGCTGTGTTGTGATCAATGTGGTTCCAGTATGACGATGCGTCACCATATCTTTGTCCTGTACGTGAGTTAGTTCGGTGAGCAGTGGAGTGGTAAGGGTGGACCAACTGTGGCCAGCGCGGATTTACCACCACTTGATTTTTATTTGTGTGCATGTCCGTGCTAATCTCGTGCGACGGTGCCACGCCTGTATCGTTTTTAGTGAACGAAATATGGAACAACATCTTCGCCACAGCCATTATGCTCATCGAATGAAATGATACATTCGGAGAGTCAGACGACCTTCCTACTTAAAAAGAAGTTCTTTTCACGAGCCGCCTAAGTATTATTATTTCTTTCGAGACTCGATAAACGTGGATGTACTACCTATACCTACATGCATGAGGTCAACTGAGGTTATGACCTGTGCCTGTGTTGCCATGAAATTACCTATTTATTTTATTACGTTATTTATTTTTTAGGGGGATTTTTTTTTCAGTTTAGCCAGGTTTTGTAGGCATTAGTAGAATCAGTTATCGATACCTAACAATACCTTCACGGGTCGGACAGGGTTTTCTTAACATATTGTATATAAATCCTTAATAATATTTGAAATGAGAATGTGAGTTTGTTTGTTTGTTCCACTTTCAAGCCGTAACTACTGAACTGATTGCTTTGAAACTTTGCAGACGTAATTTTTTTATTTTCATTTTTACGGACGAATTACACAGATTGAGCTAGCCCCAAAGTAAGTTCGAGACTTGTGTTATGGGATACTAACTCAACGACACTATATTTATAATAGATACATATATAGATAAACATCCAAGACCCAGGCCAATCAGGAAAGATCGTTTTTCCATTATGACCTGGCCGGGGATCGAACCCAGGACCGCCACGTCGCAGGCAGGCATGTTGACCACTGCGCCATGGAGGTCAACAAAAGTTAGAAGTCCGGATTAAATAATAGGGTACTTTTTATCCCGGAAAAAATTATATTCCTGAAGGAAATCTAAAAAGCGCGATATAACCGAACTCAACGCGGGCGATTCCGCTGGCGGAAAGCTAGTAATTACTAAATGGAAAAGATATGATATTCATAGTGAATTATTTAGAACTAGCTCTATTCCGCGGTTTCACCCGCAAGTTTTCAAGTTTCAATTCCGTAGGAACATCGGGATAAAAGTATCCTATATTTTATTCCTGGTTCCTGGTCTGGTCGTGCCTCGGAAAGCACGTTAAGCCATTGGTCTCGGTTGCCATACGAACATCTAATAGCAGTCGTCACGGGTTGTTGGAGCCCTTAAAAGTCCTTCAATTGGTCTAACTGCAATGTTTCGATATCGCCTTCGGGTTGTGGACGTCAGACAGCAGTTGCTTCACGGAAAATATCGAAGTTTAGCCAAAATCAGCAGGGTGGTAAAGCGGACCCCGACTCCAAAAGCTCAAAAAGCTTCGGATGCAGCTGGGATTAGCGCTGAGATGATGAACTGAACTTAAACTCAGTTTAGTTTATGGACAAAGGCTATCATGTGAAACACTGTTATTTTGATGATACAAACAGATATTTAAATTTCATTTAATTGTATGTATGTATATATGGATTATTCTGTCCTTAGCACACGGTAAAGCAACTTTTGTTGTATCGAAATCTCGAAGTTACATTAAACAAATGTCAGAATTGTACTCTTCGAAGAGAAGGTTGGTGGAAAGTTAGGTTTTAATTATGAGATCAGCGTTAAAGATTTTAATATGCAGTCGCAAAACAGCTTGTAAGCAATATAATAATAATATTTATTCCTCACTAGCTTTCCGCCCGCGGCTTCGCCCGCCTGGAGTTCGGTTATATCGCGCTTTTTAGATTTCCCTCGGGAATATCTAATTTCCCGGGATAAAAGGTAGCTTATGTTCTTTCTCAGGGTCTAAAGATTGTCTGTGCCAAATTTCAGCAAAATCGGTTGAGAGGTTTAGGCGGGAAAGCGTAACAGACAGGCAGAGTTACTTTCGCGTTTATAATACTAGCTTTCCGCCCGCGGCTTCGCCCGCGTGGAGTTCGGTTATATCGCGCTTTTTAGATTTCCCTCGGGAACATCAATGTTTTCCGGGATAAAAGGTAGCCTATGTTCTTTCTCAGGGTCTAAAGATTGTCTGTGCCAAATTTCATCAAAATCGGTTGAGAGGTTTAAGCGGGAAAGCGTAACAGACAGACAGACAGACAGACAGACAGACAGACAGACAGAGTTACTTTCGCATTTATAATATTAGTATGGATGAGTATGGATTTTACAAAAAGTTCGTATTGTTATAAACAATCATTTGGAGTATTTGTAAATATAAGGCTTATATAATAAATAAACAATATGACGGCGCGCTGATTATTAAGACTAATAAGTAAGATCATAACTCGATTTAATCAATATTGTTTTAGTCGACTCGATTCGAGTAAAATTTAAATTTGAGCGGGTAACCCCGAATAGAGTAGTAGGTGTGATTTGAAGGGGTGGCGACTGTCATATCATTGACATCTGCCGACAAAACAGCACGCGCTCTAACCTATTGGCTCATAACTGTTTTAATCTGAGATTATCATTGTAATCCCTTAATATTAAAGTGATGTGTCTGTACAGTTAAAATAATAAGAATCGATAATCGCACTATAGTTATTTTTCAACGTTTTATCGAAATACCGCCCACAATGGATGAAAATCATTGGTCTCATCCAATGATTTCACATCAATTATTCGCAACTTCGGCCTCGCCTTCCTGACGGTTTCACCCCGTCAAATATTTATGTACTCTGACTCCTAAAGTGGGTGAAACCTGTGACTTATACTCAATACTTTATTACATTCTATAATGTTACATAATATTTCGTATATTAAAGTATAGAATCAATTATTTAGACCCTATCGGGCACAACAAAGTGTTTTATTTAATTTTTGTTATAGGAGAGAGGATGAAGGCGCTCTTGTTGAGGAAAAAAGATGGCATCATTAACGAACAGTATTTTATAACTTTATGGTATTTATATTTTATAGAAGTATTTACGTAGTGGTTTGGTTAAAATTTATTTTTATATTGCACGATTAACGTTATTACTATTAATCTTCATCAACAACCTTTTTATCGTCCCACTGCTGGGCACAGTTCTCCTCTCATACAGAGAAGGAATATTAATAATTATAATAAACTACTTATATATTTATAATTTTATTATGCGCCGCTCACTCGTAGTCCAAAGAGTTAGAGACGGACAAATAAACAAACAAGCAAGCAAACAAGCAAGCAAAAAAGCAAGCAAACAAGCAAGCAAGCAAACATACAAGTGAAGCTAATAAAAAGCATGTAATAAAAGCAAATAAATGAGAAAAAAAGTCGTGCCAGCTCTCAAGTATAAGTGTGCTGGTTCGATTGCAGCTCAGGTAAGTACCAATGTAACTTTTCTAAGTTATATGTACTTTCTAAATATATCTTGGACACCAGTGACTGCTTAAAGGGTGAAGGAAAACATCTTGAGGAAACCTGGACTTTAAGTCTGAAATCGCCAACTCGCATTTAGCAAGCGTGGTGATTACGCTCAATCCTTCTCTGTATGAGAGGAGACCTGTGCCCAGCAGTGGGATGATAAAAAGGTTGTTGATAATGATGATGAAATAAGAAAAGATTAAGTGGTGAGTGTATGAGGGAAGGTGTATGTGTGCTTCATGTTTGTGTGCAACACTTCGTCTTTCTATATTTATTCATAAAACTCCAAAAAAAAAAACGAAAAAAAGCCTGTCTCTGACCCTTTAAGTGTATAATTCTGTTGATTCTGTATTTATGTATGTTGAATATATTTATCACATTGGAACAGCACAGATAAGGGGGTACGCTTATTGGGAACTTACAGAATATTACGAAGGGTCACCAAATTTATTCAATTTAGGCAGCAAGGCCTTTAATCAAGAACTTATAAATACTAGCGGCGAGACTTCTTGCCGGATTGCCGCCATGGGATCTGGAGGCCAAAGTCCTCGCCCACATGTGGGAGTGGCGAGAGGAGGCAAAACGTCGGGGCATAAATCCGCTGCCGTGAGAAATCGCGGTACGGCGGACAGAGCTCCGGCGGGATCTCATGGCAACATGGAGAGTGCGATTGTCGCAACCCAGTGCTGGGCACGCCACAATAGCGGCGGTAAGTCCCCTCTTTGAGGAGTGGCTAGAGACACGCCACGGCGCTCTCACCTTCCGCCTGACGCAGGTCCTCACCTGGCACGGTTGTTTCGGGAGGTTCCTTTTCCACATAAGGCGGGAGGAAACGCCAGGGTGTCACCATTGTGTGGATCGCCCTGAGGACACGGTGGAGCATACGGTGTAGGTCTGCCCGGCTTGGGTAGAGCACCGCCGTGTCCCCGTAGCGGCGATCGGCGGCGATAGAATAACTAGAAAGCTATTCTATACGAATTAAATTATCTGCGTCATGTTTCGCTGACAGGTGTCACGTAGTAAGCCACGAAACCGGCGGTACACAACACCTTTCGGCCAGAACTTTTCTTTGAGGAACTTCTCCATATGATTCTCTTCATCTTCATTCTATAATAGAGGCTAAGAGTGAGAGAGAGAGAGAGAGAGAGAGAGAGAGAGAGAGAGAGAGAGAGAGGATCGGTTTCGATTTTAGTAATTAAGATTTTGAAAACTAAAGTTATAATCGACTTTTGTTGCTAACGTTAACATTGTTATTGTTATGTATGCAATGGCAATGGCCTTATGTCAATGACATAAGGTTCAGATTGCGTAACGTGCCGTACGTAACTTTTAAACCCTATAACTTGAAACCTTGGCATTGCAGAGGTACAACATAAAATTGCTTGACTTAGGATGGCCTATCGGATGGTACAGGTTTAATCAATATTGACAATGAAGTGTCGACATCGAAATTACTAGAAATTCGTCTATTGTGAAGTATCTCTAGGTACCTGTTCTCCTTAGAGGTAATTAGTCAGGAAATGCCGGCTTCATCTAGTTAAAAAAAAACATGACTTGTAAAAGTGATCAGTGATCCTACTTGCTTAATAAACGATTTCATTTCATTTGATTTCATTTCCTGCTGAACGTACTCGAAATTAAGCGCTATTGCGCTTTTTACTTCTAGACATATCTGGAATGTTCGATGTGCTTGCATTTAAAACGCGTCATTGCGGATGAATCAGTCTGCATTTGACTATCGAAACGAAACAAGCAATAACGAAGACGCGATCTTTGAGAACATCTAGAGCGACAACTGTAACAAGTACTTCAAGGACTACTTGGACGACACGGACTTCGTGAACATAAGGGAAGACTTCGATGCGACAACCGCTACGTTCTAGTTGTCATTGCCTACTACCGACTGTACGGACGACAGCAAGTCAAGCCACCCGAAATTGTAAAATATTCCTACTGAACCTTGAGCCTTAATTCTTTTGCTATAAAGTTAAAAATCTAACAAAGTTTGACAAATTGTGGTAGGTTGATGTGCTCGTCTGTACCTTCGTTGCCAATAAACTTTGTAACTCCTAACCGGCATTTTGATACTCCTAGCCCATAACAATATTCTATATTCGATGTGAATACCTTTTTTCGTCATTTAATAAACGTCTCGTTTGCTTTTTTAGGACAACCGATATCCATATATGAAAAAAGAATTCAAGGTCAAGCAATAGTTTATAATTTCTTAATATCCCGCAATCCCGCCTGATGGTAAGCAGTGATACAATCGTTGATGGTAAAGCGTGCTAGTTTATTTAGTCTATTTACTAAAAAAACTTAGTGAATAGGAAGGAAGACGGCAGTTGAGCGAGGTGATGCAATGTTAAACACAACAATGCGACCAACAAAGCTGCGCCAAAGGGAGATTGATCTAAAGATCCTCCACGACCAAACTCCCGACGCAACAAGATTTGGCGCATCATACCCGGCACACATCGCAACACAACTGCTCAGACCCATCCTCCGTACGGCTTCACCAGATATCATGCCATGTCATCATCATCACATCATGGTGGAAATTTCTGCCCGCAGCCGATGTTATGGCCTACCACCGAGAAATACATCCATACTAATATTATAAATGCGAAAGTAACTCTGTCTGTCTGTCTGTTACGCTTTACCGCTTAAACCTCTTAACCGATTTTGATGAAATTTGGCACAGACAATCTTTAGACCCTGAGAAAGAACATAGGCTACCTTTCATCCCGAAAAAATTTGATGTTCCCGAGGGAAATCTAAAAAGCGCGATATAACCGAACTCCACGCGGGCGAAGAAGCTAGTATATATATATAAAAGAGATATATATATAAATAGCTACAGATTTACGACCGCATCTGTTACATACTGTTATTTACTATTCAATATTAACCGGTCAATGGCGCACATATTTTTCGAATTACTTTACCAAAATCAATGCGTTAAACGGTAATACATCAACGCATCCGACTGAATAACGGCATACAAACTCACTGGCCGGCGAACTACCGAACGCAGCCAATAAATCTTACATTATTACTAAAATACCTACATGTTTTATATCTTTTTTGCAACTGGCAACTTTATAACTCAATTTCCATGTCAATTTGCATAACTTTTCAAAAACCGAAACAGCCATATTTATGGTCGCATTTAAAAATGGAAAGTCATTTTTTTATTCTTTATTTAGTGTTCGTTTATTCATTGTAACTGGTTTGAATATGGAAGTAAGAAATAAAACGTATTGTTTATGTTGCCTGTGGCGATACAATAAGTAAAAAAGGAAGGATTTTTTTTTTCGTTTCTACGGTTTTGATGATGGTTTTGCTCACAGAACAGATAAAAGATATTTTGCAGATTTCATTTGCGATAAACAGCTTATTTGGTACATAGTATATGACACTTCTGAATCAACATCTACGGGAAATATCGAGATTGAGGATGGATAGCTTATTTGGTACATAGTATATGACACTTCTGAATCAACATCTACGGGAAATATCGAGATTGAGGATGGATTCGTACTTATCATAGATTCATTACTTGATTCTAGAGTTTAGCGTAATTTAAACAATTCATTAGTCTCATCTGTTATAAACTTATAAAGTAGCTAGCGATAGTAAATCAGTGGGACAAAAACACTAGGAATTTCTCCTGTACCGTGGCTGCATTTTCAAATATACAATCTGTTTCAGAAATATGAAATAATACTTTCAGTATATAAAATATATGTATATTGCATACCCATGGCACCGGTGTGAGGTACCTAAGTGCATGGGTTTTTTAATTATGTTGCTTTGAAGTTTAGTGCGAAAACTTCGCAGTAATGACCCTAAGAAATAACTTTAAAATTCAATTTTATAGACTATAAAACTGAGTCGATTTTTAAGGACAACTAAGTAAGTACCAAGGTACATATTTACGTAAGTATCTTTATTGACGCGAACCAGTAGGTAATGTATGCCGGTAGGTATTTAGCAGTCGGCGTCAGCTGTAGCGTAGGTTTAGGGTTGTCGACAAAATGTTTAATAAATATTTTTATTTATTTTGTAGGCAAAAAAAAATCTTAGTATTTCAAATTTATGACTAGGTCAAATTGAAGTTTATAAGGTATACTTCAATATCTGAAAGTATTGTTTCACCTTTCTGAAACACGTTGTATAAACTCACATACACAAACAACCAGACCCAGAAAAACTACTTGTAGGTCATACAAATACAGTAGAGCCTCGTTAATCTGGAGAGGCAAAAGCAAGATCCTTTTCGAATTATTGAGGCGTCCGGATTACAGTATGCCATATTTAATGTTAATAAAACACATGTTTTATTACAGTTGACCTGCCTATGCAAAATTTCCAAGCAATAACAGGGTAGCTGTCACCTTTATCTAACATTTCTTTAATCCGCAATTTGTCCTTTAATGGCAGTGTCGTATGTTTGTTTACTTGGCGCCACCATGATGTTAGCATGCGCGCTAAATTAACACTATACGTTAATACGTACAGTGTTTATCGCTTTTGGTGTAATCACCAATAAACAAAATACTGACGGACGGCGCATTGGTTCGTGCATGACAGCCCGCACCTACCCTCGGGCCTCGACGGCGTCCCCCCCGAATCCCATTGCCCGGCCGGATTACAGCGATCACCGAACAAGCGAGAGTCTGGATTACCGAGGTCCTACTGTATATATTTTTTAATAACCGAACGATATATCAACGTAAATATTCAAAATAATGTATTTACTTAAATCAAAAACAATTGGCAACTTTGGGTTCGGTAGAGAGGCGTGCGAAGAGGCTAATTGGCGACCCAGATTTAGTTCAAAATGGTCTCCAAGGCCTGAAGCACAAGCATAAAATAGCCAGCATGTCGGTGTTTTATGGGATGCAATTTGGAGAGTGTGTGACATGACATAATTCCGCCATCTCCTTTCCATCATCGGTTTGTGGCGTATTGTGTCACAACACTAGTTAATATTAAACCCTCAACACTTAATGTTTCCGACACTAAATAAACATGACTCCTGCATCCGCGTCATCCGCACCCGTACAGCCGACTGTACCACCTGTTGTTCAACAACCAGTTACCACTCGGTCAGGTCGCACTGTTAGATTTAAAGATAGGTTAGACCTTTAGCTTAAGTTTTTTTTTTTTTTAAGCTTATTTGTTACCTGTTGTTTGTTTGTATTTGCTACTACTATGTGTAATTGGTATTTTTCTTGGTATGTAAATAGCTACTTGTTATTTTTCTCCGTAGGGGGGTGACTGTGGCGTATTGTGTCACAACACTAGTTAATATTAAAACCCTCAACACTTAATGTTTCCGACACTAAATAAACTTGAATCTGCTTGCGGCTTGCATCGCGACAGTACGTATACAAACCTTACGACAAGCAGTCGTTTAGTAAAGAGTAAATTTTAACTCTCACAACTCATCTCAGTGTTCCCAGTGTTTTTCCTACCATTGTTAACTAGCGTTACGTTACGCCTATAATTGTGATAGTGAATTAAACTGTTTTTCCGGTATCCACGACTTTTATTTAGGAGTGTACCTCCAAAGGTTGTTGACACCACTACAACCCGGACGAAGCGTTTCGCCTCATCTTTTATACCCCGTATATGAAGAGACTGGCACAATTTGTCAGTGACGGTGTGTCCGCCTCACTACAATTTAAAGGCTAGAGTCTCTAGGCTCCTAATAAACTAGTGCGCTTTACCATCAACGATTGCAACACTGCTTACTTGTTTGATTTAACGCAAATGAGCCAATATTGTGGGTAAGGTAACGTTAAACCATGACGCTAATTCCTGGGTAGTTTTACTAGGATCTGCTTCCACCATCTCTCTTAATCCATCGTTATTCATCTGTGTGGGCGGTCTTCCAGGTGGCTCATTCTTCAAGTCAAAGTTTTCATTACGAAAGCGTCTAAACCAAAATCGCACGTTGCGTTCATTAGTAGACCCTCTCCAAACGCAACATTGATATTGTGTTTCTGCCGCGTTTCTTCCGCGTCGGAACTCGTATTCATTTTGAATACGAGTTCCGACGCGGAAGAAACGCGGCAGAAACACTCGAATTGTCACTCGAATTTTCGCAGTATCCGTCTTTTTTTTGTAGTGTGGCACTAGTTATGACTTTGTACCATTGATAAAATATTAAACAGATACGATATATTCTAACAAACTGACCAAAAAAAATGTGCCGAACACAGCAGCAGCACACATGCATATTTTTATTCGGCGTACATTGGTACAGTGTGAGTGAGATGGGGCGCAATCTAAAGCATAGAGAAGAAAAAGATGGCTAGTGTTTGTCGTTTGCGCTGTTAGTGTTTGTCGTTTGTTTTTACGAGTGTATCGAGAGTGACTAAAGCGAGATACAGGACTTACTTCCTTATGTACGCTTCATTTTTAGTGCGCTAGTGACATATCTACCTTAGTTTAATATTTTATTAATGCTTTGTACTGTGGAGGTAGGTAAGGTACGTTACCGGATTCCTAATTCTTCCTCCAACGTAGCAGCATCCACGGTGGCAACGATGAGAAGCAGCAGCGGATAGCGAAGTCAAGCAGAAGAGGTGAAATGATGAAGAGTAAGAATGATAGGATAAGGTAGGTAGTGATTGTAGAAATAGCAGTTTATTTAGCAACACTGTTTATTAGGGATCACTATTGTAACAGAGTTATTAGTTCTCACAGTTTATTAAGTCTACTTGACGAACACACAAGAAACAGTTTGTATTAAGCCGAAATTATAGCTAGGTAGCCGGAGGAAAGCAACAAACGCGCGCGGCATAGACTATTCGTAAGGAAGATATTTATCGACTGCCGGGGCGCTGCGGTAGGCGATCGCGCGGAGCCAGCGCGCACGCAGACATTGCGTCACACCGATGAGGCACGGTGCTACCGCCATAAGCGGAGCGGATGAAAGTGGCGGGCGACGATGGACAAGATATCCGCCACATCACTCCCCCGGCCAGACCGTAACTACGGTCGATAAAAGTCCGGTAGTCTGACTCTTCTGCCGCTCCGAGTTCTTTTTTCTTCTCCGCGCTCTTCCGTCTCAATTGAAGTACTCGTCGTAGAATGTATGGGAACTTCTCTAGACAGGTAAGCTGGTTTCAGCCTGTCTACAGAGACATTAGTAGTTCTGCCTCGAACTTCAATTTTGAAAAATTTTGGTTGTCTTCTTAAAACCTTGAAGGGGCCTGCATAAGGTGGTTCGAGTGCACCACGCACATGATCTTGACGGAGGAAGACATGAGAAGTATTGTTAAGATCACGTGGTATATAAAATGGCACTTGGGCGTGCCACGAAGTAGGTTTTGGGACAATTTTGCCATGTGTGCTCGAAGACGTGTCACGTACTCAGTTATGTCCGCTGTGGTGTAGTCGTCTACCGGAGCAATAAACTGGCCAGGCAACAGGAGAGGTTCGCCATACACGAGCTCGGCTGGGCTCGCCTGCAGATCTTCTTTCCAAGAATTTCGAATGCCTAGAAGTACCAACGGAAGTGATTCTGTCCATTTTGACGAGTTGTGGCACATTATAGCTGCCTTCAGCTGTCGGTGGAGGCGTTCGACGATGCCGTTCGCGCATGGATGGTATGAAGTTGTGCGGAGATGTCGCGCGCCGATCATGGTAGTGAGCGCTTTGAAAAGATGGCTCTCGAATTGGCGACCTCTGTCGGTGGTCACTCGCGCGGGACAACCGAACCTGGCTATCCAACAAGATACGAGAGCAGCTGCGCAGGTCTCCGCTGTGATGTCTTGTAGTGGAACAGCCTCAGGCCATCTGGTGAACCTATCAATGATTGTGAGGCAGTATTTGTAACCGCACGACAACAGTAACGGTCCTACGAGGTCGATATGGATATGGGAGAACCTCGCAGAAGGGGTAAGGAATGAGGAGGGGGGAGAACGTGTGTGACGGGTAGTTTTACTTATTTGGCAATTTAAGCATTGCCTAGACCACTTTCTGCAATCCTTACGTATCCCTGGCCACACAAATTTTTGTGCGACCAGCCGTGCAGTAGCTGAACTTCCAGGGTGATTCCAGCCATGAATCATGTCGAAAACTTGCCTTCTGAGTTTCGGTGTGATGTACGGCCGTGGCGGATGGGTAGCAGTGTCGCAGAAAATCGGTAAGCCGCAATGTATCGTTGACAACTTCGTTAATTTCAGGGCCGAGCCGCGGAGGAGAAGTTCTTGCAGTTCTGGATCGTTTTCCTGAGATCTTGCAAGCTCTTCGTAGTCGAGTGGTACGGCAATTTCACTCACACGTGAGAGAGTGTCAGCGACGACGTTTTCTGGCCCAGGTATGTATCTTATATCAGTCGTAAATTGCGATATAAAATCTAAATATCGGAACTGCCTAGGTGAACAATTCTGTTTATTAGTTGAAAAGGCGAAAGTCAAGGGCTTGTGATCGGTATACACAGTGAAGGTTGCGGTTTCTACCATGTGTCGGAAATATTTTATAGCTTCGTATACGGCTAACAGTTCTCTATCGTACGGACTATATTTCTTTTGACTTTCCGACAGCTTGTGGGAATAGAACGCCAGAGGTAACCATACGTTGTTCTTACGCTGTTGTAGTACTGCTCCAATCGCAGAGTCTGAAGCGTCTGTAACTATCGCGAGTTCTGCCGAACAGTCTGGGTGAGCAAGAAGTGTAGCTTCAGACAATGATGTCTTACAGTCCTCAAATGCCCTAAGCAACTCTGGAGTGAAGGTCACTGGGTGAGAACCTTTGATTTTAGGTCCCTGTAGAATGAGTTTAGCGGCGCCTGTAGTTTTGCAGCGTTAGGGACGAATCTGCGGTAGAAATTCTGCATCCCTAAGAATCGTCGTAGTTCTTTCACCGTCTTTGGGACAGGGAACTCATTTACAGCTTGGACTTTCTCGTCGAGGGGTCTGGAACCAGCGGCAGATACTTCATAGCCCAAGAATTTTACGACCTCTTGGCCAATTACGCATTTCGATGTGTTAATGAGTACACCGTATTGCTTGAGACGTTCGAAAAGGTGCCGCAGATGCTCTTCATGTTGTTTTCTGTCAGAGGAAAACACGATTATGTCGTCGAGGTACCCGTAACAGAAATCCAAGCCAGACAGTACTTCATCGATGAATCGCTGGAATGTTTGAGCCGCATTTCGAAGTTCGAATGTCATAAAAGGAAATTCAAACATTCCAAACGGTGTAGTAATCGCTGTTTTCAGTATATCGTCGGGATTTACACCGATTTGATTGTAAGCTTTCACGAGATCTACTGTAGAGAAGATTGAGCAACCTGAAAGCTGATGACCAAAGTCCTGTATATGGCGGATCGGGTATCGGTCAGGTATAGTCCTAGCATTAAGAGCTCTATAGTCACCACAGGGTCTCCAGCTGTCATCTTTCTTCTTGACCAGGTGAAGAGCGGAAGACCAGGGACTCTCTGAGCGTCAGGCTGTGCCAGCCGCCAGCATTTCCTCGAACTCCTTTTTGGCAGCTTGAGCGCGAACTGGATCGAGGCGTCGTGGCTTACATGAGACTGGCTGTCCTGGCGTGGTTCTAATATGGTGCAGCGTAGAATGTTTCGCTACACATCTCATACCTGCTGGTCTGGTAATCTCTGGGAACTCGCGTAGTATTTCGTGGAACTTTGTTTCGCCAGTCACTGCTTTAACTGAAGCGATGTCGTCTGAAGATCCCAAATGCTCCGAGATTGCAGCTACATGTAGGGTAGTGGTACCGTCGACCAACCGCGCTTCCTACAATCAACCAGTAGATTATAGTGTCTCAGAAGATCTACGCCTATAATGGCTTTCGATACGTCGGCCACGGTGAACCTCCAAGAAAAATCCCGTCTAAGTCCAAGATTGAGATGCAGTTGTATTGGTCCGTAAGTATGAATGATGCTACCATTTGCCGCGATGAGATCGAATTTTGATTGCGTAGAGGGCGTCTTTACGGCTGATCGTGGGAAAACGCACAAGTCTGAGCCAGTGTCCACTAGGAACTGCATTTTCGAGACACGGTCGGTGACGAAGAGACGGCCTGTAGATGGAGGGCAGTCGTTGGCCGCTATTTCCGACCGCCCTGAGCGTTTTCCGTCGGGAATGTGCAAGGTTGCCTACACTTATTTGCCTTTGATCCGTATGTGTAGTGGTAATAACAATGTGGGTGGTCCTGCGGCGGCTGTCGTGGTCTCGAGCGGCTGCGTGAGCGGTAACGCTTGTTATAACGGGGCTTAGTATATGCACGGGCCCTATTATTCGTATTGCTGCTTAGGACAGCCACTTGCTTAGTAAGTTCACTGACCTACCTTGCTAGCTCGTCAAAGTTGTTGCCGGTGGAAGTGCTCGCCTCGGAGACTTGTGGCGTAGTAGGGGCGATCTCGTGCACCTTGTCCGCCAACTCGCCCAGTTTATCTATTGAAAGATCCGTTTGTGAAGCAATAACTCTCTGTATATTTTGTGGTAACCGACTGGTCCAAATGGTGGTAAGGAAGTCCATGGGAACCGAAGGGCCAGCCAGACTCTCTAAATGGCGCAGTAATTGCGAGGGCTTCCGGTCACCGAGCTCCTCGTGCATCAAAAGTTGCTTAGTGCGTTTCTCTTTTGACGCGGACAGCCTTTTGATGAGTTCAGTTTTTAATTTCGTATACTTGTCCTTCTCCGGGGGTCTAGTTATGACGTCTTTAACCTCTATGGCATACTGATGATCTAGCTGTGCGACCAGGTAACTAAATTTAGTATCTTCAGTGGTCACTCTCGAAAGCTCAAATTGGCACTCTAATTGAGCGAACCATAACGCCGGTTCTTCAGGCCAAAATGGCGGAACACGTACACCTACGCGCCATACTTCCGAATCAGTCATATTGAGAAAAAATAAAAATCGCTGACCGCTTGTAGTCAGTGGGGCCTCACCCTTTTTTTATATTTTGTTCGTCGAAGGTAGGTGCAAAAATTTTGCTCCTAAGTCGAAATACATGCACTCTTTGTACAATTTCTAGGACGTGGAAGCTGAAGAAGAATACAGAAGATGAAAAGATGGAAGTTTTCTTCTATGTTCAAAGCGGGGTCACCAGTGTGGAGGTAGGTAAGGTACGTTACCGGATTCCTAATTCTTCCTCCAACGTAGCAGCATCCACGGTGGCAAAGATGAGAAGCAGCAGCGGATAGCGAAGTCAAGCAGAAGAGGTGAAATGATGAAGAGTAAGAATGATAGGATAAGGTAGGTAGTGATTGTAGAAATAGCAGTTTATTTAGCAACACTGTTTATTAGGGATCACTATTGTAACAGAGTTATTAGTTCTCACAGTTTATTAAGTCTACTTGACGAACACACAAGAAACAGTTTGTATTAAGGCGAAATTATAGCTAGGTAGCCGGAGGAAAGCAACAAACGCGCGCGGCATAGACTATTCGTAAGGAAGATATTTATCGACTGCCGGGGCGCTGCGGTAGGCGATCGCGCGGAGCCAGCGCTCACGCAGACATTGCGTCACACCGATGAGGCACGGTGCTACCGCCATAAGCGGAGCGGATGAAAGTGGCGGGCGACGATGGACAAGATATCCGCCACAGTACCAATTTCAAGTAAAATAAAAATCTTCAAAAGTTCTTCTTTCTTTCTCTTATGGCTTCGCACGGTTTATGCATTTAGCCAATGTCACGTAATGAATTATTCATGTCGAAAAAGACGGCAGCGCGAACCAAACACTAGGAGGAAGATTTGGTACAAAGGTATGATGTGGCCACTATGCTACAATATTTCACTGTTCTTTATGAATTATTCACTGAATGCACTTTTTACTACATAAATCACGCGTTTTTATTTAGTAAACGACACTATAAATAATTTAAAAGTCCAATGAAAAATGAGCGTGGCACTCATCTTAGCTTCCCGCCAAAAACCTCCGTATCCATCTTTCTTATCGAAGTTGGATAACAAAAACAATTGAAAATCGATATTCAAATGTTTCAAAAAAGAAGAACATTATAGAAACCATGTGAAAAACGTTTCATTCGAAAACCTAAAACAATGAAGATTCTATGTCAATTCAATGAACATAATGTAACAAAACGGCAACTTCACATTACTTTCCTAGACCCCTTATATTTGCTAAATCCTAGAAAATTACAAACTTTATCCAAAAACTTATATAAAGCCTTAGTATTCTGAACATCTGCATTTAAATTTAGTAACAGGCTGCGTGTCCATGTCTCTGTCATCCTGTTTAGGATTACATCTAAATATTTCAAAGGGTTGCTAGGGATTAACAATATTGACAGATCATTATTATATATTCACAGACAGATACTGTAAAATTTAGTAGATTTTACATAAACTAGTTATTTGTTGAATAGTTTTTTTAAAATAATTAATTATAAACTAGTGCTTGACTGCAATCCAGCCTGATGGTAAGCAGTGATGCAATCGTTGATGGTAAAGCGCGCTAGTTTATTAAGCCTATTCACTTTAAAAAAATAGTGAATAGGAAGGAAGACGGCAGTTGAGCGAGGTGATGCAATGTTAAACCCAACAACGCGACCTACGATGCTGCGCCAGAGGAAGATTGATCTGGAGACCCTCCACGACCAAACTCCCGACACAACAACACTTGGCTCATCCTACCCAGCACACATCGCAACACAACTGCTCAGACCCGTCCTCGGTACGGCTTCACCAGACATCATGTCGGAACACGATCAGAACACGTTCAGAACACGATTCGACAGATCGCTTGGCGGCAAGACTTTGCGGTAACTTCTACCGGCAGCCCATATAATGGCCTACCACCGAAAGAATTAGAAAAAACAATTTTATTTTAAATAAACTTTATCAAACTTAGGTTCTTAAAAAATACCCCAATAACGAAAATAATTCAATTTAGTCGAAGACTTAGTCGAACCCTGTCAACGTTAGCAGAAATGAAACAAAGGATTTTTGTAACAAGCAGGTCAAATGTCACAAAAACTCTAATATCTAAAACTAGCTGACATATGAAATAGATTTCGTTTTTTATTTCGTAATAAAATTGGTACCTACAGAAATATCAAAGCTTTGAATCCGATATTGTTTAATCTAAATACCTGACATTTTGTTTATATTCAGCGAGAAAATGCGATCAATACTAGGTAACACTATTTTCTTAATAGGTACTGAAGGTTTTTTCCTTAATGATATAGTATTTTCTATGAATTTAATGTCTATCCGACTTTTTTTTTTGCTGGAATTGTTAAATCATTAAATGACTTCTCCCGCTCTGGGCGGAGCGAAAGGGCGTGTCAGACTTTTACTGACTAAAACCCACCCGTCTTTCTTCACTTGCCTGTGCGACGGCCATGGCCCTCGCTTCTTTTTCGCGGTTTTCGTGGACCCCGTCATGATGTGCTGACATCTCTTTGAGGCGCGCATGAAACACAACGCTCCCTCGACTCGGGCCAGATCCTTACCGGGCGGCGAGCTGCGCACTGCTCTTGTCTATTCGACCTCTGCTACCCAGTAATTGGGTAAAGAATATCAAAGGTCCTAGCATAACTCACAGGACCAACGGCTTAAATATTTCCAGAGGCACGGAGAGGTCTTAATATGACATGTACAGATGGTCATCCATCCGTGGGCCAACCGCAGGAAGCGTAGCTTAACCTGATCGTTTGACCCGTAAGTGTTACCACACAATCGTCAATATTTTTTTTTACTTTTGGTGTCCGGCTACTTCTTATTATTTTTGACGTTCTATAAATTATTTCATGACGCTTTCAAAGGTAATTGTGGTGAAGGATATATCCGCGTAGTTATTATTTAATCATATGACCCTTCTGTTACACCCTCTTTCTCATTGGGTATCCAATATATTTAAATATTTTAGCCGATTCCTAGAACATATTCTTACCGTCTGGCTACTTTCTTGCGAACACACGTGGTGAATAAACCACAGTTTTATGAAAACAATTCTATAATTTAAATGAGTTTCAGACTAATAGTTCCAGTTAATCATGTTTGCGCAACAACATTTTAATACGTCATATTAATCGTCGACCCGCTTTCCTGTTCCATTTGGCATCAAAACTATATTAAAACCATTAATACAGTGAGATTTAGATTGCGTGAAACCGCCGTCAAACGCAATAATACAACTCAATAGTAGTAAAGTAATAACTCCGCCATTTTGAATCCCAAACGTCAACCTTCCCGCCATGACGTTAATTTATTTTTAATTGTCTATGGCATGAAGCCGTTCCGAGAAATGAGGTCGTAATTATATTCTTATTTTTTTATTGTCACAAGTTATTGCTGGCCTAATTGTGGTTTCATTATACTTGTAATAAATATTGATACATTGAAGATGGAAATAAAGATTTGGGTACTATTGTTTTAGTCGAGAAATGGTAGTAATTTGGCTCATTCTTAATGCTTGCTTCAATTAATTCGGTTGCCTTAATTATTGTAAATTGAAAGCGTTATTCGAATGGATAATAGGAGACCTCGTTTTCGTTTTGATTATTTCGTTTTAGTTGAGAAGTTTTCTGGGATGGCCTTATTAGGCGACCATTTCTAATTATTCACACCGCTACACAGTATTTTACAGGCAAGAGAGATGAAGGTTTTTTACTAGGAAATATGTGGAGGCAAAGCTGGTAGCTAGGGCAAATGCATAAGTGTCCTTGGGATATTTTCGTTAATCATTTTGGTGATGAAATTCTTTACAGAAAGTGCAAGAGTAGGCAAGAAATCACCAGTTGTTTAAAGTCAAAATTACATAAAACTGTCGCTCAAAACGCTTTACCGCTTTCTAATGTAGGGCACTTGGCTTGCTTCAAACCCATGACCTACAACGTGTGACTCCTATATCAGGCCTGTTAACATTCATGCTTGCTCATCTGCCAACATGCTGTGTATCATCTACCAACCCGCGACGAGCCCACGTAGTAGTTAATAGCAGCAGGGGGAACCTCATAGGCTGTTTTTGTTAGTAAATTTATAAAATAATCTAGACTTAAGAAACTGAAAAGTGAAATTCTGTGGCAACAGAACAAATAGTTTAACAATCAAGAATTATTAGAGACTAACTGCGCCTTAGAAATAGAAAACTATATGTATGTTATATGTGTTGACAGCCTCCGTGGCGTAGCGGTAGTGGACGCGGCTGCTGCGCAAGGTGGCGCGGGTTCGATCCCCACACAGTGCAAGTATTTGTATGCATGAATATGAATATTTGCACTGGTCTGGTCGTGCCTCGGAAAGCACGTTAAGCCGTTGGTCCCGGTTGCCATACGAACATCTAGTGGCAGTCTTTACGGGTTGTTGGAGCCCTCAAAAGTCCAACAATTGGTCTAATTGCAATGCTTCGAGGACGCTTTTGGGTTGGGGAGGTCAGATGGCAGTCGCTTCACGGCAAATGTGGAAGTTTAGCCATATCAGCAGTTGGACTGGTAAAGCGGACCCCAGACTCCAAAGCTGAAAAGGCTTCGGATGCGACTGGGATTAACGCTGTGATGGTGATGATGATGTATGTTATATGTGTGCCGTTACTATTATTTGGAATCATTTCGAAGCAAATTGCCATTCACTTGCTTCATTTGTTCGAAAATGTGTCTGCTCAAAAACGTAAATAACGCAATGAATGTTGTTGAACTGTCAAAATGAAACCCATTGCTACTGATAGTGTGTTACGTGACTACCCTACCGATCATCTTTTACAAACTACCCGACCTCATAAAAAATGAGACATTTTCACTATTCAAAAAGAAATTGAGAATTCTAATAAAAGACTTTATTACTCAATTGGCGATTTTCTGTCAGATGAGAAATTAAATTGATAATGTGATCATTCTTCATAATTAACTGTATTGACCATAAACAGGACATATTTTTAGTCCCATATTTTTAACTTGACGTGACAGCCTCCGTGGCGTAGCGGTAGCGGACGCGGCCGCTGCGCAAGGTGGCGCGGGTTCGATCCCCGCACAGTGCAAGTATTTGTATTCATGAATATGAATATTTGCACTGGTCTGGTCGTGCCTCGGAAAGCACGTTAAGCCGTTGGTCCCAGTTACCATACGAACATCTAGTGGCAGTCGGTACGGGTTGTTGGAGCCCTCAAAAGTCCAACAATTGGTCTGACGGCAGTCGCTTCACGGAAAATGTTGAAGTTTAGCCATATCAGCAGTTGGACTGGTAATGCGGATCCCAGACTCCAAAGCTGAAAAAGGCTTCGGATGCGATGACGCTGAGATGATGATGATGATTTTTAACTTGACGTAATGAATTTCATTTTGACATGGTTGACTTATAATGGTTTGATTTGACAAAAACAATAAATGTACCTAATACGTAAGATGATCTATTATTATCGAAGATTTATTAACTTTAGCTTTTGTTTGCATGCCTTAATTAAAGTAGTCAGTATAAGGATCTTCTAAAAGTTAGTACCTATTATTTGTATTTTGTACCTACTTTTTGTGCAAATAAATAACTTTCTATTTTATTCTAATACATAATTATGTAGTTTCACCCGCACAAGTATCGATTCCGTGAGAATTCCCGCATTAAGTTTCCTATAGGTACCTATATGATTCCTGTAGGCCAAATTTTATCAAAATCCTTAAGTATATTTTATGTAAAAGCTAACCTATCTAACATATCCATACAAACAAAGTTTCAGGTGAAAGTTTGTGCAATAAATACAATAAAAGAGGAAGGCGCATATAACTACCTAGTTCAAAGATATTCTAGTGCCATTAAAAAAAAAAAACTACCTAGTTATATGCGCCTTCCTCTTTTATTGTATTTTTATTGTAATTTTGTATTGTAATATTGTTTTTGTGCATTCGTTGTTGGAGACCCCGATAAATAAATAGTAGAATTATGCTACTAGGTACTTAGCATGCGGGCATTGAATGTGGCTATTTTAACAAACTGTTACGGGCTAGGGGTCTTAAAATGTCAATTAAGTGTTTCGATGTTTATTGGCAACGAAGGTACAGTCGATATTATGCTATGACAAGTAGAACGTCGCTGATGTTGCACCGAAGTCTTCCCTTATGTCCACGAAGTCCGTGTCGTACACACACAATAACACTAAAGAAGTCACCCGATGTAGTCCTCAAAGTTCTCGTTGTAGATGTTCTCGGTTATCGCTTATATGCAGACTGACCCATCCGTTCGTGGTCCTCTCTGCGACCCCGAGTTGGGGGCGCGAGGAGACGGTTTGGGGGCTCCTTGATGGCCCCATGACCGTGGAGTCGGTCTCTCGGCCTCCAACAATGAAGACCCGTCATTGGGTTGCACCCTAGGGGTACTGTTCTTCAGTCTTCGCACACCTAAGTCGACGCCGCGAGGGTGTGCCTTCCCTCCGGCGGTGGACGGTGTGCTTTGTTGTGTGTGGCTGTAGGAGCGCCTGAAGTGTTTCACGACGCCCGTGCGATCAGACCCCTACCAGGTTGGATCACGGGTTGCCCCCGTGAAGGCCCAGCAAGAGTCGATCAGCGACCGGGCGTCGGCCTTGGTTGGCGCTCCCTACAGCGGGTGATTACCCCGACCCCCTAACAGCTCAACCAGCTATGTACGGTAGGCTGCGAGGGTACGGGGGTAGTGTGTGTTACGAGCGGTTTGTAGGTGTGTATTCACCGCTCGTGCGGTATTCTGAGTGTGTACCTGCATGTGGAGTAGTGCATGTGTGTTCGTCGTGCGCATAGCGCCTATATAAATACAGTCCGCAAATGCGCACGGCGGCGTCGTGTTGCGAATGTATAGTGTCTATCCTTGTCTGAGTAGGTCACGTGTATTTGTGTTTTTGACCTACCCGGGTGTCACGTCCGGTAGCGCGACGTCTGCTATGAGGTCGCGCGGGTATCTCTTCTTATCGGGAGGCCTCGCGTGCCAGGGCGCGATGTCTTGGATGTGATGGAGCTCGGAGGTGCTGGCACGCGAGAACATCCCCTTCGCCAGGCGGATTACGAAGTCGTCGATGCTCTCGACTCGCAGGTCCCTGCTAATGACCCAGTTCCTCTCGTACCGGGGAGCTTGGACGATCTGACGCAGCGTGGTGTTCTGCTGCGTCCGGAGCTTTTTCCTATGTGTCTCGGCCGTGAGGGCGAGCCAAGCCGGGGCAGCGTATGTGAGCTGCGGCCGCACGTAGGTCTTGTAGATCCCCAGCTTGACTCGCGTGGAGAGGCGTGACGAGAGCACCGGGCGCAATAAGTTACGGCTTACCTTAACCCGCGCGACGGTGTCGCAGACGTGCGGGCCCATGGTGAGCCGGCTGTCGAGTGTGACCCCCAGGTATTTGGCGGTCTTGGTCCACTCGACCTCGGTCCCCATGAGCTGAAGGTTCGGTGGATGACGTCCGCCTCGTGCCGTGACGATTATAGCCTGCGTCTTACCTGCGTTCACCGACAGTCTCCACTTGCTGAGCCAGTCGGGGAGGTCGTCCAGAACGCGCTGCATTTTGATGGCCGCGTGGTCAGCCGACAGCGACGTGGTGATGTACGCGGCGTCATCTGCGTACAGCGCGAGGGTTGCAGTGTGCGTGGCGGGGATGTCGTCGGTGTATACCGAGTACAACGCAGGCGAGACGCAGCTTCCCTGCGGCACGCCCGTTCCAATGGGGCGAGCGCTCGATGACACGTTCTCCACCGAAACCTTGAATGATCTGTCCTGCAGGAAGGAGGAGACCACCTGTATCAAGCGACGAGGCGCGGTGGTCTTGGTCAGCTTGTAAATAAGGCCGGCGTGCCAGACCCGGTCGAATGCCTTTTCCATGTCGAGGAATACTGCAGCGGCGTACTCCCTCTTGTTCATGGCCGCGGTGAGTGTGTGCAGTACCCTCGACAACTGGAGCGTCGTACTGTGTTCCGCCCGGAAACCAAATTGTTCCGGGCGGGGCGTGGTGTGCGGCAGCAGGTGTTGCAGCAGGAGCGCCTCGAACACCTTGGAGGTTGTGGAGAGGAGCGTGATCGGCCGGTAGCTTTCCGGCTTTGACACGTTCTTCCCGGGCTTGGGCAACATGATCACCTTCCCCTGCATCCAGCAGTTGGGGAAGGTCCCGGTGCGGAGTATTCCATTGTATAGGCGCGCTATTGCCGCCACCGATTTCGGTGGCAGGTGTCGGAGGGCGGTGTTTGTGATTCCGTCCGCACCGGGTGCCTTTCTGGGCTTGGTGCGCCTTATTGCCCCCAGTATTTGGCCCGGGGAGAAGAATATGGGGTCTTCATCTGGAGCTACCGGCGTCTTGAAGTACTCTCCAAGGTGTTGCTCCACTGCTGCGACATGGTCCAGGGCGTCTGTCGGGTTCGGCGTGAACTGACGCTCCAGATGCTCGGCGAATATTTCGGCCCGGTCGGCCGCCGTGTAGCGTAGCGCCCCGTCGCTGTTGCGTAGCGGGCGCACCGGGGCTGGGGTATTCTTTAGGCGTCGGCACAGCCGGTGTACCGACGCCCAGTCGCCGTCTGCCGAGTCTATAATGTACTCCCAGCTCTCCGATGCGTGCGCGTGTAGCTCGGCCTTAACCTTGTCCGTGACACGGTTGAGCTGGTTCTTAATGGTGGGGCATCTTGTTTGTTGCTACCGCCTGCGCAGACGCCTCTTGTCGGCGATCATGTTGGCGATGTGAGCGGGGAGCTTCTGGTAGCGCCCCTGTGACGCGGTGGATGTGCATGTCGCCGCTTCCAAGGCGCTCTTGATGCAGGCGGTGAGCCCCTCAGCCAACTCGTTCACGTCCACGGCGTCGGCGACGGGCCGAGTGGGCGTGGTGGCCTCCATTACCTTCCTGAATTTGTCCCAGTCCGTGTGTCGACGTGGCGCCGGATGGGCAACTCTGGTGGTGTGGTCAGTCAGGCGGACGAGCACTGGCTGGTGGTCGGACTTCAGCTCGTCGTCCAGCACCTCCTGCGCGATCTGGCTGGTGAGGCCCTGGTGTACGACGATGTCCAGCACATCGGGTGTATGTGCTACATTGTCTGGGTAGTGGGTCGGCGTCTCCGGTCCGGACACGTCGTATCCTTTGGCCTCCGCGTCGGCGAAGAGTCGTCGGCCCCCCTGGTTAATGGTTCCGCTGTTCCACGCCGGGTGCTTACAATTAAGGTCGCCGGCGATGATGGTAGGATGTGGTGAGGCTAGCAGCGTGTGTATGTCGCTTGTGTTGAGCGGTTTCTGTGGCTGCTTGTATGCCGCGTACATACACACGTGCCTGCCGGCGACATGCAGCTGCACACCCAGCGCTGAGATGCTGCTGAGTGTTGGGGGCGGTAGCTCCTGGTGGATGACTCTTCGCTTCACCAGCACCACCAGGCCTTGGGAGATCCTGTGTCGCTGGCTGTTGGTCTCATTGTATTGCCCATCCTTCTGGTAGACGTGATAACCTGGGAACTTGACCGTGTCCCCAGGTCTCAGGAGCGTCTCGCTCATGAGCGCCACGTCGATGTCCTGTTCCTGCAGGAGAGGACGGAGGAGCACGACCTTCTCCCTGAGGCCGCGGGCATTCCAGTGAAGTATTCTCACCGGCTTAGACATGTCTGTTTAACATGATCAAGTCTGTTATGCCGGTGAGAACAACTGGCACCGGGTCCTGACCCCTGCTGAGCGCCAGCAGGATGTCCTGAAGGACCCGGAGAGCGGCCTCTATTATTGTAGACCCGGGGTGTCTTTCCCCGGGTGCGCCCGCCGACAAGGCGGTTTGTTGTTGGGTTTGTTTTGGTGGCGGCGGCCGACTACGCCTCTCCTGAGCGGAGCTGCTCGGCGCGGGGCCGCGGACCATCCGACTCACAGTACTTTGCGAGCTTTTGGTCGGCGGGTGGGAGAGGTCGTCGGTTCTAGCCTGTTTAGGCCCCGCCCCCTTCTGTGGTGGTACATTCACTGTCACATTGACAGTGGCGGGGTTGGCAGCGGCGTTGGTCGTGTTGACCTTTCCCCTTTTGCCGCCGCGTCCTTTCCTCCTCCGTCCTGAGGAGGTGGTGGCCGCGTTGCGCGCTGGTGGGTCGTTGGCGGCCGCCATCAGGGTCGCCGATTGGGTTTCCCCTAGCGGCGTCGGCTGTAACGGCCTCTCTGCGGCCGTGTTTGACCGGCGCGTGTTTCCGGTGATGGCGACCGTGCCCGCTCGCTTGTTGCGCACCTCCTTGCGCATTACGGGGCATTTGGTATGGTTTGCGGGGTGCGCCCCCCCGCAGTTGATGCAGGTGGCGGGCTCCTCCCTTGGCCGCGGGCACTCTCTGGCCACGTGACTCCCGCCGCACCTGACGCAAGCGAGCGGTCTGTGGCACTGTTCAGAGGAGTGCCTGAACTGCTGACATCTGTGGCATTGTGCAGGCCCCCTCTTGCCACGCCACGCCTCGATCCTTACACCGGGTATGCAGAGGATCTCCCTTACCTCATAGATGCCCGGCAGAAGGTTCGGTGTCTTCTTCAGCACGGCGTGGAAAATACAGCCGGGTCGTCCTTGTCGCGCTTGATGACGCGAACGTACTCCGGCTGGAACCCCAGCGCGCGTAGGTCCTCCTCAATGTCTGCCGGCGCCGTGTCCGCAGGCAGCCCCCTTATGGCCACCTTGTGGCTCCGCTCCGCTGGCAGCGAATAGGAAAACCAGGGGATGATTTCCTCTTTTTCAAGTACCGTCAGATACTTTTGTATCAGACGGTACTCGGTGTCCGTCGGGGTGAATTTGACCCCCTCTCCGAAAGGTCTGGCACTGGGGGCACGCCCCAGTTTTCCCTTAAGGACGCGAAAATGGTGCGCCCACTGCGGGAGTTTCTCCACCACCAGTGGAGGGTAGCGCAACTTTTTCTTCGTCACTGTTTTGTCTGTTCCGTCGGTAGATTTTGCGTCTACCGTCGGATTATTTTTTTCCTCCGCTCGGCCAGGAGGGGCTGAGGGAGGGGGGGCTGCGGCGCCTGCTGCTCCTGCAGGATTGCGCGTCGCTTCCGAGAAGGTCTTGAGGGGCGACTCACCTTTACACTGTCGCTTCGGCGCTTCTTCCTGCTCGTCCAGGCTGCGCTGTCTGCGTTGAGCTGCGCGGGCAGGGGGGGCGACTTTAGGTGGTAAGGTCCTTACCTCTTGGCATCCGGCCTTGGACAGGTCCGGTAGCGACGCGCTGGGTGCTCGGCGTTCGAGGCTTGCTCGGGTTGTCCGGGGAATGATGGCATTTTTTACCTCTCGGTATGTGTTGTCGTTGTCGTCGTCGTCGCTGCTCCCGTCCGACGACGCCTCCGAATCGCTCGCTCCGGGTGAAACTAGCGACCTCGACGATGGTGACGCTGGTGCTGAGCTCCGAGGGGCGAGGGGGGATGCGTAGGACATCGGTGAGGGTGGTGGTCTCCGCTTTACGGGCCCGCTCTGCGGATGCGCTGGTTTTTTTGAAGTACCCGCACTAGATGGTGTTGGGTACCTCACAGCCTGGGCTGTGGTCTGCGGGGCTCCTGATGTCCGGAGCTTGGTCGCAGTTGTCTTCGGTGACGGTGATGGTGATGCCGGTGAGGCCAGGTGTGCCACCGTAGTTCGCCTGGTTCTAATATTTTCATCCCCCCCGCTATGGTGTTGTTCACGGGGAGGGGGTTTGGGCGGAATCCCCGGCTGGGGCATCCCGCTGGGAACGCGCGGTGTGTCGCGACCCTGGCGTTAATAACGCCGGGTGCTGGTGTACGGGTCCGTGCGACTGCTTCCCACTTCACTTGTATTTTTTTTTGAGCACTTTCACTATTTTTTTTTTTTTGTAACGTGTAGGTGTTCGGTTAAAAACGTTAGCGACGTGAGCGTATAATACTAGATGCGCGCGTGACGATCCCTGACTCATCCGCTGAGTCACACCGCTTTATACATGCAAGCTCATCGAACTTTCCAGATCTGTCTAGAAGTAATAATAATAACGCTTGTGTTCCAGTAGGTACATTCAGCAAGTAGTTACAGGTACTCCACAGTTAGACGAGTTTCTAGTAATTTCGATTTCAGAATCAGAATCAGAATTTTTATTTGTAGAACATAGGTGTATATAATATGAAGATCTTACAATTACATAGTTAAATGAGTGTTTTACCGTGAAGGCGTACAAATATTGAGATCATGAAATCATTAAAAACTTCTTTAATAAAAAAGTACTTAACACAAATTCAACTCTCACAAAAATACTTACTATTTTACATTTACATAGAAATCTTTATACAAATGTACGACTAAAGGAAACTTACATGCATGTAAAATATTAATAAACATCTCTTAAAAAATCTTCTACAGAATAATCATCAGCAACCTTTTATAGTCCCACTGCTGGACACAGGTCTCCTCTCATACAGAGAAGGATTGAGCGTAATCACAACGCTTGCTCAATGCGGATTGGCGATTTCAGACTTATAAAGTCCAGGTTTCCTCAAGATGTTTTTCCTTCACCTTCAGTCATTGGTGTCCAAGATATACTTAGAAAGTACTACAGAATAATAACATTTTTTTATTAATAGAGGGAGGGAGTGGAGACTTTTCTTAAATTTTGATTGGGTCATTTTTTTATACTATCAGGCCTTTTATTATAAATTTTCGGGGCCATCCCAAAAAAGCTTTTCTTCATTAAAGCGGTTCTGCATTTTCTGTTGCACAGTGTATTCATATACTGAGCACGCATTGAGGTCTTTTTTACAACATCATAGTTTTTAAAATAAGTTTAAATTGATCTTAACAAACAAAGCAGTTTCGTGAATGTACAACCTCATTTTAAATCATTAAAATTATTGACTATGCCAGGTGGCATAGTCAATAATTTTAATGATTTAAAATGAGGTTCACATGTTTCGGTAGTTTATAAGCCACACATAGAACAAATACATTTTTTTTGTGCTTTGGAAACAGTCTCTCTTTCAGTAGATTGCCCCCAAAAAATAATATCAAACCTCAGAACCGTTGCAACCAATCCGTGATTCTCTATTAAAAGTGTTTGTGAATTCACTTTTTAACCGACTTCAAAAAGGAGGAGGTTACTCAATTCGACCGTATATATGCCTTTTTTTATGTTTGTTCGCGCATAACTTCGTCGTTTATGAACCGATTTTAAAAATTCTTTTTCTGTTGGAAAGAAGACGTTCCCAAGGTGGTCCCATGATAAGGATATCAGGGTTTGATGGTGGAAGACCAGAGAAAACAAGGGAAACTTTCAAAAATTGCAGGGGCGACTAGTGTAGACTAGTTCTTAGTATTTTCATTAAGTATTTTAAAGCACTACAATTTAATAAAGGTCTGGAGTAGATTTGATGATGGAGCCGGGATACAGTCGAAGGAACTCCTCAACAATTCACAGCAGCTACCTTGTGTTTGTGCTTGAATAATTTGTATTGACAAAACCTTATACCTAGATGGGTGGTGAGGGTGACTGTCATTAGGGAGCTGATGATGATGACAAAGGTCAGTCCAGGGAACTCCTAAACGATTTACAGTAGCTACCTTGTATTTGGACTCAATTCATTTATATTGATGATACATTTGCACCCATTGGGTTAAAATAATGGTCTGCAGTAAATTTGATGATGAAGACCATAGGCAGTTGAGGGAATACTTACGGGTAAAAATTAAAGTAAACAAAATTACGATTTCCCAACTACATTTGCGACAGCTTTCAGTCTGACCGGATGCAACTGAATAGGTACATAGTACTTTTAACAACTAAAAAGAGTAAAATAAAAACTTTTTTACAAAAAAACAACCGACTTCCAAAAACCACTACAAAGTGAAAAATAACTAATTTCGGAAGTCGGTGTCTTTGGTTTTGTATATTCATTTTTGACACCGACTTCCGAAATTAGTTATTTTTCACTTTGTAGTGGTTTTTGGAAGTCGGTTGTTTTTTTGTAAAAAAGTTTTTATTTTTTCTTATGTCGACCCTTCATTGTTAATATTGATGAAACCTGTACTGTTACATAGGTCACTATAGGCCTTTTTTTTTGTTCTGGATGGAAAATCATCACTAGCAATGCATTTTTAGATCGTACCTCTGCAATGCCTAGATAAGAGACTGCCTAGAGAGCTCAAGATATAGGGCTTAAAAATTACGTAAGATATGTCATGCAATATTGAACCTTATGCCATTGACATAAGGTGCATTCCTAACCCTACTAGTTACCTATACTTCATACATACACACTCACACACACACACAAACACGCACTCCAAAAAACCACACCCCAACGAACACAATAGAAGTTCAATCGTTTATTATAAAAAACAGTACCAGAATTCGTAGAAACAATATATTTAAATGGCACCGTTTAAAAATACCTACCATATAATTTATACCATGTAATTTATCGCCTCATTTGTCACCGACGGATCGTAAAGGCTGAAATTAATTTCTCGACTTCATTACAAACGAGTCGTAACCAGTAAAATTGTCGTTAATATGAATTTAGTAGTCAAATGTGGAATAATAATATTAAGAATATTACGTATCATCAAGCAGTAACGGGGACGTGCATAGGAATCGTTTTGGCTTCCTCGTAAAATGTATAATATACATATCTCCATTTGTGGGACAGCCTCCGTGGAGTAGCGGTAGCGAACGCGGCCGTTGCGCAAGGAGGCGCGGGTTTAATCCCCGCACAGTGCAAATATTTGTATGCATGAATATGAATATTTGCACTGGTCTAGTCGTGCCTCGGAAAGCACGTTAAGCCGTTGATCCCGGTGGCCATACGAACATCTAGTGGCAGTCGTTACGGGTTGGTTGGAGCCCTCAAAAGTTGAACAATTTTTTTAACTGCAATGCTTAGATATCGGCTTCGGGTTGTGGAGGTCAGACGGCAGTCGCTTCACGGAAAATATCGAAGTTTAGCCAAAATCAGCAGTTAGACTGGTAATGCGGGCCCCAGACTCATGATGATGATGACATATCTCCATTTCTGTATAGCAGCCTGGTACTTTTGGATGGCCAATTTGAAAACTGCGTGATGACTGCAGAACACATTGACAGCAAGTAACACAAAAGGGACCCTTTTGTGTTTAGGAAATCATCGAATGATCTCTCCCGCTCTGGGCGGAGCGGAAGGGCATGTAAGACTTTTACTGACTAAAACCTACCCGTGTCCTTTCACTTGCCTGTGAATTAGGGCCAGGGTTTCTTTTTTAACTAACCTGCAACATTGACCCAGGAGGCATCGGTCTTCGTGGACCCCGTCACGATGTGTTAACATCTGGTTTTTGGCGCGCGTGTAACACAACGCGCCGTCAACTCGGGCCTGGCCCTTACCGGGCGGCGAGCTGCCCACTGCTCACTTCACGCAGGTTGGCACCTACGGTGGCCGGGAGTTTGATGTTGTCTCCTGACCTCAATAATGATCGTGCAACAAGAATCCTTGTATTGTAAGACCATTGTGCGTAGGCCATGGCGGCCTTTGGCGGTTATTCCAATTAGCCCACCTCCCTCCAGAAGCCCATTAAGTTATATATGTTGGGGAGGTTCGTGGAACACAAATAACAACGCTATAAGTGGTGTAAGAATCACATAAAAGTATAATAAAATAGTTACTTAAGAAACAGTAGGCACGACAATTGTGATCGGAAATACAACGTCAGTATCTTAGTCTATTTTCAAATAAGACATATTCAAAACATATTTATAACCAGCCTTTACACATTGAGACCATGAAGATGATACTTCAACACACCCCCTTCAACTTCTGGGCTCAACACCTTTAAAATATAAGTAGGTGCTATAAGCGGAAACACAAACCTAACTCACTAGTCAAAGATTCGTGCCTTACGCGGGACAAAGGCTTGGTGAGGATATCTGCCAACATTCTATCAGTTCCCAAATGTTCCAAAGTTATGGATTTATTTTCACGCAGCACATCTCTAATGAAAAAATAACGAATATCAATGTGCTTACTTTTCGCGTGATAAACACCATTATCCTCGGCTAGGTATATGGCACTTCCAGGGGCGAGGGACATGGGGAAGTCCCCGCCCCCTATTCGATGGACCCCGCGGCGGAGGCGCGCGCATGTGTCAGCGCGCGCCTTTGAGGCGATGCACGGGGTAGCTTAACACCCCACTACCCCGTGCCGGAGACGAGGCCCGGACAGACCGGGCCAGGACGAGAGTGTGGGGCTGCGGAAGAATTTAGACTCCCGCGGCCCCACGCGCGCTCGTGATAGAAGAGACACCGGGGTGGTTTTAGTCAGTAAAAGTCTGACAGACCCCGTCGCCCACCCTAGGGCGGCGGACATCCTATGAGGATTTCACCCCGAAAAAAAAAAAAAAAAAAAGGTATATGGCACTTAAGTTATCCGCATGCATTCTTACCTTACATAAGTTGTGTAGGCCTAGCTCCTTTAACAGACTATTTAAGTACATAGCTTCTTTCATGGCTTCTGCCAAACTCACGAACTCGGCCTCACAGGTAGACGTTGCGACGATGCGTTGCTTTTGTGAAGCCCAAGAGATACCTGCACCCCCTAAAACGAAAACATATCCTGTAAATGATCGTCGATCATACGTACAGCTACCCCAGTCTGCATCCGCATATCCTTGAATGCATAACCCAGTCGGCTTGTAAACCAAACTGTAACTTATAGTACCTTTTAAGTATCGAAGAATCCTTTTTGCCGCTTTCCAATGAGTATCATCAGGATTTTCCGCAAACTGTGCTAGTTTTGCCGTAGCGTTCGCTATATCCGGGCTTGTCGCTACACTCAAGTACATAAGCGAACCTATGAGCTCTCTATAGGGAAATATTTTCCCCTCCTCTTTTTTTCTTTCGCTCATCACTGGTTTCCCTGTCTCCATAGGCGTCTTAACAGGTTTCGAGTTCTCCATGCCAAATTTCTTCAATATATCATTGATATATTTTTCCTGTGACAAATGGTATTCAACACCATTCTTCTTGATATTAATTCCTGGGCAAAAAGTTGCTTGACCAAAGTCTTTTAACTCAAACCTTTTTGTTAGTTCATGCTTGAAGGTATCAATAGCAAATCTCTTCTGTGACGCAATTAATATGTCATCAACGTAAATCACCACATAAAGATCAGACCCATCTTTATTTCGCTTGTGGTACAAGCATGGTTCATTTACTGTTGGTCTTAAACCCATTTCTTTCAGTTTAGTGTCCAACTTTATATTCCACTGACGTCCAGCTTGTTTTAGTCCGTAAAGAGATTTATTTAAAAGGCAAGTATTACTACCTCCTTTTATATCTTCAAGCATTCTTGCTGCTCTTTTTCCAGTAGCGCTATTAGCACTTTCAAGTTTTATAAGTTTCTCCAAACTTTCTTCTAGCAAATCTGGAACCTTCATGTATATATCTTCATTTAAATCTCCATTTAAATAAGCTGTATCAATGTCTATCTGATCAATGTCCATATTCATTTCGACAGCTAATGCGATTAACAAACGTACTGTTGCTAGTCTAGCAACTGGTGCAAATGTTCTATGATAATCAAGACCTGGTTGCTGGCTATATCCTTTCGCAACAAGTCGCGCCTTCTTTTTCTCAGTTTTATCGACATTAAGCTTCGTTGTCAACACATATCGACATCCTACAACATTCCGATTTAGTGGTTTTGTTACCATTCTCCATGTGTCATTTTTCACTAGACTTCGTATTTCCGAAAGAATCGCTTCCTCCCACTGACTCTTCTCGTCACTTGACAAAGCGTCCTTTAACGAGGTTTCAATAGCTCCAGCAAAATCATTAGTATCAAGAAATTCTTCTGACGATGATTCGTTCTCGCTATTTTCTCGAACTTCAATCATATTGTAGATTTTTCGAGGTCTCCCTACTTGTCCTTTCTCAATCTTTGGTCTTCCAGGACCTCTTTTATAAGTAACCCTTCTCTCACCTACTTCAGTATTTTCCATACTTACAGTATTTGGTGAATGCAGTTCCTCATTTAATGTCCTTTGAGGACAATCTGTATACGGTTGCTCACTTGATGTAGTCGGTTCGTTACTCAATGACACATTTAATCGATTCTCTTCAATTTCACTTGATGGTACATTTGTTTGTCTTTCCAATGGAATTTCTATCTCAACTGTCTTTCTCACAGCCTCATTTTCACACTGTGACTGAAGAAGTGGTTTTGATATTTTACATTCATTTTCAATGAACTTTCCTTCCTGAAATCTGACATCCCTCGACACTATGAACTTTTTCCACTCTGGTATCCATATTTTATAACCCGTAGCTTCCGATGGGTAACCTACAAAATAACCAACAATAGCTCGTGACGCAAACTTATCTTTTCCTGGCTCTTTATATAAAACGTGAACTTTTGTACCGAATGTCCTCAGATAACTTACGTTCAGAGGTTTTTCAAACCATTTTTCATAAGGGATTCCACCATTCAGACTGCTTGTTGGACATCTATTACGCAAATAACATGCAGTTGCAATTACTTCTGCCCAAAAGCTGGCGGATAAACCTGACGATAACAACATGCACCTAGCCATTTCCAGAAGTGTTCTGTTCATGCGCTCAGCTGTACCGTTGCTCTGCGGCGTGTAAGGTGTCGTGAGTCGTCTTTGTATTCCATTTTCTTGTAAAAATGTATCAAAAACTTTATTTTTATACTCCGTACCATTGTCACTTTGAAAAGTTTTTATTTTTCGGCCTGTCAAGTTTTCAACATGACATTTAAACATTTTAAATTTTGACAGTACCTCATTTTTACTTTTAATCATAAATACTTGACACATAATTTTTTAAAGAATTTCAATAATTTGTCACACATGTTATTGGCAAAATTGTGGTATCTAACCACAGAGGCCATTGAAGAGTTGAAGTAGTATTCACTCTAAAGAAAAGAAAGAAATACTTGACACCATCGAGTACTATCGTCGATAAATGTCACGAAGTATTTATTCCCTCCGTTCGATTGAACTCTCATTGGGCCTACCACATCAGAATAAATTATTGTTAATTTTTCCTTACAAGGCTCCCTGGACTTCACAAAAGGCAACGAAACCATTTTACCCTTAGCACACACATCACAATCCTGCAATTTAATGTCAGTCTTGGGTGACCCCAGACCTGATTTCTTGAGTACTTGCATAAGATCTCTAGCATTCAGATGCCCCATACGCTCGTGCCATCTATACAAATCCACATCAGTCCCTGATACTACAGATGCCGAGGCATCCAGCTCCCTCAAGTAATATAACTCTCCTCGCCGGTCAGCAGTTAGCTTTACCTCACCGTTCTTGATAAAAAAAGCCACATCACGTTTGAAAATGATTTCACAGCCTCGTTCAGTGAGTTTAGCGATTGAAATGAGACTATTACGTAATTCGGGAACAAACAATGTATCTAAAAACTGAATTTTGCGCGTACCATCATTATTACATGCTAATATCTTAACTGTGCCCCTACCTTGCACGGATGTTGTTGAATTAGTGGCTAGTTTTATTGTTTGACTCGAAGACAAAACCTCATCAAACCTGGTACCATCGTTGCACATATGGGAAGTGCAGCCGCTATCAAAAATCCATTCATGTCGATTTTTGACATCAGTAGCACAGCAGTCATCTGAAACTTGAGTAGCAGTTAAAGCTTCAAAATCTTCACACTTCACATCTGTACACGATTCTACGTATCTGGTTTCTACAATACTTTCCTTCTTTTTCTTGCACTCTGATGCCTTATGTCCAAATGAATGGCATTTAAAACATTTATACTTAATGTTTTTGCTATTTCCAATCTTATGTCCTTTCTTCTCATGTTTATTCACATTTAGGTACAAAGCGCCTTCTAAATTATCAACTTTTGTGTTGCCTCTTGAGTTATACTCCTCAATGATCTTCACTTTCAGTTGTTCAGGCTTTGGAAGCTCGTCCCTGGACTCAATGGCGCATCTAAAATTCTCATAACTAGCCGGCAAACTATAAAGTAGCATTATGGCTAATAGGTCGTCATGAATAACAATGCCCATATCTTCGAGTTTATCGACAGCTTCAAAAAATGAATTTAAATGTTCGCTCACCTTCTGATCTTCGCTAATTTTCTGCAACATGAGCCTTTTCATCAAGGTTGCTTTTTTCGCAGGGCCTCGTGATGCGAACAAGCTCTGCAGCTTTAGCCAAACTTCTCGTGCAGTGGTCATTTTTCTTACATGACGAACTACACATGGATCCAATGCCAGTATTAATTCTGACCTGGCCTTCCTATCACCAGTCTCCCATAATACCTTCGCGACATCATCATCCGGCTTTGGCTTCTCACCGCTGACATATTCCCAATAGTCGTTTTTTATTAACCCATTAACCGCCAAATTGAAATTAGCCATAATATATTAATGAAATGTTTATTTTTATATTGTTTACAAACCAAAAGAACAAAAAAGTACAAAAAAAGAATTAAAAAATGATAAGGCTTCCTTTGAGGGGGGTGTACACAAATGGGTACAGCGGCGTATTACGTATGATATTTTTCGAAACATTGTCTTTCAACACATGATATTTTTTAGCTCTTTTTGCGTTGCTAACGTACTCTCGTAACTCGTGCATGACATAAAACGCATCGGAGTGGCTTTTCTAACTTTTGAGGGAAATTACCTACTCCATCTGTAGGTAAACTTGGTACTGACGAGGAAGAAGGGCGTAAAAGTTATCGAAAAAAAACTTGGTAGTTTGATGAATTCGTCCCCAATTTCATCAGTAGTATCTTGACTGTTCTTGAACCTAGGGGATTTGAAGAAGCATTGGTGGGTTTTCCACAGTAAAAATCAAACACATAGCAGTATCCCGAAGAACTCGCTGCTACCCAGTTTTTGTAGCCGAATCGCACAGGTTTTCCTCGGATGAATTGTTTCGCAGGTTGATGACCGAGGGATTTTACCATCGATTCGTCTGTTGAAATGTGTTCATGCATCACACCCCACTGCATGTTCTTTTTGATGAGAATATCTGCTAATGGCCGCACTTTGAACATTTCGTGTCGCTGGTACTGGTAGCTTCGTCGTTACTCACGAAATGGAGATTTCTTGGTCCTAACATAGCTCTAGACACGATTTCTACACCCACATGTTCGTCTAAGGACCAGTAAATCTTCTCGTGGTAATTTATGATATCCAGACAAGACCATAATGCCTATAAAGTTTTTCAAGTCGTTCGAGTCGAGTTGGAATGAGTGTCTGTTATTTTGCGTGGCATATAACAGTATTTGTAATCATCAAGCTCCTCATCAAATATTTTCTCAAATATATTATGTACAGGTGTAAATTTTACTAGATGTTCTTTCGTGTCGCACTGTGTTTTCCATATCAGATGTTTCCTACATAGTAAAAGAGTAAACAGGTGCACATTATCGCCAAATTGGCTGATTTGGTTGTTGACGAGGCATTTGTTTAGCTTTTTCAGCTACAGGTTCATCATCACTGCTGTTATAATCGTCTGAATTACAGCTAAATACCTCTATGTTACCTGGTACATCTTTGGGTAAGGATACAAATAGCATATCCTCGTCGGAACCTTCTTCTTCATCCGTCAAAACGCTAGGTTCCGGTGGTATAACTGCAAAATCGTATTCGGCCTCACTGTCACTGTCACACAAAATTGCATTCACAGCTTCTTCTAACCTATTGTAATCTGTAGACACATTGAATTTCTTGGAACTCGTTGTAGTGAAATCTAGAAAACAAAATAGTTTCTGTGTATGGATTCCGCCGTTGTACACAATCAGGTACAGTAGTATATCAGAGCATATATTTTTTTCAAAACAAGTTTGAGACCTCGTATCCAATATTTATTTTATAGGCAGGTATATATTCTTCCAAAAAACATACATTTAAGTACAAATATTTTATATAAAACAATAGAAATATAAATCGGATCACTACTTACTCGTTATCGCCGAAAAACTCCAAGTATACAATCCTCGATCTGACAGTTTTAATGTATCTACCCTCCAATATTAGTAATTGATTGTTAGCTTTGTATGTCTTCTTACCAACAACAGTCTAATATTTATGTTTGTTATAAAAAATTAAGAGCTACCTTCATTTTTAGTGCTGTACCTGATAAGGTACAGCGGCGCCATTTGGGTTAATAACGCCTCTACCTGAATCTTCCAACTATCGAAATTATCTCCACAAAGTAATTCGATACGTACGTTTGACATTTCGTACACACACCTATTTATTATAATTTTACTATTAATTCTTCTTACTACTCACTGGGCCCATAACCTTTGTTGGGGAGGTTCGTGGAACACAAATAACAACGCTATAAGTGGTGTAAGAATCACATAAAAGTATATTAAAATAGTTACTTAAGAAACAGTAGGCACGACAATTGTGATCGGAAATACAACGTCAGTACCTTAGTCTATTTTCAAATAAGACATATTCAAAACATATTTATAACCAGCCTTTACACATTGAGACCATGAAGATGATACTTCAACAATATATAACTTAACTAGCTTTCCGCCCGCGTCTTCGCCTGCGTGGAATCCGGTTATATCGCGCTTTTTAGATTTCGCTCGGGACTATCAATTCTTTTTTCAATAAAAGGTAGCCTATGTTCTTTCTCAGGGTCTAAAGATTGTCTGTGCCAAATTTCATTAAAATCGGTTGAGAGGTTTAAGCAGGAAAGCGTAACAGACAGACAGAGTTACTTTCGCATTTATAAAATTAGTATGGATGGGCTCTGGAGGGAGTTGGGAAACGAAAACGTGTGAAGGTGGAAAACGGAATGTAACCTGCAGGGTAACTGCGTAACACAATATCAGTAGAAATGGGTTTCTTTTTAAAAGTTGAGCAATATTCATTGAGTTATTTACGTTGTTGAGTAGACACACTTTTCGAACATTTAGAGCAATGGACACACTATTAATCTTATACTCATTCATTTTGAAAGATATTGTTGATGTGTTAAAAAAAAATTGTTTTGTCAATGACATATTTTTTTAAATAAACTATAAACTAGTGCATGACCGCAATCTCGCCTGATGGTAAGCAGTGATGCAATGGTTGTTGGTAAAGCGCGCTAGTTTATTAAGAGCCTATTCACTTTAGCCTTGAAGACATTTAAATTGTAGTCCGACGCTAACACCACTGCTGGCAAATTGTACCAGTCCATGTCGATGTACGTGATATAAAAATCAATGTTGTTGAACTATCAAAATGAAACCCAATGAGTAGGTAGGTGGAGTTGTGCAGGTATCACGCAGGCTCTTCTCAGACTCTCTGTTACATTTGTTTTTCTATTTATTCATCTTCATTATCACCTGCCTAGTCTTTTTACATGTTGGAGTCAGTTTCCTGTCTAATCAGGCGCAACTGAGTACCAATATTTTATAGAAGCTCTTTTGTCTCTATTCTCTATGTGCTCTAGTCTCTTCTCATGTCTATCTGACCTTCATAACCCAGTACCTGGATAATATAGAAAGAAAAAACTTTTATTTGCGGTAAACATGACGCAAACATGAGTGAACATGCGTCCCATCAACGCAAAACGGCTGTCGCTCAGCATTATGCTGCGACCCTATGCAAAACAGAGCCCAGTGCTGGTTTTCAGCGACAGCCGGCGCCGATGTAATGACGTCGCCCGGTGCAGCAAGCAATAGGGTATTTAATTAAAAAAAAAAACTAATTAGTCCGTCAGACAGATTTCCAAAAAATACTAGACACGTATTTTTTCTTTTTTCATATAAGTAAACCAAATATTTACAAAAGGCGTCAAAGATCAGGAGTGGTGACTGATGACGTCACTGGTTGCTAAAAAGTGTAGCGTCCAGTGACGTCACACGAGTTTTCAACGCGCTGTGTCATCTTCATTTTTTGTGTATATGAAAAAAGAAAAAATACGTGTCTAGTATTTTTTTGAAATCTGTCTGGCGGATTAAATAGTTTTTTTTAGTCAAATACCCTATTACAAGTGATACCGAAATGGTAGTACGGACGACACTAGGTCAAGCTACCCTAAACTGTCAGATATTACCAATATACCTACCTTGAGCCTTAATGCTTTAGAGATTAAGTTGAAAATCTAATAAGGAAATCTGACAGATTGTAGTAGCTTGATGTGCTGTCGTCTGTACAATAAAAATAAAAATGTAATACCTAGTAATAAAAAGAAAAAAAGAAAATCTAAATGATGAGAGAACATTTTAAACAATCGCAAATTGGATATATAAAAACTACGAGAATAGCATCCTCAAAAATGATCTACGCTTCATATACCTAGTGGCAACATTAAGAAGCGTGTGGTCCGGTCCGGATACGGTACCCTTTAGCAAGACTTTTTGTCAGATTTTCAGGCTTCTGGTAACCCATAACATATGCAAAAGAACAACTGGGACCAACAGCTTACCGGCCTTTCCTAGGTACAGAGGGTCTTGATTCTCACCCATCTACATACCAAACGCGACAAGCGTAGCTTAACCCCTTCGATTGACCCACGCGGCAGTGTGTACTTACTTAGTCTCAAGTTCCTTTAATTGTCTAAGTAAAAATCTCCTTGAGGTCAACGACCCTAATTCTTCCTTCTCAGCCTATAGAGGTCCACTGCTGTACAAAGGCCTCTCCCAAGGCTTTCATTCCATTGGGGGGTATTGCCATAATCCTCATGCCTGGGCCTCAACGCTGCGGCCCGCTTCCCTGATAAGAGTTCCCGTAGTCGCCTTAGTCGCCTCTTACGACACCCATGGCAGGATATGGGTTAGTACTATCACAGTCTAAAAAATCATACAGTCGTCCGACGAAGACGTCTAGACAGAGCAATCGTGCGGGGTGTGAGGGGCGAGACGCGGGTAAGCGGCACCCGAGCTGCGAACAAAACGATGTTCGTAGCTCGGTATCTATCATTAAGGGCTAATGCGTGTTTGTTTTTTTTATGATTTGATACGAGTGTCAAGTTTGAGTATAATTGGGGTGCTTGTTATGAAAAAGCCCCCCTTTTTGAAATCCAAGATGGCGGACGCCAATTTAAATGTCTATTAATATGATATGGGTGTTAATTCCGAGGTGGATTGGGGTGCTGGTTACGAAAATGCCATCTAAATAACTTAAATCTGTCTCGAGTTGTTCCCTTAGTAAAAATAGCAAATTAATGAAATATAATACAGCTATCGATGTTGATCTGCAACAAATAAATAATTTCATAAATATTGTTTATTTGTGACAACCCTGGCCGATGCGTTACTGTCTAGACGATGTCGGCAATTTACACGAGATCAAAGGCGTCGACCTACTGTATGATTTTTATACTGTGGTACTATTTTATGCCCAGTACCACACGAGTACCGTACGACCCTAATACAAAGTTCGAATATAATATAATAACTATTCAATTAGATAATTGCCATAACTTCAAGGCGCTCTTATTAGCAAATAACATAGTTTCTGTTCCCTAACTACAAGGCAAACTTCCAATAACAGGTTCGGTAACAGAACTTGGGTACATTGTAAACCACAGCACTTTCCGAGTTCATGTAACTCCAAGTAGAAAATTGATAAAATTTTACTAAGAAATATTAGGCGGAGCTGTCTCAAACTTTGCTGTCTCAAACTTTGTTTTATTATCTCTCTTTCATTTTGAAACATTGTATAGATCCTTCATTGTGTGGATACTTCTTGTTTCAGTTTGAAAGGTTTATGTACAGTGTCGTATGCTAAGAGACTTTTTGTCAGCAGGATTGGACGCAGCTGTATCGGCAGCGAACGATATCACAGGCTCAGTTAGTCACTACATATTATAAAACAAAGTCACTTTTATTTTCTTTAAAACTACACAACAGTTTTGATACAGTTTTTTTAATAGATAGAGTGATACAGCAGGAAGGGTTTTATGTAATCAACATGCATCCATACTATACTATAAGTATATATCCATACTAATATTATAAATGCGAAAGTAACTCTGTCTGTCTGTCTGTCGGTCTGTCTGTCTGTCTGTCTGTCTGTCTGTCTGTCTGTCTGTCTGTCTGTCTGTCTATCTGTCTGTCTGTCTGTCTGTCTGTCTGTTACGCTTTCCCGCTTAAACCTCTCAACCGATTTTGATGATATTTGGCACAGACAATCTTTAGACTCTGAGAAAGAACCTAGGCTACCTTTTATTCCGGAAAAATTTTATGTTCCCGAGGGAAATCTAAAAAGCGCGATAAAACCGAACTCCACGCGGGCGAAGCCGCGGGCGGAAAGCTAGTAATATTATAAATTCGAAAGTAACTCTGTCTGTCTGTCTGTCTGTTACGCTTTCCCGCTTAAACCTCTCAACCGATTTTGATGAAATTTGGCACAGACAATCTTTAGACTTAATCTTTAGAAGGACTTGGCATCAACATCAACGGCGAGTACATCACTAATCTCCGTTTCGCAGATGATATCGTGGTCATGGCTGAGACCCTGGAAGACTTGGGCAAAATGCTCAATGACCTCAGCAGAGCTTCCCAACAAGTGGGTCTAAAATGAACATGGATAAGACGAAGATCATGTCGAACTCTCATGTCGCACCCACTCCAATTGTAGTTGGTTGCTCTGCACTCGAAGTTGTTGACGAGTATATATACCTGGGACAGACAGTCCAACTACGTAGGTCCAACTTCGAGAAAGAGGTGTCTCGGCGAATCCAGCTCGGTTGGGCAGCGTTCGGGAAGCTACGCTACATCTTCTCGTCGTCCAAGATACCACAGTGTTTCAAGACTAAAGTCTTTGACCAGTGTGTGTTGCCAGTGATGACTTACGGAACTGAAACGTGGTCGCTCACAATGGGCCTCATACGAAGGCTCAGAGTCACACAAAGGGCAATGGAAAGAGCTATACTAGGAGTTTCTCTGCGTGATCGAATCAGAAATGAGGAGATCCGCAAAAGAACCAAAGTCACCGACATAGCTCTGCGAGTCGCTAAACTTAAGTGGCAGTGGGCAGGGCACATTGCTCGTAGAACCGATGGCCGATGGGACAGCAAGGTTCTGGAGTGGCGGCCACGTACTGGAAGACGCAGCGTAGGGAGACCCCCAACAAGGTGGACCGATGACCTGGTGAAGGTCGCGGGAAGCCGATGGATGCGGCCAGCACAAGACCGATCATCGTGGAAAGCCTTGGGGGAGGCCTTTGTCCAGCAGTGGACATCTATAGGCTGAGGAAGAATCTTTAGACCCTGAGAAAGAACATAGGCTATCTTTTATCCCGGAAAAATTTGATGTTCCCGAGGGAAATCTAAAAAGCGCGATATAACCGAACTCCACGCGGGCGAAGCCGCGAGCGGAAAGCTAGTAATATATAAGAGGAACACGGATAACTTTTGAGGTTTCTAACACATGTCGCAAAATAAAACTTTTTTTTTGAGCTTACATTGCAAACGTTGACTGAACCCTATGAGATAGATCAAAATAATGTACTACAGTATTGTAGACCTTAAAATTGCCTACAAAAAAGTCTGCGACACCATATGTATACCTACTATAGTTTCTTCATTATGACTACTATTTATGTTTGAAAAGTTAATTAAAATGCCAGTCGAAATCAGAGCCCACTATTTGCTCCTTATTATTAATCCTTATCCAAATAAGTTACGTCACATCTAAGGTAATTTCAGTAGCAGCAGATCTCTTTTTGAATTATTGGAATTGGTTGTTTCATTCAGGAGATATCACGATTTATTCAAAACTAAACACCAGAAAAAATCCGCGTACTGCTCGCGCCCGTGCCGGCCGCCTGCTACCTACTTGAGTGTTTCTCTGCCTAAACCGCGGAGGGAGTGGGTCGGAGCGGGGTAATTGTAAATAGTACACTGTAGACTACCTACATTATTTCTCTGTCCTTCCCCTTAGTATTCCATCCAAAGGTTGTCTGTAAAAGATCGCTCTTAGCGATAAGACCGCCCATTGTGTCACCCTTTGTAAAATCTTTATATTTATGTTTTTGTAATCTATATGGTGTACATAATAAAGAGCATTCTATTCTATTCTACCATTTTTTCGAACAAACTTACTACCCCGGTAGGCTTTCATTCTGTTTGAAGGTGGTGGAACTGGCTATCCACGGATAATAAGGTCGATGTATCTTGCAGGGTCAGATGTTGGCTGATGGGCGGCACAGTAGACCTTATTTTTATTGAAGGGACACCGTTTCTTAAGGAAGGCTTAGGTACCTATATCATTTGTCCACGTGCGAAGGAAGCCAGGGAGGGTCGCTAGTAAGTAATAAAATAAAAATACCGCTTTCTATCGCAGAGTGGTTCCAAGCCAACCTCGATATTGATTTTAAATGTCACCATAATAGTTAAGACCTATTTGCCATGGTACATACAGTACCAATGTGACCTCTGTAGCATAGCGGCAGCGAATGCGGCCGCGTAATCACTACGCTTCATCAAGCGCTTTACTTTTTGTAAATTATTTCATCATTACTGTTCTCAAAACTGTGAAGGAAAACATGTTGAGGAAACCGGCATGTCCTAGAGTCAAAACCTCGAAGACATGTGTTATCTACCAACCTAGACTCATGCCCGAAAGTTAATTTGATTAAGATTAAATATAGGATATATTTTTTAAGAAACCGCGGGCTTACTAGCTGCTCCCTGCGGTTTCTCCCGCAGAGTTTTGTAAGTAGGTATACCGTGGGAATATTGGGATGATTTTTTTTTATGTGGTTATAATGTTTATGAACTAGCAGTGTGCCAACTTTGGTCCAAATTCGTGCAGTACTTTTGGCGTTAAAAAGTAGCAAACATGCAAACACACTCACTGACAAAATTTGAAACTAAATTAAGGAAATAAATCATATCGGGATTTTTCTAAGTGACCCATAATTTTTGCGGCCCAGTGTATGTATGTATGTACCATATTCTAGCAAATAAGGTCTTGGTGGTAGGCCATAACATCGGCTGCCAGCAGAAGTTACCACCCACCAGACAAGGTCTTGCCGCCAAGCGATTCGTCGTGTTTCGGCATGATGTCTGGTGAAGCCGTACGGAGGACGGCTCTGAGCAGTTGTGTTGCGATGTGTGCAGGGTACGATGCGCCAAATGTTGTGGTGTCGGGAGTTTGGTGGTGGAGCGTCTCCAGATCAATCTCCCTCTGGCGCAGCATCGTTGCCGTGCATCACTTCGCTCAACTGCCGTCATCCTTCCTATTCCTAAGCTTTTTAAGTGAATCGGCTTAATAAACTAGTTGTTTACTACAGAGTAGTAAAGGTTTGAACTCACTTGTGTGAACACTAATCGGGTTGAAATAAAACCACAACTGTGTCCTGATCTTAGCTCGTATATTTAAAAAAAATGAGAAACCCTAACCAAATCGTGGTAACGAAACCATAGCGAGTTGTAACTCGACGCCAACGCCATCTATCGAGCTTGATGTAAAACTTATGCACTATTTACTTTAATGCTATGATTTCGTCTTGAACATACCGCCCACCAAGGACATTTAGTGACGGAATGTCCTTCTTAAATTATATCACTTAAGTCTAAAATTTGCACTTTAAAAACAGTATAAGCTAAAAAAAGATCTTAAAACTAAGGATAACAATGAAAATTTAACAACTTATTGAACTACAGGTAATACACATAATCATGAAATTAGTGTCCTAATTGTAGAGCATTTGGTGCGCAATGTGACCACACGGGTAAAGTTATTATCACCGGGGTGTTTCTCTACAACCCGTTCCAACAACGAACGACTTGGTGGTAATTTTAACTTTACACAGTAAGTACTTTCAATAAATGATTCTTCGCGCCTTTGCTCTTCAGGATTAAGTATTTTTTTTTTGTACTCGTTTGTTCTTCTATCTCCCAATTTTTTTTTTTTTTTTTAATATTTCAACTTCATTAAACTTTGCACAACATACCTGTATATTTTTAATGTGATTTTTTGAACTTTCACCACTTGGACTAACTACACCTGATAGGACCCACCCTAACGTGGTGCTCTGAGCTATGAGAGTGCCAGATGGACTCTTAACTATACCTTCCTTCACAATGTAGCAGTAAACATCTGCACCCAAAAGAATATCTATGTTATTAGATGTGTTAAAATTAGGATCTGCTAGACACAGATCGTTGATAGCAATCCAATCTATTGAACTCGTGTTTACACTTCTCTCAGGCAAGCAGGAGGTGATCTTACTCAAAACGTAGGCATTTATTTTAAGTGTGAAATCTAAATCAATTGTTGACTTAATTGTCAGATTAACCATGTGCTTTGCGATTATTGATTTATCATCACCCAAACCTGATACGACACCTCTGACTGGAATTTTCTTTAATCTAAGAAATTGGACTGTGGCCTCTGTAATAAAACAAGCTTGTGAGCCTTGGTCTAGTAAAGCTCGAACGGTTAGGAATTCACCCGTCTTGGACTCTGCTTTTATTAATGCTGTGGGTAATAAGACTTGTCTGGGTTTCGAGACCTTGCCCGTTGACAAGCATGTGACTATCGGATTATCACTAGTTGAAGACCTAATATTATCCGTAGTCAGCTTTTCGTTCTCTTTGTAAGACTGTCCGTTAAGGTGCAGCAATGAGTGGTGGCGCTTGTTACAAATTTTACAGACGGTCTGCTTATTACAGTCGTTTACTCTATGATTGCTACCCAAACAATTAAAACAAATATTATTTTTTGCTACAAATTCGCGTCTACTTTCTATAGAGAGATTTGCAAATTGCTTGCAGAAACATAGTTTGTGAACTTCCGAGCAGTATTCGCACCGCATATTGAATGACTTTGTAGCTAGCATCGATTTCGAACTATGAACTTGTGAACTATTGTTGACCTGGTGAGCCGCGACTTTTCTTGGCTCTATACATTCTAATGCACGGAACCGATTTTCCATAAATATTTTAAGTTCCTCAAAGGTGGGCAACTTGTTACTTAAATCGTTATAATTAATTAACTCCCATTGTTTTCGCGTTTCATTATCGAATTTGAACGTTACTATATGAATGATGATAACGTCCCATGTGCTCACATTGATGTCCAAATTTGTAAGTGCATTAAGGCAATCACACGTTGTATCTAACGGCTCCTTTAATGCGGTAGCTGATTCTGCATTTAATCGCTTCTGGCAGAACAACCGTTTTAAAATACAATTGACTAAATACTTTTTATTAGCATAACGCTTTTCTAACTGAGACCAACATTCGCTGTAGTTGGCGTCTGTGATTGGTGTATGCCTAATCAACTGTTCGGCTTCACCAGTGAGATGGCTTTTAAGATAGTGCAGTTTTTGCACATTATCTAAAGATGTGTTATTGTGGATTAATGACTTAAAAAGATCGTGAAAAGCGGTCCATTCACTGTATTTGCCTGAAAAATTAGGAATTGTGATTTTTGGTAACTTAACTAATGAATTGGATGTCTTTGAGTAATTATTATCATTCGATCCATTATTTTTTGTTACCGGTTCTCTGGGAATCATATTATTTAACTTTGATTTCATCAGACATTTACATGATATATATGTATCTTCGGTAGCATCATATATATCGTCCACCTTTTGACCTATGTCTTCTATCTTAAAACTACCATAGAGTTGAGATTTGGTTTCTTTAAATGAAGACCAATCACTTTCTAGTAATTCAAGCCTTGTTTCGATATATTCTATTGTCAATCTATCTTTAGGACTCTTTTTAAAATTAGTGAAAGCCTTTTGTATAACATTTTGGAGATTTTTCAATATATTTACTTGACCTTCCATCATGAACAACAACTAAAATACTAAAAATAAACTTAAAAGAAACTATGTAAGTAAAGTTCAACCAAACTTTATACACGAAAACCTAAATTAAGACGTAAAACTTAAAAACAATGTTACTGAGCAAAATGTACTAGATTTTTCTAAGTCTCAATAATAGCGAAAATTTTTACAAGTGTTTTTAAAATGAATATTGGTAGAAATTCGGGCATAGGTTCCCCGTTCCACCGTTTTTAGGAAAACTATTCTAAGTCCTAACTAACATGCATAATTTAAAACTAAGTCCAAATATTTATATAAGTAAAAATCTTCTTTAAAATAAAGTTTATATTTGACTGGCAAAATCTTCTAAATCACTGCTACTATTATTTATATAATAAAAAGTAAAAAAACTAAAACCCAACTACGACAAAAAACGACGCTGAAAAAGTATAAAACAAGATTTTCAGAATACTGAACTGAACAAAGTTGCTAATATAGTTGCAAGTAAATGGACACAGTAGACTCTACCAAGATGCCTTCGTTGTAAATTGACAATAATGTCTTACAATAATGTCATGTTTGGAAAACCGCAGTCACACGTTATCAAAGTGCTACGGTAGGTATATATGTAACGTGTGACTACGCCTTTCCAAACATGACATTATTGTAAGACATTATTGTCAATTTACAACGAAGGCATCTTGGTAGAGTCTACTGTGTCCATTTACTTGCAACTATATTAGCAACTTTGTTCCGTTCAGTATTCTGAAAATCTTGTTTTATACTTTTTCAGCGTCGTTTTTTGTCGTAGTTGGGTTTTAGTTTTTTTACTTTTTATTATTTGTACTATTTTGGTGTTAAAGTGTATTTGTGGCACATAATATTAACAAAAGTTAAATTGACGAACTAAAAACTAGGTAGTTAACATACGACATCTCTTTTGACTTATGTATCGGCGTCTAGTAATATGTAGAGATGTCCTATTTTATACTATTTCGTAGCGCTGGGATCGTAGCGCGTATAGCAACGGTTTCCTCGTATGAAGCTCCCGGTTTTTCGTAGTAGCGACGCACATTTGCGTCGATGGCACCGAATGGGTCATGAATTAGTGGATGAGGTCGTTAGTATAAATAGATTGGATGTTTTTCTAACGGTGGTAGGCCATAACATCGGCTGCCAGCAGAAGTTACCACCCACCAGACAAAGTCTTGCCGCCTAGCGATTCGTCGTGTTCCAGCATGATGTCTGGTGAAGCCGTACAGAGGACGCGTCTGAGCACTTTGTGTTGCGTTGTGTGGCGAGTACGATGCGCCAAATGTTGTTGTGTCGGGAGTTTGGTCGTGGAGAGTCTCCAGATCAATCTCCCTCTGGCGCAGCATCGTTTGGTCGTGTTGGTCTTGGGCTTTAACATTGCATCACCTGGCTCAACTGCCGTCATCCTTGCTATTCCTAAGTTTTTTAAGTGAATAGGCTTAATAAACTAGTGCGCTTTACCATCAACGATTGCGTCACTGCTTACCATCAGGCGGGATTGTAGTCAAACGCTAGTTTATAATTATTAAAAAAAAAAACATATATTAAGAGGACCTGGGAAGATTTCTTAATCTATCTAATTCTGCTAACGATCGACTGTCATGTGGATTTTTAAGTAATTTATTATGATCCAAGGCACTTATAAATAATCCCTCTATGATTTTGACACTACTGAGAGCGACATAGGCCTGTCCTTTAGCAAACAATGAATTTCCTAGATCTGTAACTTTTTTATCTAGAGTACAACCTTGTAATTTATGTACAGTACAACCCCAAGAAAGAATCAGCGGGAGCATTTTACGCTGAATTTGCCCAGAACCCCTCAAGCCGTCAAATTCAGTGAGGCAAGGCTCGATTTTGATAAGTCCGTTAATATCTGCTTTTATGGATGCGTCGTCAAATTGTATGAGAACAGCGCTTGGCTGTTCTCCTGTTCCAACTGATCGCGCCGAAGAGCAGGCCATTCGAAGGCCTTCACCACTCCCATCGCTCCGTTTACCAAACCCTGGTTTACATTCAAATTTCTACGAAGCATTACTAGGGATTATGTCCAAACATAAAGTACTCGTGAAGCTCTTTTAGATGATACCAAATACGCTATATTTATTTTAATTTTGTATTAACATAGAACTTTTTGTCCGCTAGAGGGCGTAATACTAAATTTGGTGACAAGCTTTATAGCTTATAACCAACAGAATATCAAGACCCTTCTAATGGTTCTGCAGTGGTCTTATTCTGATAAGTAGTAAAGAAGCTATCTATGAACGAAAAGATGTGAATTATATGCAATCAGCCCATGAATACAGGTAAAGTCACAAGCAAATGCTAGTAATATATATATATTCAAAATGTACAAGTAAAGCCCTTTCAAATGATACCAAACACGGCATATTTATCTTAACTTTTTTTTTACTCTGTATATTTTGTCCGCTAGAGGGCGCCACATTAGATTTTGTGAAACTCCATATAGCCTATAACCAGCGGACAATTAAGACGCTTCTAATGATATGTCATTTATCGAATTCGAATAAGTAGTTTAGAAGTTACGAGGGAACAGATGAACATACATACATACATACATGCATACATACATACATACATACATACATACATACATACATACATACATACATACATAGCCTGTCAAAATCATAACCCTCCTTTTGCTTTGCCGTAGTCGGGTAAAAATTGTACTCACGGTTGCACTTCACTCACACACATGCACGTAGGTTTCAACTCGTAGTCCTGGTGGCGCCCTCTGTGGCGTCACTTGGAACTATAACTGCTGATTTTTGACGTCGATTTCGTTCACCTTGCTGAACGAAGCTGCCGCCTGAACTTGAAAACTGATCTTCTGTTGAACTGCTGGTGGTGCCCTCTACGAGGTCACGTTGAATCCACCGCGGCTGCTGCTGCTGCCAATGCGGGATGCCAGGTACTCTTGTCGCAGCGATCCACTGCGAGTACACTGGGCTGCGGTCCAAAACCGGCACCGCGGACTTCCAAAAACTTCAGACTTTCTGGGTCTGATCCAGGGTCGATGGACCAATGTTTACTACAGAGTAGTAAAGGTTTGAACTCACTTGTGTGAACACTAATCGGGTTGAAATAAAACCACAACTGTGTCCTGATCTTAGCTCGTATATTTAAAAAAAATGAGAAACCCTAACCAAATCGTGGTAACGAAACCATAGCGAGTTGTAACTCGACGCCAACGCCATCTATCGAGCTTGATGTAAAACTTTTGCACTATTTACTTTAATGCTATGATTTCGTCTTGAACACTAGTGCACTTTACTATCAACAATTGCATCACTGCTTACCATCAGGCGGGATTGCAGTCAAACACTAGTTTATAATTATTAAAAAAAAAATGACTTGGCTTCACAACCCATAGAGGACAAATATGCACATTGATTTTAAATTCCAATAAGAGGACCCCAGCACAGACAGAATACCTTTCACTTGTCTCCAAAATTATGCTCATACATAAATGCATACCATATACATACATACATAATACATAGGCACGTAACATATTCATTACATTTTTACATTGAATATCAAAGGGTAGATTAGCATAGTTTTGCCGGCAAAAAGGGTAACTAGGCAGCAGAACAGTTTTCTAATAACTATGAAAAACGCCTGCTGGTTTCAGGTTTCGGAAGGTTTCAGCCTAAAAAGTTTTTATCTAAAAGTAAATCGTGTGGGTTTATTATCCATGTAAGGTTTTTGAAGTCAAAACTTCTTTAGAGACGTTGAGGACTTCTGTTGGATGGGGGAAAAGCATTGAATTCGCGTTAGGGTGACCGACCCGACGCCGTGATTGTTGCAGTGAGATATACATACCTATACAATATGTAAAGAAAACCCCGTCCGACCCATAGGGATAATATAAGTTAGGTAAGCACATGACCAAATAAAATATGAAACTTTACATAATCATCATAGTAACAATACTAATAAATATTGCAATAATCTTTTTTTCCCCGAACTAATCCCAACTTCCCCAAAGTTTCCCGCCCGCTCAAGTATTGCCTACCGCACATGTATCAATTTACCGCCTTTTGCTAAATAATATTTATTTTTTTAGGGGAATATTTTTTAAGTTTAGCCCGGCTTTGTAGGCACTAGTAGAATCAGTTATCAATACCTGAAAAGAGTAATGGCTTGGCGCTATGGTGACCTAACACACTCTTCTACTGGTAATAGGATATGGTAAAAGTTAAAGTTTTGTATTATAAACGTAATAGCTATATTAAATCACTATGTCACTTAGTAACAAGAAGTGGTAATAATTAATAATGTTAATAAAACTGAGTACGCGGTGTCTCTGACGAGATCTTGACCCGAACTGTCCCACGTTTTGGTAAACGAGCGAATGACAATACCTTCACGGATCGGACAGGGTTTTCTTTACATATTGTACTAGCTGCACCGCGCGGTTTCACCCGCGAAGATTTCGATATGTTTTTTATATGCTCCGCTCCTATTGGTTGCAGCATGATGTTATAAGGCCTAAAGCCTTCCTAGATTAATGGGTTATCCAACGCAAAAATATTTTTTCTAATCGAACTAGTGGTTCCTGAGATTAGAGCGTTAATTACGTAACACACTATCAGTAGCAATGGGTTTCATTTTGACAGTTCAACAACGTTCTTACTTCACACCAGGACAGCTTCTAATGTTATACAAAGCACAGGTCCGTTCGTGTGTGTAGTACTGCAGCCACATTTGGGCTGGTGCTGCAAAATGCCACTTGGTAACTTTGGGTTCGGTGGAGAGCGTGAGAAGAGGCTAATTGGTGACCCAGATTTAGTTAAAACGGTCTCCAAAGCCTGGAAGAGTAGCTGGCCTGTCGGTGTTCTATAGGATGCATTTTAGTGAGTGTGCGAGGGAATTGCATAATTTAATTCCCCATCTACGTTCCATCATCGGACGACCCGTGTTACGGCTAGTATCCACCCTTACGTTGTTGACACCACTACGATCCAGACGAAGCGTTTCGCCTCGTCTTTTATACCTTGCACACGTGCACAATTCGCCAGGGGCGTTGTTTTCATCTGACTACAATTTAAGTGTCTTCAAGGCTAGAGTGAATAGGCTCTTCATAAACTGTCGCGCTCTACCATCAACGATTGAATCACTGCTTACCATCAGGCGGGATTAGTTTATAATTATAAAAGAAAGCTGTGCACATACATAAATATCGGGGAAACGTCAGGAAGGGGGCCGAAGTTCCGGATAGTTGAGGTGTCTTCTCATCCCATGGGAATCCATCGTAGGCGGTATTTCGAGAAAACGTTTGTGGAGGCATGAGGAACAGGGAGTAAAGTTCACTCATCCTCCATAGAAAAGGGAGGATCCTCCGACCAGACGGGTGTTATGTCTGGTGGGCACTTGCCCAATGCTTGAAATTGGGAAGTTGTATGTATGCTAGATGCACGGTAAACTCTGATTGCGAGATGTAGAATTCGTGTGACGTCAGTAAGACGCGTTGTTTATTTTTGTGGCGTATGTGGGTACCGCCACATCACTCCCCTCTGGAGACCGGAGGTCGATAGTAGGCTGAGTCTTGTATCTTGCGATGCCAGGCCAGCTGAGGTTCCACTGTCTTCGGTGATTCCCCAGTGAGTCGGGGTGGTGGCGCTGCGTTATACTCCAGTGCGTTGCATGTCGTACAGCGCCGGGTTGAGTTGAGGCTGGCTGCTGCGTCGACCAGGAGAGAGGGCTCTGCTTGTTGACCGGCTGAAAGTGCAGTGTGCTGTGCCGAGGTTGCTGATGAGGCTGTGGGTGATGACCAGGTATGCGCGATCGCTGCATGCTTGTGGTCAGGATACCCGTTGTAGCCTGTAGGTGCTGGCTGGCTGGGTGACTCGACGCCAAAGCTTGCGAGAGTGATGATGATGATGTCACGCTGCAGTTGCTGCACGAAGGCGGCGCTGACGTTCATGTTCGGGGTCACCAGTGTGGAGGCATGAGGAACAGGGGAGTAAAGTTCACTCATCCTCCATAGAAAAGGGAGGATCCTCCGACCAGACGGGTGTTATGTCTGGTGGTCTGATCTTACTTCACACCAGGACAGCTTCTAATGTTATACAAAGCACAGGTCCGTTCATGTGTAGCACATTTAGGCTGTGGCTGCAAAATGCCACTTGAAACTTCGGTGGACGGTGTGCGATGGGGCTAAATGGTGACCCAGATTCTTTTTTTAAACTTTGCCCCGCACAAGGAATTTTTATTACCATACATATCATCATATCCAATCTATAACCTATTACCAGAGAGAATATAAAATCAGATGATGTTAAGATCAACACAGTAACATGGTTCTCCCTAATATGATTGAGATAAGGGTGACATTTTTTATGATTCATTTGCGGAGATAACTGGGTTTATGTCTTTGTTTTGTTACGTTTCAGTTTTTTTCCGGTGTGATGAAATATTCTTGTCATAGTGAAAATTTTGGCGTCTTGTAATGTAGTAGCTGATCTGCATTTATGCGCGAGATTCTGCATAACCGAACGCCGAGTTGATTGATTGATTGAAATTTTAACAAAACAGACACTTGTGATGCTGAGGAGGTTATTACGATTGTATGCGCTGCTGAATGGTTCGCACGCACCTTGGTTATTAACTTCAATGATAGTCAAGGATAGCCAAATATGATGACCAACATATATTATTTCTCCAAGGGTCTGAAACCGTTTTCTCCCTTTTTCTCTCTTTCTATCGAACCAATCTGAACGTCCGACCCACCAATCGACAGATATTCGTCCCTGGTACCATGGAATACTATTTTATATAGTGCGAATTCTCTCAAAACACTCGCACGGGTCAGCTAGTTTATTGAATATTTAACTAACTCGTAACTAACAATATAATTATGAATGTGTAAATGAGTAGAGTCTTTGAAGGCTGATCGTGTACTGTCGCCTTACATTATAATTTGTGCAAGGCGACGGAATAGTGCTGATCTATGTAGGTAATGTGCGCGTGTCATGTACGATGGCTGACTCATACAACGACACTAGTGTTTCTAAAAGAAAGCACTAGACAATGTGGCATTTTGGGTGACTGTCTTTTGTAGGTTTATCTTTGGAAAGGGCTGTTTTTCCAGCCATATTTGAATAAATGACTTTTGTTTTGATTTTTTAGACACAATAGTATAACAATAAAAATGTCCCGTTCTGAAGAAAGGAAACTGGCAGTCAATGCTTTAGGTATTACAAACGCCTAAATCATTATGTGTAATTTCTTTCTTCCACACGACGAATAGCGAGTCAATTTAATTTTTTATCTTTTAAAACACAGACACATCGTACTTCACTTTTTTCAAAACACAGACACGCCGTACTCGACTTTTCAAAACGCAGACGCATCGTACTCCACTTTTTATGGAACAAAGGGACGTTGTACTATTCTTTTTTTTTTTAATTTGACTCGTTTTTGGTTTTTAATTTTAAACTTTTATTTCAAGTGCATAAGATTGTCTTCCATCAAATTATTTATTTATTTACTGGTATGGTCTTTTTTTCTATTTTAATACTCATAATCACATTTTTTATACATAGGTATACATACGTCATTGTTTTTATACAACACAAATTTATTTTATTATATTTCTTTTTTGTTTTTTATTTTATTTATTTTTTGCATACGCAAGTCACGTTGCTCTATACAACTCTTTTACATCCGTCACCTCACACATAGGTTCAGTTGATAAAACAGCGTCAGGCACTAGTTGTCCGACATTTTTGCTGAACTGGGCCTTTTTTGGGCAGCCGGGAGGCACAAATTCCTGCTAGTTTTCTACATTTGTTTTATCACATTTTACTTTATTTTATTATTACATTTTTTTTACTTTTTTAATGGTTGTCTTTATCTGAAGTATTGTGTGTCTTTTAGTCTGTGCTAAATAAATGTATTTTCTTTCTTTTTTTCTTTTTTTTTCTACTTTTTTCTGTGTAGGTAATTCCTTTGTCGATATATAAGACGTCACTTTCATTTGTATCTCTTTAGAATACAAACACATCGTACTCCACTTTTTTCTACTTTTGTCTCCTCTAAACAAAGGCCTAAAATCTTCATCCATGTGCTAACGGCTCAGTGAGATATAGCGACACTAATTCCAGTGGCCACCGCTCCACAATGAGATCGTATAATCATCTCATACATTATTATATCGGTTATGTTGCAAAGAAGGTTGGTCAGAAGTCTTAATCTGTACTGCTATTGAGTTTGTCACGCTTAGTGCTTGGCCAGACTGAAAAGGCGGCGCGGGGCGCGGCGCGGGAGCGGTGACGCGTGCGATTTGTCTGTCCGCAGTCAAGCGCGGTGCCGACGCGGTGGTCAGTACGAAATGGTTTGAGATCCCCGCTCACCGCGCAGTTTCTCGTTTGCCGCCCGCGCACTCACTGCGGACACTTTCATGGACGAACTATGGTTTGAGTTGCACGCGTGCTCCTCGCGCTATGTCGCCCGCGCCTCTCGCCACGCCCGCGTGATTACTACGGACGCTTGTATTAAGTTTCATATGTTTGAGTACGACGCACCGCGCCCGCCCCGCGCCCGCGTTTGCAGTCTGGCCAAGCACTTAGAGGTTAGCAGGTATACTGCACAGATCTTTAACGATTAGGTTAGAGTATAAAGATAATGGCGCCGATTCTGTTGTTCACAAACTAAACTAATTTTAAGTTAAGTGCATCTTTTTCTTTCCATTTCGTTAAGAAAAGGACAGAAGATAACATTTTAGTTTAATCCTGTCAAATTAAGATACTCCATAGACAGTTTAGACGCGATTATAAACAGGGCGACTAAAATTACGCCAGTTTACGTCAGGAGCGCACTAATTTGACAGGTCTAAACTGACATTTTATCTTCTGTCCTTTTGTTAATGAAATAGAAAGAAAATGCACTGAATTTAAATTTAATTTAAATTTAATTTAAATTTAATTTAAATTTAATTTAAATTTAATTTAAATTTAATTTAAATTTAATTTAAATTTAATTTAAATTTAATTTAGTTTGTAAATAAGGGATATGGAGCCACTATCAAGTTAGCTTCACACAAATATTTCTATGCAGAAGTTTTTTTTTTTTTTTAAATAATTATAAACTTGTGCTTGACCGCAATCCCGCCTGATGGTAAGCAGTGATGCAATCGTTGAGTGTAAAGCGCACTAGTTTATTAAGCCTATTCAATTAAAAAACTTAGGAATAGGAAGGATGACGGCAGTTGAGCGAGGTGATGCAATGTTAAACCCAAGACCAACACGACCAAACGATGCTGCGCTAGAGGAAGATTGATCTGGAGACTCTCCACGACCAAACTCCCGAGACAACAACATTTGGCGCATCGTACCCGCCACACATCGCAACACAACTGCTCAGACCCGTCCTCGGTACGGCTTCACCAGACATCATGCCGGAACACGACGAATCGCTTGGGGGCAAAACTTTGTCTGGTGGGTGGTAACTTCCGCCGGCAGCCGATGTTATGGCCTACCACCGAGAATAGTTCAAGTTATACACAGTCAAGTTATAGATAACGGCCACTTTAATTCCTTTTCAGTTTGATAAGATATAACTGTTTTTGTTTTCATGATGAAGATGGAGGCTGTCAGTACAGGCTCAGGAGCTTTTGTCCATAGATAACAACGATTTTTTAAAGGAAAGGGTACGCGTCTTTCAAAGCTCGCTTAGTTCAGGACAAAGGGTCGCAAGAGGCGCGCAGTTCAACTAAGAGTATAGATCTGAAGTCCAATTGTCGTAATCATCTAGTGTAAATATCATATCGAAGACCATCAATTTCAAAAACTTGTCGGTAATTTTTTTTTTTTTTGGGACAAAACCCGCCACACTGTTCCCAACCCACTGCAACTCCTGAAAGCCAGAATCAACAGTGGAGACCGCCAGAAAAACGCCGAGCAATGAAGCTCGACGATTCAACTGTCTTTGGTCCCGCAACGAAATTAATCAGAAAAGAATAGCGGAGGAGTAAGATTGTCGGAAGTATAGGAAACTAGCGGCCGCCAGCGACATCGTTCGCGTGGAGTTAGTAATGCTCTGCTCCTATTGGTCGCAGTGTGATGATTAATGAATGAAACCTTACAGGTTTCATTCATTAATTATTAAAATGAAAACAGTTCATAAAATTTAACTCATGTCATTACCAGTGATCGGAATAGGTAGAGTGAATTGGGGTCATTGATCGGAAACGTATATATGCATATAGACATTCCTCCGGATTTACGGAATTGGTTGATATGCATAAATTATATTAAGTCGTTTAACTGTTTGATTTGGTTGATTATAAAAAAAAAATATGTATAAATAATATGAAGTCGTAAAACCCTCTGATTTGGCCATACCCTTCATTAGAGGCTAAAAATAAAATATTGAAATGTATTAATGCTTCGATCGGAATTTGAATGTATTTTATCTTTCAACATTAAATAATAGTTTATATAAATAATGGTTTAGTTTTGTTAATTATGTATATAATAGTAATAATGTCACTACCAACATTAACAATATCTACTTGGATCCGGAATAACATTCCGGGAAAATGGCTTATCCACATTCTTCTTTCTGTGAACATTTGTGATACAAGTACCAAAAATCACTCTACTTATTCCGATCACTGGTCATTACTGTGCGCTATAGTCATTTTTTCTACCCTATTGGAAAAATTAAAATGTGCATCTCCAAACATCCGTCTTAGACATCGATCCACGTGGCTTTATGGAAGACTAGCGGCCGCCAGCGACTTCGTTCGCGTGGAGTTAGTTATGCACATCACCTATTGGCCGCAGCGTGATGTTATATGTAGCCTAAAGCCTTCCTGGACTAATGAACTATCCAAGGCAAAAATATTTTTTTAAATCGGTCCAGTTGTTTCTGAGATTAGCGCGTTCAAACAAACATACAAACAAACATTCAACTTTATATATTAGTATAGATTATCTCAGGGCTTTAAAAGGGCCTGTAACATATAATACCTCATCTAGTTTTTAAAATATGCTTGAGATGTATGTAAGTGTTCTTACAAACCTTTGTGGGTGCATGAGGAACAGGGAGTAAAGTTCACTCATCCTCCATAGAAAAGGCAGGATCCTTCGACCAGACGGGTATTATATCTGGCGGGTACTTGTCCAACGGTTGAAATTGGGAAGTTGTATGTATGCTACTTGCACGGTAAACTCTGATTGCGAGATGTAGAATTCGTGTGACGTCAGAATGACGCGTTGCTCCACGTGTCACGCCACTCCACGCTACACCTTCTTAAAATATAGAATCATTTGTCATTTAAAATGCATGCATGATGTCTGGTGAAGCCGTATGGAGGACGGGTCTGAGCAGTTGTGTTGCGATGTATTCCAGGTACGATGCGTTAAATGTTGTTGTGTCGGGAGTTTGGTAGTGGAGGGTCTTAACATCAATCTCCCTCTGGCGCAGCATCGTTGGTCGTGTTGTTGGGTTTAACATTGCACCACCTCCCTCAACCGCCGTCTTCCTTCCTATTCACTAAGTTTTTTTTTAAGTGAATGGGCTTAATAAACTAGCGCGCTTTACCATCAACGATTGCATCACTGCTTACCATCAGGCGGGATTGCAGTCAAGCGGTAGTTTATAATTATATAAAAAAAAGATTTAAAAGTGGCGACTCGGTCGATTCGGGCGAGTAAATTCGTGCGAATCGATTAAAGCAGTACTTATATTTATAGCCCGCACAGATAAAGAAAAGATCTGTAAATGGCGTCCGCTCGCATGCGTTCTCACTCACTCTCTATCGCTGTCTATACTCACACAGTGAAGTAAGCGCTGCAAAAAAAATCATCGATCAGGAATTCAGGATTTGCTTTCCAAACTACTGAAGCTACTTTGACGCACTCCGAGTTATTGTTAATTTCGTTCCGCTAAAGTTTCTGTTATTTTGTTGTTTTTGTTGATATTGTTGTTTTTGTTGAGTTTGAACAATTAAAATCAACAAAAACAACAATAAAAACAAACACAACAACAAACAAGTAAAATGTCAAATTTACGTTGTAAATAACAATATTTACAACGTAAATTTGACATTTTTCTATCTTAGCATTTGGTTTGTGATTGAACAATGGCATGTTTTGTCAACCGTACCATAAGTATCCGCCGCCATTTTCAGATCTTTTCTTTATCTGCGCAGGTTATAGCCTCTTCTGACCTTTTCTCCTCCACTACCATGTGGTCAGGCCACACTTTACGAAACAGCCATACATCTTACTAATTGACGTTATCTCAGGACGCAGGACGCTTGCGTTTTTCTTTATTTTTCCTCCGCACACACGTGTCGCGGTGCAAGTATTAATGGCGGGTTTTTTACGATGTGTCTGCATTTGGAATTCAAATTTTTGGTTATGTTTAGTGGTTGATTGTTAGGATTTTTTAAGCAATCAAGGATTTTTGGATGGTAATTTAAACAATAATTCGGTATGTGTGCATCGCTTTAATTTTTTGTGTGTTTTATTACTTACTAGCTGTTGCCAACGACTTTATCTACCACAATTTCGGTGATTATAATCGCAATTTAGAGGGTTTTTGAAAATTTCATCATCATCATCATTATCAACCTTTTATCGTTCCACTGCTGGGCACAGGTCTCCTCTCATACAGAGAAGGATTGAGCGTAATCACCACGCTTGCTCAATGCGGGTTGGCGATTTCAGACTTACAAAGTCCAGGTTTCCTCATGGTGTTTTCCTTCACTTTCAGTCATTGGTGTCCAAGATATATTGTGAAAATTTAATTTTGGGTAACCTAAACCGCTCACGCAGTGTACGAAAACATGAATATAAATTTAAATTTTCTCCGTTTTTCCACATTTTTCACTCAAGTTACCACCCACCAAACAAAGTTTTGCCGCCAAGCAATTCGTCGTGTTCAGGCAAGATGTCTGGTGAAGCCGTACGGAGGACGAGTCTGAGCAGTTGTGTTGCGATGTGTACCGGGTACGATGCGCCAAATGTTGTTGTGTCGGGAGTTTGGTCGTGGAGGGTCTCGATCAATCTTCCTCTAGCGCAGCATCATTGGTCGTGTTGTTGGGTTTAACATTGCATCGCCTCGCTCAACTGCCGTCTTCCTTTCTATTCATTAAGTTTTTTCAGTGAATAAGCTTAATAAACTAGAGCGCTTTGCCGTCGACGATTGCATCACCGCTTACTATCAGACGGGATTGCAGTCAAGCATTACTTAGTTTATTAATGTTAAATAAAATAAAAAATATTTCACATTGTCATCTATACTACTCATATATAAAGCTGAAGAGTTTGTTTGTTTGCTTTTTTGTTTGAACACGCTAATCTCAGGAACTACTGGACCGATTTGAAAAATTATTTTGCGTTGGATAGTCCATTAATCCAGGAAGGCTTTAAGCTATATAACATGACGCTGCGACCAATAGGAGCGGAGCATAACTAACTGCACGCAAACGAAGTCGCTGGCGGCTACTAGTCCATACTTAATATTATAAATTCGAAAGTAACTCTGTCTGTCTGTCTGTCTGTTACGCTTTCCCGCTTAAACCTCTCAACCGATTTTGATGAAATTTGGCACAGACAATCTTTAGACCCTGAGAAAGGACATAGGCTGCCTTTTATCCCGCAAAAATTTGATATTCCCGAGGGAAATCTACAAAAAGCGATATAACCGAACTTTACGTTGGCGAAGCCGCGGGCGGAAAGCTAGTATTAAATAAAACTCCTCAGTTAAGTCTCGTCTAGTGAGAGTAACAGTCTGGGATGCGAAGTTTTTGAGTAAAATCACTTGTAGAGGCTTCCACAATTTTATAAAGTATTGCTCTATTCCGTTTCAAATATCCTCAAAACCCCGAACAACAAGAAGTCTAATATATAATAATCCTTCTGAGTGTAACATACATAGCTGTTGTATATGTTTTGTTACATAAGATGATCTGCGGTCTGAGGGTCCTCCACACGAGTTTCAGGCTGGTCACACTTACCCACGGATAGGCGGTACCATTTGTAATTTTCTCGTGATATTCTCGATTTTGTTGAAATCGCATTGCCTTTTTATTAAATAGAATACTGTTTATCATGTGTGAAGACATGAGAAACAGAGAGTAAAGCTCACTTATCCTCCATAGAAAAGGGAGGATCCTCCGACCAGACGGGTGTTATGTCTGGCGGGCACTTGCCCATGCTTAAAATTGGGAAGTTGTATGTATGCTATTTGCACGGTAAACTCTGATTGCTAGATGTAGAATTCGGGTGACGTCAGTATGACAGGTTGTTCGCATGTGGCGGTTTGTAGGTACCGCTACAGCATGTATCACTACATATTATAAAATAAAGTCACTTTTACTTTCCCTGTGTCGCTTTGTATGATTAAATCTTTAAAACTCCGCAACGGATCTTGATGGGGTTTTTTTTTAATAGATAGAGTCATAAAAGAGGAAGGTTTATATGTATAATAACATCCATTAATTCTAAATTTATTCTCGGTGCTAGGCCATAACATTGGCTGCCGGCAGAAGTTACCAACCACCAGACAAAGTCTTGCCGCCAAGCGATTTGTCGTGTTCCGGCATGATGTCTGGTGAAGCCGTACGGAGGACGCGTCTGAGCAGTTGTGTTGCGATGTGTGGCGGGTACAATGCGCCAAATGTTGTTGTGACTGGAGTTTGGTCCTGGAGAGTCTCCAAATCAATCTCCCTTTAGCGCGGCACCGTTTGGTCGTGTTGGTCTTGGGTTTGACATTGCATCACCTCGCTCAACTGCCGTCATCCTTCCTATTCCTAAGTTTTTTAAGTGAATAGGCTTAATAAACTAGTGCGCTTTACCATCAACGATTGCATCACTGCTTACCATCAGGTGGGACTGCAGTCAAGCACTCTGTTTTGCATAGAGTCACAGCATAATGCTGAGCGACAGCCGTTTTGCGTGGATGTGACGCATGTTTCCCTCAATTATGTCTTATATTTAGTGTTTTTGTAAACTTTTGCGTCATGTTTACTGCAAATAAACGTATTTTCTTTCTTTTTTTTCTTTCTTACGTTAAAAAAAATATTGTGAAGAAATACTATTATTTTTGAGGTTTCTAATGGGATGTCGTAAATATTTTTTTTTCCGCGATTTATCAAAATAATGTACTAAATATTGAAAAGAAAAAGTCTACAAAAAAGTCCGCGATGGTATATGTCTGTCTCTAATGGATATCCCACAATAACAGTTTTTTGTCATTTACTTTTTATGACAAACACCGGCTAATTTTCGAAGCGATTTTAACCAATACAGCATTAATCCTTATCCAATTTAATACCTTAAATGAATTGTTGATTTAATAAAGATCTGTATTGCCATTTATAGTATAATTATGATTTAAATGAATATTTTCGAAGATATTACAGATTTAAAAATTACGGGCGGGAGCGATCAGCCGGGGCGGCAGTAGTGGCGGCGGGTCGCTGTTTTTTATACGTTCACAGTTTTTCTGTATGTGTCTTTTTTTGTGTGTGTGTGTGTGTGTGTATTTAGTATCAGTATTGCACTCGTGTGAAGCCGGGGCGGATCGCTAGTGCCATATAAACTACAGAACATAAATGTGAAGATTTTACAAAGGACGCCACAATGGGCGATATTAACTTAACTCTAACTTTTATCAAATGACCTCTTTCGGAAGAGCGTGTCAGACTTTTACTGACTAATACCCACCCGTGTTTCTTCACTTGTCTGTGCGACAGGTACCACAGTAGCTCTTTCGAACAATCCGCGGATGTCGAAGGATACCTCACTTCAACCATCGACGGTTGCTTAGGTTAGGTACTTCGATCCCATGAAAATCGGTACAGCTGTTTGAGAGGTAAGCCGAAAAAAACAGACAGACATTTTTTTTTATAATTCTAAGTAACTATCGTATACAACGTGTAACATAAAGGGTATATACTTAGTATATACATAACAAAGGCATGGCATCTTTACATGATATCAAACGATATTGGAAGGGTTTTTTAATTCTATCTCTTTATGTTAGGAAGTTATGAGGAAAAACACCGCCTGTGATAGGCTACTATCATACTAGTCGCACAGAGATATTGAAGACATTTATCGGATTTTGGCAAGTAACGTGACGGGTAACGAGTAGTTATTAACGTATGTAGTGTGCTGCCACGTTTGTTATGATTTGATTTTAAGAAACACACGAAACCGAAAATTTGGTACCAATTTTTTGAGTATTTTATTTTGAGTTGAAACCCTTCCGATATCGTTTGATATCATCTAAAGATGCCATGCCCTTGGTATGTATATACCCTTTTTGGTACACGTTGTACATGCTCTAAGTATAAAATCGCCAATCCACATTGAGCAAGCGTGGTGATTACGCTCAAACCTTCTCTGTATGAGAGGAGACCTTTGCCCAGCAGTGGGATGATAAAAAGGTAGATGATGATGATGTATATATACTCATATGCATTGAGTAAGAAGCTGTTATTTTGACATTACTAAAGACACTTAGATTTTATTTGTATAGATTTTTATTTAATGCACAAATCATAGTACCTACAAAAGAGTAAAACAAATTCCAAAAACTCGAGATGGTCTCCAAAGCCTAGATCACAGGCGCAGAGCAGCTAGCCTTTCGGTCTTCTATAGGATGCATTTTGGAGAGTGTGTGAGGGAATTGCATGATTTAATTCCCGCATCTCCGTTCCATCATCGGACGACCCGTCGTACGGCTAGTTTCCACCCTTACGTTGTTAAAACCACTACGATCCGGACGAAGCGTTTCGCCTCCTCCTTTATACCGCGTACATCGAGGGACTAGAATAGTTTGCCAGCTGCGGTGTTTCCGTCGGACTACAATTTGAGTGTTTTCAAAGCTAGAGTGAATAGGCTTAATTACCTAGTGCGCTTTACCATCAACGATTGCGTCACTGCTTAGCATCAGGCGGGATTGCAGTCAAGCGCTAGTTTATAATATATGTAAAAATAAAATTCCTTCAAACAATCCGTAAGCGCGCCAATGGTAGCATCTAACCTCACATCCACTTTGGAGAGGCCGTCGTATGTCGTGTAACGGCTTTGCATGTAACTCCTCAGAATCGAGAGGGTGGGTTGACAGTCCATACTAATTTTGTATCGGGATTGCCGACAAGTTCATGAGTTCGCCGCCTCAAGAGCGTTGTTACAACGAGAGGCCTCCGCTGAGGACTTTTGTTTGAATATGGGATTTCTAAGTGGGGACATGTTTTTTGGCCTTCGGTTTTCTAGCGTGGTATCAGTGTCACATATTTATATCTGCTTAGAATATTGTGGTCATCATTATTTTCTTTCAACAGAAATTGCCATTTATCAACTTTCTTTTAAACTATTCGTAAGTGTTCACTTTTGCTGTATAAAGAATTCGTACAACTTTTTAACCTACTTCAAAAGAAGAACGAGGTTCTCAAATCAACTGAAGGTTGATTCTTAGAACTCTATCGGTTCATGGATATTTTGACGATTCTCTCTCTTTTCATTTGAAAGCTGGTGCTTCCATTCTTTTGATTCATTCATTCATTCTTTTCCGTAGTTTTAATTGCATTAAGTATGTGAGCATAAATGGACTATTAACTCAACATAACGCCAACCGAAAATACGAAATTGCGTAGTTTGTTTTTCACAACTCATCATCTGCTAAACGGCGTATTTCAATTTCTGAATTGATTTTTGTGTGTTTTCCATAATGGATGCTCTCAGCGTACAATATATTTCTGCATCGTTCTCACACGGACCACGGTTGATTTGAACATGAATGATGTAATCAAATATTTGTAACAATAGGTAGCTTGAAAATTTAAAAGAGTGTCCATGGAGTTTCTTGCCCGTTCTTCTCCATAGGAATGGAGAAGAACTGAAAAGAAATGAAACCCTTTGGAATGGGCGAATAGCTTAATCTTATTGACGGACCGACCTTCTGACAATTCAAAAGTGCCTGTAACTGGTTTATTTGAAATAAATGATTTGATTTGATTTGAAAAAGGCTGGCTTTTCCAAACTAAGCTGGGATCAGCGTCCAGTCTAACCGTATGCAGCTGGATACTAGTAACCTACATGGAGCGACTTCCTATCTGACTTCCACAACCCAATTACCGGTAATACGATTCCTTGGTGACTGGTATAGCCTTTAAAACTTGTGAACTGATCTCATCATCAGGTGATGAGATGAGTTCACAAGTTTTAAGGGCTTGTGGTGTATGATCGTTTAGATTAAGTAGCGCTTGCCACGATGGTTCGTGGATGGTAGCCCAATAGACCATCTGTACATACCGAGTCGTGGTGGCCTTGTGGTTAAAACACCAGCCTCTCAAGTATGAGTGTGCGGGTTCGATTCCAGGCCAGGCAAGTACCAATGTTACTTTTCTAAGTTACATGTACTTTCTAAGTATATGTCAAGGAAAACATCTTGAGAAAACCTGGACTTTAAGTCTGAAATCGCCAACCCGCATAAAGCGGTGGTGATTACGCTCAATCCTTATCTGTATGAGAGGATACCTGTGCCAAGCAGTGGGACGGTAAAAAGGTTGATAATGATGATGAAGAGATACCAAGACTGTGCACGAAAAAGCGTTGTATGCCGTTGGTAAAAAAATATTTATTAAAAATGTCACTCTTTTGTAATTTATTCATTTCGCGACTCACGCTTGACAGCTTTTTATTCATAAAACTGACGACGACAAACCAGCGTCATTTCCCGTCTCTTACTCGTGTGTAGATATGTACTTCCGGTCTCGTGCCGGAAGCTCTATGAAAGCAACCCTAGCCGACTTCCGGTAGGCTTTTAAACATAAATGCGACGAATATCATGTGTGATATTTTTCGTGGTCAAAATCAGGTTGGAATAACATTAAAAGTGGGGTGACTGCTTACCATAATATTTGTGTTGAGGCTTTCAAATGACAATTTCCGTTAGGAAAGGGGATATGGTAATAGGGATGAGAATAATTAAATGTAATGTAGTATATCCGACGAATTAAATTGTTTTGTGCGACAAGATTACGTATGTATTCTACAGAATGGTGCTGACAATACGACAATACTGACAAACATCGTGTACCTCAACACATTCTCAGTCCACCCATAAAAAATCACATAAATATGTCTATTAATTTAGTGACAGGAAATTATTTTTAATTTTTCACTTTTACATGATGTAGTAAGTACATGTTGATAAGGAAGCGCTTACAGGTTAATGTCCGCCACATCCTGCGGTACCAAACTTTAATAAAAATGGCGCGAAAAAGCAAGTCTATACAGGATCGCGCTGTCGCCGATCGGAAGTCAGTGAACCAATGTGTGTTATTAAAGGATGTTCTATTCCGTTTGCCTTTTTATGCGATTTAGTTTGTATGATTTTTTTTTTTAGGGTTGTTCCTATGAACCAGCATTGTTCGTGTTTTCATTAATTGTCGTATTGTCAGCACCACTCTGTATAGCCCAATCAGGCTGAATTCCAATCTGGTCCCTCTGTAGTTTTATGTTCATCATCATTTCAGCCGAAAGATGTCCACTGCTGGAAATAGGCCTACCCCAAGGATCTCTACGACGACCGGTCGTACGCCTTCCGCATCCAGCAATTTCCCGCGACCTTCACCAGTTCGTCGGTCCTTCTTGACGGCGGCCTACCCACGCAGCGTGGTTGCCACTTGAAAACCCGTCGGCCCCATTGGGCATCGGGCCTACGGGCAATGTGCCTGGCTCACAGCCACTTAAGTGTTGCAATTCTTTTCACGTTTACCATTGTATATTCTAAAAGCCATCATATGCGTAGCCTATTCCCTTCCTGACAGCCTCCGTGGTGTAGCGGTAGCGAACGCGGCCGTTGTGCAAGGAGGCGCGGGTTCGATCCCCGCGCAGTGCAAATATTTATATGCATGAATATTTGCACTGGTCTGGTCGTGCTTCGGAAAGCACGTTAAGCCGTTGGTCCCGGTTTCCATACGAACATCTAGTGGCATTCGTTACGGGTAGTTGGAGCCCTCAAAAGTCCAACAATTGGTGTAACTGCAATGCTTCGATATTACCTTTGGGTTGTGAAGGTCAGACGGCAGTCGCTTCACGGAAAATATCAAAGTTTTACCAAAATCAACTGTTAGACTGGTAAAACGGACCCCAGACTCCAAAGCTGAAAAAGCTTCGGATGCGACTGGGATTAACGCTGAGATGATGATGATGCGTAGCCTATTCCCAACTATGTGTGCTGGGCTTCTAGTCTAAAATGATCAGGGCCTATCTGACCTCTACCGTGCAGTTTACTAGGTAATAAGACTCTCCTCTTCTCGGGGATCGTCAAATGACATCCCCCGCTCTGGTTGGAGCGGTAGAGCGTGTCAGATTTTTACTGAGTAAAACCCTTCATGATCCTCACTTACCTGTGAGCCAGGAGCCACGGTATCCTTTTCGAATAACCCAAGGCCCTGGTAGGTATAATTCCCCTTGGTTAGACTTCTTCTAATTACCGTAGCGACTGTGAAAAACCAAGAGAAATCTTCAGGAATGAAATTCCCTATATAAATGGGAAGGGGGCTTTGCCCACCAGGAAACGGAAGTGAACTTTACTCCCTGTTCGTTATGCCTCCACACTGGTGACCCCGACGTGATCTAGTGTGGAGGCATGAGGAACAGGTAGCAAAGTTCACTCATCCTCCGACCAGACGGGTGTTATGTCTGGCGGGCACGTGCCTAATGCTTGAAATTGGGAAGTTGTATGTATGCTAGTTTAAAAGGGAAATTTCCTCTCCACCTAAAGAGAACTGTTTTGGACACGTGTATTCTACCTACTCTAACATATGGATGTCAAACGTGGGCATACAACACCAAAATAAAAACTAAATTAGTAGTGTGCCAGAAGGCAATGGAAAGAAGCGTACTGAAATTAAGAAGAATACAAAAAGTAAAAAGCGTACAAATAAGAAAAAAAACGAAGGTCATAGACGTCTTACAATATGTCCTACAACAGAAGTGGCACTGGGCGGGACATATAGCAAGATATACAGACAAGAGATGGACCCTAGAGGCAACTACATGGAAGGGACCAACAGGAAAAAGGAAAAGAGGGTGCCCTCGAAAGAGGTGGATAGATGATATAAAAAGGATAGCAGGAAGTGAATGGAGAGAGAAGGCTATGGATAGAGAGAATTGGAAGAAGCTGGAGGAGGCCTTTACCCGAGAAGGGGTTCCGATCAATGGTACTGAAGTAAGCAATGACAGCGAGTAAAAGGAAAAAAGAAAAAAAAAATAAAAAAAAAATATAATTTATTATTATTATATATATATATACTCGTACATAGGCTTATAATAAAAACTTAGCACATGTGTTTACATTTTATAATTGTAATAAATAAAAAAAAAGCATGTAAATAATTGTAGATTGGAAATAAACGGGCTTTATTATTATTATCTCTTTATTTTTCCGTGTCTACATATCGCTTTACATTTTTAAATATTTATATAAAAAACATACAAAAACATTTAAAAATATAAAAAATAGTGTTCCACCGATGGCGGGAGCAGGGTCCAAGCTACCGGTGGTTAGGGCTCCAGAGACAGGAACCTCTTCACTATGCGGGCCGTATCGAGGAGTACTGCCTTTTGAATCAGGCCTTTGATCCAACTGCCTAACGAGAGCCTCAATAGATGTTGGTCGAGGCTCTTGGCTATCAAACCATTGGCTGACACGACAATCGGTACAATGACAGCCGAGTTCACATTCCACATGTCAACAATCTCGTGCGCCAAGTCGAGATACTTAATTTGTTTCTCTTTCTCAGCTTTCACGAGATTCCCGTCATGTGGAATGGTAACATCGACAATCATTGCAAGGCGCGCTAATCGGTCTATCACTACTATATCAGGCTTATTTGCAACAATAGTCCTGTCAGTAATGATAGACCGATCCCAGTACAACGTGACATGGTCATTTTCAAGAACTGGGTCGGGCACATACTTATAATATGGTACCTCAGAATCCATAAGTTTATATTTCAAAGCAAGTTGCTGATGGATAATCCTAGCTACTTGGTTATGCCTGTGCAAATACTCGCTGTTAGCCAGACGAGAGCAACCAGAGATAATATGTCTGATGGACTCACCCGGATGGTGACATGCCCGACACACGTCAATCGTCCCGTCCTTCATAATATATCTCCGGTAGTTATTCGTCAAGATAACTTCGTCCATAATTGCACAGACGAAACCTTCAGTTTCCCCGAAAAGGTCACTGAATCGTAGCCAGGATACGGATGCTAAGAAGTCTACATCGGGCTCATGAAGAGCCCGATAAAATCGCCCGTGAAGTTCCTTGCTTTGCCATATCAACTTCCGGTCATCAGTGGTAAGTATTATAGGCTTGTGCCAGTTCTCTTTTGCCATGGATAGCGGGGTAAGCCCCTTGTCTACTGTGACAACATCATGATGCATACCCACTACGGTTTTGAAAAAATGTTCTCTGAGACTGCATACCTCTCGGTTGTGGAGGGTCTTCGCATTTAAAAAGCCTCGACCCCCGCACTTCCGGGGAATATACAGTCTCATCACCGATGATCGTGGGTGATGCATCCTGTTTGCTGTCAGAAGTGTACGGACCCTTCTATCCAGGGCGTCGAGTTCAGTCTGAGTCCATTTAAGTATGCCGAAAGAGTACATCAAAACCGGCATGACCCACCCGTTGAAGGCGCGCACCTTATTCCCACCCGAAAGAAGACTTTTTAATACCTTCTTCAGGCGACCAAAGAAGCGCTCCTTCAACGAGTGCTTCATGTCAGCATCGTTGATACCTAACGCTTCCGACATACCCAAATATTTATAGCTCTCGAATGAGGAGAGGGATCTTAGGTGTATGGAATCCGGGAGTGTAATTCCTTCGGATTCCATAATCTGCCCCCGCTTTACATGCATGACTGCACATTTGTCCACACCAAATTCCATTTTGATGCCACTACTAAAAGTTTCAGTTACATTCAGTAGCTTCATCAGATGCAATTTATTGGGGGCAAAGAGTTTCAAATCATCCATGTAGAGGAGGTGAGATATGACCTGACCACCTCTCTTCAATCGGTAACCCAGACCTGAATCCTCCAGCAGTGTGCTTAGAGGATTCAGAGCTAAGCAGAACCAAAGTGGGCTCAGACTGTCGCCCTGGAATATTCCCCGCTTAATCCATACAGGTACATCATTCCCTTGGATCCGTCGACTCCCTGGATAGCGAAGGACTGTCTTCCATTGCCCCATACACGACCTAAGGAAAGTGCGTAGAGTTGCATTAACCTTGTACAACTCCAGCACCCTCATAAGCCATGTATGTGGCACCGAATCGTAGGCCTTCTTATAATCTATCCAGCAAGTTGAGAGGTCCTTGCGGGATCGACGAACCTGTTGGCTGATGGCCATGTCTATGAGGAGTAGCTCCTTAGTACCACGGGACCCGCTCTTACATCCATTTTGAGAGACAGACATGATGGAGTTGCTGATAAGGTGTTTGTTTATTTTAGCTTTCAAAATGGATGTAAGAACTTTATAGACCGTTGGTAGATAAGTGATCGGCCTATAATTTTTGGGTTCCGCGGTGCTACCTGATTTATGGAGCAGGTGGGTAATTCCAGTTGTTAAGAACAGGGGTAGCGAACCAGACTCTAAGGATGACTGGAATTGAGATGCCAAACAAGTGTGTGAACTACTTAGCCATTTTAACCAAAAGTTATGCAGCCCGTCCGGTCCCGGTGATTTCCAGTTCGGTAACGAACGGACTGCTGCGGCTACGTCTGATGGTGTTATCAAAATGGTATCCATTTCTGGTATGGTTTCACACACTTGTTCGACATTCTGTATCCAGTTACCCTCAGTGTGACAAACGGATACCGACCATATGCCGCGCCAGAATGCACTTGTGGTGGCATCATCCGGGCGGCACACGTCAGCCTCGTTTTGTTCAGGTCGCTCCCAAGCTCTGTATACCCACCTCTCATCGCTCTGGAACATGCGATTCTGCGTATATCGATCCACTCGCCGCTTATACCGCCGAATACGGCTCGCCCATGCACAAACTTTCTGCTTCAGGAAGTCGATGCGCTCTGTGAGATGATTTATATATTCTCGAGGGCTGATACCAGTCCCCGAGAATGCCTGTCTCACAAAGCGCATCACTCGTGGTCGAGTATTGCCATCCCTGAAGCAGTATAGTTTGCCAATGAGTACCCTGGTCCCATCGATACGACGCTCGATTCTGCGTTGCCAGGCTGGTACGGCTGGTTTAGGTCGAGCAGCTTCCTCACAATTCGGGAACTTGACTTTCGCTAATCGACATGCCGCTACAGCCGCGCAATACAGGATCGAGTGTGTATCAATGAGATCCTCGCTGCTCTCGAAGAAATTCTTGAGCAGCGAGTCCAAAGCACACACCAGCGCCCTATTTTTTTTATGCATAGGGAGCCGTGGTAACCGGGGTCTAAGGTCAGTCGGAGTGGATCTATAGTCGCGGAACGCATCCTCCAGTGCGTTCCTCAATCGGTCGTTGTACTGGCTACTTACTCTTTCAACCCTATCATCCTCTTCTTCAACACGATTGGACCGTGGCGGAGCAGCATCGATGATTGACGCTTGTGCCGCAGTCTGTGTCAGAGTCGGGGTGATTTGGTTGCTCAGTACCTCTGAGCGCAGCCTATCAAGTGCGATATCGTCCAACCTGTGATTGCGTTGAATGACCCGCACCTGATCCGACAGTCGTTGGGCCGAGACGTTGACAGTTGGTTCCAGTGCCTGAAACAGAGACAGCATCCTTTCACGGTACGCAGTGAGGTGAGTTCCCCCCTCTGTAGCCCTGTAATATGCGCGCATGACGTTCTCGTTCATTGTTTGAGTCCATCTCATGCGCTGCACACAACCACCGGCAGCGAGGACCCGGCTCGGGGCCGGATGGCCCCTAAGTCCCAAGCTCTTCGGTGGCCGGCCTCTCCCCTGCCGACGTACAGGTCTTGGCGACGTCGGCGGAGAGAAATACTCGTCGCTCGAGCTCGACGCAACTACCGCGACCGGTGTCGTCACAGCGCTTACATTGGCGCTGGGGACCGGCGGCGGCGAGGCGGAGCTGGGCGATGAGTCCGGAGGTGCTGAGCGTGCTCTTCGTGCGGCTTGTCTCGTCAACATTTTTTTCGTCCTCGTTTTCCAGTTTTATCGGAGGTGACAGCTGTCATGTCACCTCCGCTTCGGCAGTTTTTTATAAGCATTTAATTTCACATTATTGCACATTTATTTAAAAAAAATGGGTTTATTATTGAGCTATTAATTTTCCTTATTGATTTTCTATGAATGTTGATGAAAATTGCTTGTAAATGTATTTAAAATTAAAATGTAAACAGGAGCTTGACGAAATTGACTAGTCGACTTTAGTGTTGCCATTATTATTATTATCTCTTTATTTTTCCGTGTCTACATATCGCTTTACATTTTTAAATATTTATATAAAAAACATACAAAAACATTTAAAAATATAAAAAAATAGTGTTCCACCGATGGCGGGAGCAGGGTCCAAGCTACCGGTGGTTAGGGCTCCAGAGACAGGAACCTCCTCACTATGCGGGCCGTATCGAGGAGTACTGCCTTTTGAATCAGGCCTTTGATCCAACTGCCTAACGAGAGCCTCAATAGATGTTATGATGTTATGTTTGATTATTATTATTATTATTATGTATGCTAGTTGCACGGTAAACTCTGATTGCGAGATGTAGAATTCGTGTGACGTCAGTATGACGCGTTGTTCCATGTGGCGTTTGTAGGTACCGCTACCACCGTCCTAAGTCTGTTAATATAGCGCTTTTTAAGACTTTCTACCAATCGTTTTACACGTGTAGCCTATGGAACATGTATATTCAGCGGGCATACAGCGACCTGCCTATACAGAACAAAAATGTACATCAGGGTGCTCTTGGGGTTGCTGTAGCGCGTCAAGGATGTTCGCGGAGGCGAGTGTTGACGGGTTCACCGCGTTCATGCCAAAGCGTTGCGCTTGCTCTCCTCTTATAATGGCACCCTGAATGTGTTTTCAACATGTGGGACTCTCCTCTCTTATATAGGTGGATAAGAAGACGCACTTAAGTTAATTTAATACTAACATTAGGCGAAGCTGTATTTTTACGGTTAATGTTATATGGTTAATTTATCTTCTGGCGAGGCGCATTGCTCGTAGAAACGATGGCCGATGGGTCAGTATGGTTCTGGAGTGGCAGCCACGTACCGGAAGACGCAGCGTAGGAAAGCCCCCAACAAGGTGGACCGATGACCTGGTAAAGGTCGCGGGAAGCCGATGGATGCGGGCAGTACAAGATCGGTCATCGTGGACAGCCTTCAGGTGGCCTTTGTCCATCAGTGGACCCCTATAGACTGAAGAAGAAGAAGAATTCATCGGATTTAAAATTTTTGAGTTTGAATTATTTTACACTTTACTTTTAAAACTCGTTGCAGTGTTAGAATTAGAGCTGGCGCCTCTCCAAGTCACATATTCGGTAATAATAGGTTTAATATTCACAATGTGGTCACGTCTGTGTGTTCAAAGTTGAAAACCATTCAGTTGGTCTCAGTAGAATATTTGAAAGGTTATTTTAATTTGAATTGAATGTCTTTGGGTTACGAAGCGGGTTACCTACCACTTGAACTTTTTATAGGACCTCGTTAAATAAAACATTATTACATATCTTTTTGAAGCAGAAATCGTTAGTGCAGGCTTGGTCATTAGTGCCCAGTTATTGTGAACTTGATACAAGTATCTTATTTCTCGCTTGTATTTGTATTTTTTTTAAATCTTATTTCTACTTGTGTTAGTTTTTTTTTAAACGATATAATCTATATTTTTATCTTTTTTGTCAGTTAGTTTTTTTAGGTGGGTTCTAGTCCTGTAAAATTAACACACTTATCTAATTATATACTCCATAGACATCGATTTGCGTCAGGCGCGGACTAATTTAATAATTATAAACTAACTAGCTGTGCCCCGCGGTTTCACCCGCGTAAGCTTCTAGCCGAATGAGCTCAGTTGATATAAAATAAGCGCCTGTTAAAATAATGGGAGCAAAAAGTAGTACGACCACGTTTGCTGCCGTTTCCGCAACTTTTTTGTTCCTGCTCTGCTCCTGTTGGTCATAGCGGGATGTTTTATAGCCTATGTTCTTTCTCCGGCTCTAGATTACCTGTGTATCAAATTTCATTACAATCGGGTCAGTAGTTTTGGCGTGAAAGCCGGACAGACAGACAGACATAGATACTTTCGCATTTATAATATTAAGTATGGATATTTATCTTCTGTCCTTTTCTTAATGAATTAGAAAGAAAAAGACGCTGAACTGATGATGAACTTAAATTTAGTTTAAGGTTGTGAACGAGGGAATCGGCTACATTATGTTTTATATTAGGTCTATGAAATACAGCCACATACAGACGGACGAATAGCGTAGTCTAAAATAATTAATCTATATAAATAAAAATAAATTGTTGTTCGTTAGTCTGATTAAAACACGAGAACGGCTGGGCCGATTGAGCTAATTTTGGTTTTAAAATGTTTGTCGTAGTCCAGGGTAGGTCTAAACGGTAAGCAAATAAGGAAAAATTGCGAGTAAGATAGAAAAAAAGGGCAATTCCATTTTCCCATATGAAAGTTGACCACTTACTTTCTGTCAAACATTTGACTCGAATTGAAGAACGCATTAAAACAAGACTTGAATCGACAACATAATATCAACTTTGCTCATAACATCGTGTATTTAAATTTCAAAATATAAAATTAATTAGGTAATGGCACAGAGTACAGAATACTACATACACATACCTAATGGTGAACAACAAAATGAGTCCAGCTCAATTCTGGCAGACCGTCGAGCAAAAAAAGTTTCTTAAAGAGATCACTAGAGGGCCACCAGGGCGCGCTTGACCGCTCGGCTACTACCTTCATCTTGTCTACATTGTCATATATACATCCATGCGTCGTGCATTGAGAAATACGCATTCTAAAAGGAGATAACAGCAATATAATGGTTAGAAGACATCTTATCTTAACCTAAAAAAAATATGTTATGACAGGATTAATTAAGTACACTGCCATCTATTGTCCCGAGTGTAAAATAAAAAACATTGTCACTACTGAGCCCATTTTACCGTTTAGTTTAATTACGTTATTTATACGTGTAAATATACGGAGTAGCATTAAATAAGTAAATTCAAATTGTTAAAAATATTAAAAAGGCTATAAACTGCACGTAAGAGGTTTAAAATCGTTGCTAAGTTTTGCACCGCTACCTATACTGCCATCTATTATCTTTTGATAAGAACTGAGAATCTGTTGTACGTGATGGGAACCCATGGTAATGGGTTGACATGTTTGACGGGTACCAACCTTAAAGTGTTACCAACTCTCAAAAATATTTAAACACGTCCAATGTCCATGGATAGCTATATTCATATATAATAGCATAAAGTTATGCTATTAAAAATATTATAACACCCTAATAATTGTATTCTGCTTTTTTACCATTTTCGTAGACCACATAGAAATACCGCCAAATTTGTGATTCAAAGCATAATTAATGAATAATAAAACCGTATATTATCTTAAAACAATATTTCGATAAAAACTTACCCGAAAGTTATTCAGTCATACCGAAGAACAAGAAATTGCACGTGAAGAGCGTCGCCTTAGTATGGCTCGACTGCGTGCTTCTAACTCACAAGAGCAAAGGGAAGCAGCCCGTGAAGTTTCACGGGCACCAAGCCGTTGCTTGGTTGACAATGCGAAATCATCGAGTAAACCTCAGACATGAATAGCTAGATAATTTACAAAACAAAAGAAGAAATTCATCAAATACTGATTTGATTCAGGCAGCGTTTCAATACGATTGCAGCAATGATTACTGCTTACATATTAGCGTTTGGTGGAACTGGTAAGACATTCCCCATGTCAGTAGTTTTAGCCACTGTTCACGCAAGATTCAACATTGCCGTTGCAGTTACTTCTTCTGGAATAACAGCCAGATTGCTAGAAGGCATATTCTGCATTAAAATTTCCGTTAAATCTTCAATCTATTGAAGAACCAACATGTAACATTACACAGCGCTTCGCTATGGCCAAAGTTTTATCGAATCGAAGATCATCATCAGGGACGAATGCAAAATGGCGCATAAACGTGCATTGGAAGCATTTAACCGAACATTGCGAGATCTAGGTAATGACTCCAGATGTTTTGGAGGCGCAATGATTTTACTGTCTGCCGATTTCCGCCAAACATTGCCAGTAATTCCCAGATCGACTGCTGCCAACGCAATAAACGCTTGCTTCAAATCACCGAATCTATGGCGCTATGTTAAGAAACTTCAGCTGACAACAAACATGAGAATTGCATTGCTGAACGACACATCTGCTGAAGATTTCCCTGTGAAATTGCTGAATATCGGTAATAGTCGAGTACCTGTCGACGAATCGAGTGGACTAATTTCATTTCGTCGGAATTTTTGTAATTTTGTCTTATCGAAAGACGAACTCATCAACAAAGTATTCCCAGACATCATTACTAACTTCAAAAATAATGAATGGTTGAGTAAGCGAGCAATATCGGCAGCTGAAAATAAACATGTAGATGACTAAAAATACATACTTAATTCAGAATGAGATCATTGGTACACTGCATTCTTTTAAATCTATTGACTGTGTAACAAGTGAAGATGATGCCACCAACTATCCAATGGAATTTTTAAACTCCTTGGATGTACCTGGCTTACCACCGCACAATTTACGACTAAAGATTGGTTGCGTAGTAATCATGATTCGAAACTACCATACCAACCATAACTGTGCAACGGAACACGTTTCGTGGTAAGTAAATTGATGAACAACTTGATTTAGGTACGCCACAATACTCAAAGAAAAATTCAAAGGTGGTGGAAGTTCTCATTCCGAGGATCCTGATGATCCCAACCGACAGGCCGATCCGTCTTGCATTCGCCATGACTGTAAATAAGTCAAAAGGCTAATCGTTGAAAGTTTGTGGTCTTAATCTCGAACATCCACATTTTTCCCATGGCAATTATATGTGGCATTGTCACGAGTCGGAAGACCTTCCATGTCATTTGTTTTCGCATATGATAAAAAAAAAAAAAGTAGTTTTTCACAAGGCGCAAGGTGGCAAATAAAGAATCACTGAATAATTATATGTTTTTTTATTTACAATTATCCTAATTTAAAAAGTAAATAATGTGATCATGTTATAATGCCTTTAAGGCAGTACAAAGTCCGCCGGGTCAGCTAGTAAGCAATAAAAAAAAAATAGTAATAATTGTTACTTATTAATTAAATATAAATTAATGAGTCTTTATTTCAAGCCAAATTTTTTTTGATCATGGCGCCAATCTCAGCGGAGACCAGCCACAGTGGCACTCTGTTCCCTCACTCTTCGTAATAGAATACTAATAGCACTCTTTGAGTACGGATATCCATAAGGTTGTAACAGCCGCTGTAAAAAAAAAAAAAAAACAAAATACACTTTCCTTTATGTATAATTAGTGTTCCGCCCGCGTCGAGGTCGGTTATATCGCGTTTCTAAGAAAACTCTTAAAAAATCCTGATTCAAAACTATGTTATTTCTCAAGGTCAACTTTATCTTTGTCCCAAATTTCAATAAAATCAGTTCAGTGGTTTAGACGTGAAAGCGTAACAGACAGACAGAGTTACTTTCGCATTTATAATATTAGTTAGGATTTCAATTTTTTTTTTGTTTTTGCTTTGCTGGTTTTTTGGCGTGGCTAGCTAGCATATGGTAAATAAATTCATTGTTGTAATGTTTTCTTGTGTTCATACTACTTATATGTATAAAGTTGTGTTTTTTTTTTTAATAAAGAGACAACTGTGCTGCTAGGGAGTTTGTTCCGCCACTTCTTTTTCCCAGCAAAAGCACTACGAAGTGGCGAAGGCGGACGTTTTGGGGGGACTGTCTTATGTAATCTTGACGTTCAAAAAGTGATGATTCTCAGCCTAATTTAAATAAATGATTTTTAATTTTGATTTAATTATTGCTTATTGTAGTAATAGAACCTACCTACATAGGGACTCACACTTTGTGACAATTTCAGTTTTCTGGTATAGGGTTCACATGGAGGCACGAAAGTGTAGCGGTTCCTACAAACACCACAAATAAACAATGCGTCATACTGACGTCTAACGAATTCTACATCTCGCAAGCAGAGTTTACCGTGCAACTAGCATACATACAACTTTTTTTTTTTTTTTATAGTTATAAACTAGTGCTTGACTGCAATCCCGCCTGATGGTAAGCAGTGATGCAATCGTACAACTTCCCAACTTCAACCGTTAGACAAGTGCCCACCAGACATACCACCCGTCTGGTCGGAGGATCCACCCTTTTCTACGGAGGATGAGTGAACTTCACTCCCTGGTCTTCATTCATCTACACTGGTGACCCCCGAGCATGAACATCAGCGCAGCCTTCGTGCAACGACTTCAGCTTGACACCAGCATCAGGCACAGGTACAGGCACTGGCACAGGCACAGGCCGAGGCAAAGTACAGCCACAGCCGGCACAGTATATCCTAACCACAAGCATCGCGAGATATAAGACTCAGAACCTCAGGACTATCGACCTCCAATCTTCGGAGGGAAGTGATGTAGCGTTACCTACAAACGCCACAAATAAACAACACGTCATACTGACGTCACACCAATTCTACATCTCGCAAGCAGAGTTTACCGTGCAACTAGCATACATACAACTTCCCAATTTCAAGCATTAGGCACGTGCCCGCCAGACATAACACCCGTCTAGTCGGAAGACCCTCCCTTTTCTATGGAGGATGAGTGTACTTTACTCCCTTGTCGAAGCATAGTAATTGGGTTCCGTTGACACACTTCGCATAGGTACGGGACCGTAAAGAGGCTCATTAATACAAATGAAAAGCCAAAATAATACCAAAGAAACTGTATTATAGCGACCCTTATTCGTACTATCAATATAACCCCTAGGCTAAAAGGAAAACTATATCTCCAATTTTCATCTAAATTCCTCGGCTCGGAGGAACGTCGCTAAAGATAACCTAACATCGGTACTTATCTCGATTCTGTGAATCGATACTGGAATCGGTATTCGGTAGTAGCTTAGTACCGAATTATGCGACAAACATCGGAGGGTAGTCGGGCGATGTGAAAAGATTAAAGTAGGAAGATTTGAGATAGTTTACTCGCTTTTGTGTGACAATGTATTTAGAGTTCCGTACGCTGAGGGAAAGAACGGGATTCTGTTGCCAAGATTCCACTGTCTGGCGTGTACCTCATGAATCATATATAACTAGATAGCTGAAATTTTCACAATAAAAGGTATCTCCCGCCGACCCGTGACTCTTATATGCTGTAGCAGTCCCCGTCACAATGACAGCCTCCGTGGCGTAGCGGTAGCGGACGCGGCCGCTGCGCAAGGTGGCTCGGGTTCGATCCCCGCAACTGTGCGGGGATCGAACGGCGGGCGGGAGATGCCTTTTATTGTGAAAATTTCAGCTATCTAGTTATAATGATTCATGCATACAAATACTTACACTGGCAAGTATTTGTATGCATGAATATGAATACTTGCACTGGTCTGGTCGTGCCTCGGAAAGCACGTTAAGCCGTTGGTCCCGGTTGCCATACAAACATCCAGTGGTAAAGCGGACCCTAGACTCCAAAGCTGAAAAGGCTTCGGATGCGACTGGGATTAACGCTGTGATGATGATGATGATGAGTCCCCGTCACAATGTGCAGACGTCTCTTTGAAGCACACATGGAGCTCAACGCGCTGTCAACTTTGGCCGATCCCAAATATCATGAGATAAGTTTGGAAAAAAGGTGAGAGTCTCTTTACTTTATAGAGACCCCTGACAGAGTGGCCAACACCTGTGGGTAATACCTTTCCCAAGCCACGACCTACATAACCAGCCTATAATGATCCCACTCCTGGTACTCAATCCTCCTCTCGGTGAGAGAGAGTGCGTCATAATCTACCACGCAGACCCAGCTCAGAATGGTATGTAAATGTCACATGTCTTCGAGGTTTTGCCTCTAAGCTATTCCGGCTTCCTCGCGATGTTTACCTTCACCGTTTTGAGATTCATCATAATCAACCTATTATAGTCCCACGGCTGGGCACAGGTCTCCTCTCATACAGAGAAGGATTGAGCGTAATCACCACGCTTGCTCAATGCGGGTTGGCGATTTCAGACTTTTAAAGTCCAGATTTCCTCAAGATGTTTTCACCCATTCACCACCACACACACACACACACACATTCATTTCACCTTCAGCCATTGGTGTCCAAGATATACTAAGAATGTACATATAACTTTAGAAAAGTTACATTGGTACTTGCCTGACCTGGAATTGAACCCGCACACTCATACTTGAGAGGCTGGTGTTTTAACCACTAGGCCACCACGACTCTGTTTTGAGATAAGTGATGATGGAATTATTACCATAAGAGACAAAACTCGGTAAGACCGATTTTCTTACCAAGATGCAAGGCTCTGGCATAAACAAATGTCAAGCAGAATCAATAGAACTACGTCATTGGAGCAGTTATATCCAGAGTGGATGATAGCTTAGTGCGGAATTATACGAAGGACAAGTTACAAGTAGACATTGGAAACGATTACTGGGCCGTTCACTTGAGTATCGATATTGTGGGAAATGTTGATAGGTTTTGTTCTGAAGTGGTTTTGCTATCGATTTTCGATAGTTTTATTTGAAATTGTGGATTTAGAGGAGTCTAATATTAGACAAAGCACAGGTCCGTTCGTGTGTAGAGTACTGCAGTCGCATTTTGGCTGGTGCTGCAAAATGCCACCTGGCAACTTTATATTCGATGGAGAGGCGTCGTCATCATCATCATCATCAACCTTTTTTATCTTCCCACTGTTGGGCACAGGTCTCCTCTCATATAGAGAAGGATGGTGAGGCGTGCGAAGAGGCTAGTTGGTGATCCAGACTTGGTTTAAAACAGTCTCCAAAGTTTGGAGCACAGGTGAAGAGTAGCCAGCCTCTCGGCGTAGGACATGTGTGCCTGTTCTATAGGATGCATTTTGGAGAGTATGCGAGGGAATTGTATGACTTAATTCCCCATCTCTGTAGCATCATCGGACAACCCATCGTACGGCGAATGTCCACCCTTAATACGTTGTTGACACCAATACGATCTGGACAAAGCGTTTCGCTTTGTTTTTTATACCGCGTACTTTGAGGGACAATTTGCCCGCGGTGGTATTTCCGCCTGACTACAATTTAAGTGTCTTCGAAGCCAAAGGGCTCTTAATAAACAAGCTTTTTTATTTTTTGGTCTGGATGCGAAATCATCGACCTCTCCCACTCTGGGCGGAGCGGAAGGGTGTATGACTTTTACTGACTTAAACCCACCCGTGTTTCTACACTCGCTTTACCATAAATGATTGCATCACTGCTTGCCGCGGGTGATTGAGGTCAAGCACTACTTTATCCATACTAATATTATAAATGCGAAAGTATCTCTGTCTGTCTGTCTGTCTGTCCGGCTTTCACGCCAAAACTACTAAAGCGATTGTAATGAAATTTGGTACACAGATAGTCTAGAGCCTGAGAAAGGACATAGGCTATATAATATCCTACTATGACCAATAGGAGCAGAGCCGTATCAAAAAATGTTGCAGACTTAAAGTCCAGGTTTCCTCAAGATGTTTTCCTTCACCTTCAGTCATTGGTATTCAAGATATACTTAGAAAGTACATATAATAATAATAATAATAAACGTTTATTTTTTTCCACCACATAATTAAACATAATTTTGACACAAAATTAAGTATATATGATATAACGATGTAGTGGAAACTGGAGCCTGTACTAGGACAACCTGTGTTACAGGTCTCCAGGCCTCCTGACTACACGGTCGTGTCACAAGTCACAACTAATACAAATGTATATAATACTAATAGATGACAAAGATTAAGGGATGAAAGAAAATTGACAAAAAACGAAAAAAATGAATTTAAAAGATTATACAGCTAACGAGGGTATGTTCGTGTCGATGTTTGAGTGATGATGATAGAATGAAGTTTAACGGGAGCTGTATTGAGTCAACAATAATATAACTTTATAGAAGTTACATTGGTACTTGCCTGACCTGGAATCGAACTACCACTAGGCCACCACGACTTTTTGAATTACCATATAATATTCTTCTTCTTTTAGCACGTTAATCCGTTGGTCCCGGTTGCCATACGGACATTTAATGGCAGTCGTTACGGGTTGTTGGAGCCCTCAAAAGTCCAACAATCGATCTAACTGCAATGCTTCGATATCGCCTTCGGTTTGTGGAGGTCAAATGGCAATCGCTTCACGGAAAATATCGAAGTGTAGCCAAAATCAGCAGTTAGACGGGTAAAGCGGACCGCAGACTCCAAAACTGAAAAGCTTCGGATGCGACCGGGATTAACGCTGAGATGATGATGATGATAGTTCTTTCAAGTATATGTTATTTTGGCATTTTAGAATAATTTATAGGCTGATTTATATAGAGTTTTTGTATAATGATAAAATCATAATCAGTTATTCAGAACTAAATAAAATGATTTATCTTTTATCAGGCATAAGCCGATCGTGCGCAGTTACTTAAATATTTTATTATCTACTTCAATTTATTGTTTACTATAGAAAATAATTATAAATAATATAGTAAATGGGTATTCACTATTATCTAAGTTCACATAGTTCTTGTTTCACGTTTGTCTCCGTAAAACAAAGCCATAATTCTGTATTATTTACGACATATTCGGACCAATTACTTCTTCCATCCGTTATTCTATGTAATCTAACTGGACTGGTATCGATATATTTTTCTCGAATTACACACGAGCATGATTTTCAACCCTATGAAATTCTATAGCCTAACTCTTAACCACAGTAAAAAAAATTGTCCCACTGGATTTTTGTTCCGATGCTACGTCAATTTTCTTACGCTGTGTCCTCTAATAAAACAAGGGTTACCAAAACTCATATCTCTTGTCAATACCAAAGCAATATTATTCGTGTTTTACAACGGATATAAATTAAACGCTCGATCATGGATATCGTTTTATTTAGAGCCAATTTCCTTTGACCCCTAACATAACCTAACTTTGCCAATAAATGACAGAAAAACGTGGGGTCGTCAAATTCTGGTTATTGTTTTTGAACGGCCAGTTTAAAATGAGATATTATGGTGTAGTTTATTCCATATTTAAAGGGTTCTTTTTATAATGGTTCTGGTATCTAATGAGAGGTTTACTTTGGTTCCAGAAACGATCTGTGTACGTAGTTATGGATGTATATCACGAAATGATAAACTTTTATCGTATATTTTAAGTGCATTTTCAAGATTCTAAGGAAGGAACTGTGGTGGTTTACAGTCCTTTAAAATTTTTAATAAGGATCAGATTTTGATTTTGCGACATTAAAGAGTATTAGGGGTAAATTTCTTTTCATAAAATTTGAGAAGTTATGATTATACGAAATTTAACAGCGTTTCTTTGTTGAGGGTAGATAAAAAGAGATATTTACAGGATGAAATAAATATAGCTAGCGAAACTCTGCAGATTTGATAGATAAATTGCTCGGTGTTCTATAGGAAGCATTTTGGAGAGGGTGCGAGGGAATTGTATGATTTAATTCCCCCATCTCCTTTCGATCATCGGACGACCTGTCGGACGGCGAGTTTTCACCCTTAGAGTACGTTGTTGAAACCACAACGATCAGAACGAAGCATTTCACTTCGTCTTTTATATCGCGTACATCGAGGGACTGGAACAATTTGCCAGCGGCGGTGTTTCCGTCACACTACAATTTAAATGTCTTCAAGGCTAGATATCATAGGCTCCTTATAAAATAGCGCGCTTTACCATCAATGATTGCATCACAGCTTACCATCAAGCGGTTTTTTTTTATTAATTATAAACTACTGCTTAACTACAATCTCGCAAACCATCAGTTTAGCGTGCTTCCCGGGACACTGAGGGGTCTCGGTTTGCATAAACAGATACCCATCCACAGACCAACCGGAATGAGCATGTGGATGCCTTAAGTAAAATTAAGGCCTCCAGCCAGGGGCACTTAAAAACTTAACCAAAATTAAGGCTACGCACTAAGGGCACCCCCTGTAGGGTACGAACCTCGGCTTAGGGCGTCGCTTATATTTTTTCTTACTACTCCGCTATTCTTTTCTGATTAATTTCGTTGCGGGACCCAAAACAGTTGAATCGTTTCTCCGGGACTCGTCGAGCTTCATTGCTCGGCGTTTTTCTGGCGGTCTCCACTGTTGATTCTGGCTTTCAGGAGTTGCAGTGGGTTGGGAACAGTGTGGCGGGTTTTGTCCCAAAAAAAATTTACACCCTGTGACGGTAAAATTTATACCACTTTACATACTATAACATACATGGGACACAGGCCTCATCCGGGGAGAGAAAGTGGGCCGAAAACTACCACGCGGCTCCAGTGCGGGTTGGTAGAAGTCACATATCTTCGATTTTTTGTCTCTAAAACATGCCGATTTCCTCATAATGTTTTCCTTCACTGTTTTGAGAGCAGTGGTGATAAAACAATTTGCACAAAGTAAAGCCCTGACAGGGTTCGAACCTACGACTTTTAAGAGGCGGCTAATACTCCTTATAAGCCACCGCTGTTCTTTACCAGGTTGGTAACCCAACCTGGTAAAGAACAGCGGTGGCTTCTTCTATTTGCATCCAAGGGCGGGTATTCGATAAAAAAAAAAAACTAATTTGTCCGTCAGTCAGATTTCCAAAAAATACTATACACGTATTTTTTATGGTTCCGTACCTCAAAAGGAAAAACGGAACCCTTATAGGGTTACTTTGTTGTCCGTCTGTCTGTCTGTCTGTCTGTCTGTCAAGACCCTTTATCTCAAGAACGCGTGGACGTATCAAGCTGAAATTCACATGAAATACTCAGGTCTATTGTCCCTTTAAGCTGTGAGAATATCAAACTTCTAAGCCAAGCCAGTCAAAAGATACAGCCGATTATGTCGACATTTTCAACAAATTTTCGACATTCGCAACGGAATCAAAACCTACGGGATACTTCCCGTAAACTCAGAACCTTGAAATTTGGCATGAAGCATTGTCATATAATGCAAATATAGGAAAAATTACGAAAATCACATTTTTTAGTTATATAATATAATAAAAATATTTTAATAAAATGAAACTTACTACCTTATTTCTCACGAGCGAATAAAGGTATCAAATTGAAATTTATACCAAATATCTAGGTCTATTGTCCCTTTAAGCAGTGAAAAAATCAAACTTCTAAGTTAACGCGATCAAAAGATACAGCAGTTTATACCGACACCTTAGACGAATTTCCGTCACATGCTAGGGAATTAAAACCTCTATGGTACTCTAGAATAGGTAGAAATGGAATGGAATGGAATAGGTAGAATCTTGAAATTTGGCATAAAGCATTGTCATATAATGCAAATTTAAGAAAAATTGCGAAAATCACATTTTTTAAGTTATACAACGTGTAACATAAAGGGTATATACATAACAAGGGCATGGCATCTTTACATGATATCAAACGATATTGGAAGGGTTTTTTAATCCTATCTCTTTATATTAGGAAGTTATGAGGAAAAATACCGCCTGTGATAGGCTACTATCATACTAGTCGCACAGAGATATTGAAGACATTTATCGGATTTTGGCAAGTAACGTGACGGGTAACGAGTAGTTATTAACGTATGTAGTGCGCTGCCACGTTTGTTATGATTTGATTTTAAGAAACACACGAAACCGAAAATTTGGTGCCAATTTTTTGAGTATTTTATTTTGAGTTGAAACCCTTCCGATATCGTTTGATATCATCTAAAGATGCCATGCCCTTGGTATGTATATACCCTTTTTGTTACACGTTGTATAATGTAATAATTTTTTTTTAATAAAATGAAACTTACTACCTTATTTCTCACAAACGAATAAAGGTACTAAATTGAAATTTATACCAAATACCTAGGTCTATTGTCCATTTAAGCAGTGAAAAAATCAAACTTCTAAGTTAACGCGATCAAAAGATACAACAGTTTATACCGACACTTTAGACGAATTTCCGTCACACGCTAGGGTCCTAAATTGTAAATTTATGACCCCATTGTTGTTACGTTTATACGGCGGAACCCTCGGTGTGCGAGTCCGACTCGCACTTGGCCGGTTCTTTTTTTCTTTTTTCAATACACAAAAAATGAAGACGACACAGTGCGTTGAAAACTCGTGTGACGTCACTGCATACTACACTTTTTTGCGACCAGTGACGTCACCAGCCACCACTCCTGATCTTTGATGCCTTTTATGTTTGTCAATTTTTATTGATTTGGTAAAACAAAATATACGTATCCAATATTTTTCTATAAACTGAATGACGCACTAAATAGAATATTTTTTTTTTTACTCAGGAAACATACCCATTTTACATGAATTTTTGCAGTAATTTGGACCAACAAGGCAGTTTCTCTTTTTCTCTTTAAAACAATCGCCCAGCGACTAATTTATTCTCGTTTGTGTCTCCCCCAAATAGAGTAAGAAATCTCAAAATTAAACATCAAATATCATCCAGGCTATTTTCTCAAGTAGAAGAATGTTGAATAATTCAAATCTTGAATTTATTCTCGAATATATTCATATGAACTCATTGTAATCTGGTTGTCGCCAAGTCGTGCCGTGAACATTTACATAATGTGTGACTATAGCTACTAATAAAGTGTCGGACGGTCTGTCTGAAGGCGAAATCTCGTGATTAAAAACATCCAATCTGCAGTGCGTCTCTGTAACCATCTCATTGAAAACTTATATTGTATTTCTCGGTGGTAGGCTATAATATCGGCTGCCGGCATACGTTACCACCCACCACACAAAGTTTTGCCGCCAAGCGATTAGTCGTGTTGTACATGATGTTTGGTGAAGCCGTACGGAGGACGGGTCTAATCAGTTGTGTTGCGATGTGTGCCGGATACGATGCACTAAATGTCATTGTGTCGGGAGTTTCATCGTGGAGGGTCTTCAGTTCAATCTCCCTCTGGCGCAACATGGTGGTGGTGGTGGTGGTGGGTTGTTGGGTTTAAAATTGTATCACCTCGCTCTACTGGCGTCTTCCATCCTATTCACTAAGTTTTTTAAGTGAATAGGATTAATAAACTAGCGCGCTTTACCATCAACGATTGCATCACTGCTTACCATCAGGCGGGATGACAGTCAGTTTATAATAATTTAAAAAAAAAGTATAATGCTGGGGCTTAACACTATTGACAGCTCACTCTATGGTCACTTCAACAAACTTTATACAGTAAAATTTTGACAGAATCGATTTACTGTTGGCAATCTCATGTCACGGTCAATCAATGTCTGACTAAAGTGGCGCCACTGCGTCTTCACCTTCCTCCTGACGCAGGTTCTCACCGGACATGGCTTTTTCGGAAAGTTCCTGTTGTGTGATCGGCGGCGATCTCTCGCGTCCGGCCCTATTCCAGGCCATGATCCAGGAAGACCGAAGCCTGAATCAGGGTTGCGGGTTGGCCAAAAGAGAACCCGTGACCCTGGCACAAAGGCAAGTGAAGGAACACGGGTGGGTTTTAGTCAGTAGAAGTCTGACACACCTTTCCTCTCCGCCCAAAGCGTGAGAGAGGTCATTTTAGGATTTCCCATCCAAAACAAAAAGAAATCCCAGTTTCTTTCTCTCCAGAGTCATTTTTAACCGACTTCAAAAAGGAGGAGGTTACTCAATTCGACCGTATATATGCTTTTTTTTTATGTTTGTTCGCGCATAACTTTGTCGTTTATGAACCGATTTTGATAATTCTTTTTTTGTTGAAAAGAAGACGTTCCCAAGGTGGTCCCATGATAAGGATATCAGGGTTTGATGGTGGAAGACCAGAGCAAACAAGGGGAACTTTCAAAAATTGCAGGGGGGACTAGTGCATATCTTAGCATTTTCATTAAGTATTTTAAAGCACTGCAATTTAATAAAAGTCTGGAGTAGATCTGATGATGGGGCCGGGAGACAGTCGAAGGAACTCCTCAACAATTTACAGCAGCTACCTTGTGTTTGGGCTCGATTAATTTGTATTGATAAGAACTTTACACCTAGATGGGTTGTGATTGTCATAAGAGCTCTGATGATGAAGACAAAGGCCAGTTCCGGGAACTCCTCAACGGTTTACAGTAGCTACTTTGTGGTTGGACTGCATTCATTTATATTGATGAGACCTTTGCACCCATTGAGTTAAAATAATGGTCTGCAGTTAATTTGATGATGATGAGTTTGATGATTTGATAGACAGTTGAGGGAATACTTACGGGTAAAAATCAAAGTAAACAAAATTACGTCGTTTCCCAACTATATTTGCGTCAGCTTCCAGTCTGACCGGATGCAACTGAATACATAGTACTTTTAACAACTAAAAAGTGTAAAATAAAAACTTTTTTACAAAAAAACAACCGACTTCCCAAAACCACTACAAAGTGAAAAATAACTAATTTCGGAAGTCGGTGTCAAAAAACGAATATACAAAACTAAAGACATCGACTTCCGAAATTAGTTATTTTTCACTTTGTAGTGGTTTTTGAAAGTCGGTTGTTTTTTTGTAAAAAAGTTTTTTGGAAAGTGGGGACTGTCGAACGGTCACTTCGGATCGAGACGCGGGCCAGGGCACTTCTCCGAACCGAAACTGTCGGTTTGCCTATTTAAATTGTTATTACCAAGATTGGAGGGTATATCTACACGTCGTGCTTCAATTCAAAACTACACCTACGAAACGGAGCCCGTACCACCACACCCAGATGCTGACGACCCTACCGCTCCGCCGTCGCTGACTCCGAGATATACAACTTCTCAACATCAAAAGTTGGGTAAACGCCCGCGAGACTCAATATCCATCGGAGGATCCGTTCGAGATTATACGATCCTATAGATTCTATAGGATCATGAGAAAGTTATTTCTTTAATAATAGAAAGTTAATTCATCTAAGTTATGACTTTTTTTTAGTCATTATAAACTAGGGCTTGACTTCAATCCCGCCTGATGGTAAGCAGAGATGCAATCGTTGATGGTAAAGCGCACAAGTTTATTAAGCCTATTCACTTAAAAATCTTAGTGAGTATTAAGGAAGACGGTAGCCTTACTGTAAGCCTTTTACGGAATAAAATATTTATCTTTCTTGTATGGAAAGAGGGACCATACTTTAGTCGTTACATATTTTGTATTTTTGTTGCTTTGTAGTCCATGTCAGTAAATATCTTTAGGTACCTATTTAATATTTGTGGTTACATAATCACCCTATGGTTGTGATATAATTTACGCAAAGTAAAGCGCCTTATGGGTTTTGAACCTACGACCACAACTTGTAAGTCGCTATCAATACCACTAGGCTACCACTGCTCTCATGTGTGGTTACAATACCTTAATTTTTTACTAAGAAAAGGACATAAGATAAAATATTAATTTAGTCCTGTCAAATTAAGATACTCCATAGACAGTTTAGACGCGATTAAACATGGTGACTAAAAATACGTCAATTAGGTACGTCAGGCGCGGACTAATTTCACAGTACTAAGCTTATATTTATCTTTTTTTTTTTTTACATATTATAAACCAGCGCTTGACCGCAATCCTGCCTGATGGTAAGCAGTGACGCAATCGTTGATGGTAAAGCGCACTAGTTTATTAAGAGCCTATTCACTCTAGCCTTGAAGACACTCAAATTGTAGTCCGACGGAAACACCGCCGCTGGCAAATTGTTCCAGTCCCTCGATGTACGCGGTATACAGGAGGAGGCGAAACGCTTCGTCCGGATCGTAGTGGTGTTAACAACGTAAGGGTGGAAACCAGCCGTACGACGGGTCGTCCGCTGGTGGAACGGAGATGGGGGAATTAAATCATGCAATTCCCTCGCACACTCCCCGAAATGCATCCTATAGAACACCGAAAGGCTGGCCACTCTACGCCTGTGCTCTAGGCTTTGGAGACCAACTCGAGTTAGATCAGGGTCACCAATCAGCCTCTTTGCACGTCTCTCCACTGAATCCAAATTGGCCAGGCAAATGTGGCTGCAGTACTCCACACACGAACGGACCTGTGCTTTGTATAACATTAGAAGCTGCCCAGGTGTGAAGTACTGCTGGACCTTTGCGATAACGCCAAGTTTCCTGGCAGCCACCCTGGCCTTGGACTCAATGAACCGCCCAAAGTTAAGGTTCGAGGAAATCTCAACTCCCAAAAGCTGAAGGCGGTCGGAACACTCCAAGGACACATTCCGAAAAGTAGGGGCCAAGGTGAACGGGCTCCTTTTGGCGGTGAAAAGACACGCCTGTGTTTTGGCGGCATTGAATGCTACAAGATTGGCATTGCCCCATTCGGAGACCGCCTGCAGTGCAACACTCGTTCGCTCAACCATGGCCTCCCTTTCGGACCGGATTGATTCCCTACTAGCCCGAGCATCCGGCAGGTATCTCTCTACAACTGTGCTGTCATCTGCATACCCATAGATACCGGGCATCAGCAGATCGTTAATATGCAGCAGGAACAGAGTTGCAGAGAGAACAGACCCCTGAGGAACACCGGCATTAGTTGTCATGGGCTCAGAAGAGCATCCGTCGACAACAACTCGGAGGGACCGTTCAGTCAGGAAGTCTTTTACCCAGCCAGTCAGGCTAGGGGAAATGCCGTACGCTGGAAGCTTACTCAAAAGGCCAGCGTGCCATACCCGGTCGAAGGCCTTCGAGACATCAAGGGAGACAGCAATTGCTTCCCCATTCTTCTCGAGGGCCTCGCCCCACAAATGAGTGGCATACACTAGTAGGTCCCCAGTTGACCGATTGCGGCGAAACCCGTACTGTCGGTCACTGAGGAGATCGTTACCTTCCAGGTATGCCAAGAGGCGCGAGTTCAATACACGCTCCATAATTTTGCAAAGTATGGAGGTGATCGAAATCGGCCGATAGTTGGCAGGATCGGCACGACTGCCCTTCTTGGGCACGGGCTGCACGTTAGCAAGCTTCCAGGACTTGGGCCTGGGACTTGGGCTTAGGCTTGTCCTTTTCGTAATAAAATAGATGGACAAAGACGCATTGAGCTTATATTTAGTTTAGTTTGTAGACAAGGAAATCGAAGCCATTGTCGAGCTTTAATCATTAATAATTTAATTAAACGTTCATACTGTTTGTGTACTATTTCCGAATATAGTTTTGTTACAACAATATTGGGAACGGCTTCTAATCTTACAACCTTCAAGCGGGCCAATCGATGAGTAAAACGCGCTCGATATCGACGATCGAGTTTCGTAATAAAAACTCATATTAGGCCTACTGTTCGGATCAGCTTACAATCCACCCGAATGAAGCTGAATATCAGTTATTTACATGAAGCGTATCTGACCTCCTTGACCCAGTCACTGCCCAACACGATATCCCTTGGCAAGTCTGGTTATTATTCCGACTGTGTTCCGTAATTAGGATGTTGGACTGTCCCTTAAGGAATCCCTTGTTCCTTGATTCCTTGATGCAGACCTTTTATGCTATTGGATAGCTTCTATCATGGGCCTTGAGCGTGGAGACCAAATCCAGAAATTCCGTAACGAAAATGACCTAACACCCCCACTCCGACCGGCACAAATAATACAATAACAAATTCTAGATTTTCAAAAAGAGCATGCATATTGCAGGGCGCGAACTCAGTTCTACATCAAATATGTAAATATATATGTAATAATATGTGTGTGTGTATGTGTAATGTATATGTATGTTGTCAAATACAAGTTAATAATAATTGTCGCGATGTGCTAAACATGCGATTAATTCTCACTCTGAAATAGGTCTTCTATAAAATGTAGAATCATAAAACACAAAATAGTTCGTTACGACGCGACTAACACCAATTTTATGATATTTCGACACGGGTGTCGTGACAACGGTTTACAGGGGTGCAGATCACGAAAATGATGTCATTTTTAGGGTTCCGTACCTCAAAAGGAAAAAAACGGAACCCTTATAGGATCACTTTGTTGTCCGTATGTCTGTCTGTCTGTCTGTTAAGACCCTTTATCTCAAGAACGCGTGGACGCATGAAGCTGAAATTCACAAGAAATACTCAGGTCTATTGTTCCTTAAAGCTGTGAAAATATCAAACTTCTAAGTCAAGCCAATCAAAAGATACAGCCGATTATGTCGATATTTTCAACAAATTTTCGACACTCGCAAAGGAATCAAAACCTACAGGATACTTCCCGTCAACTCAGAATCTTGAAATTTGGCATGAACTATTGTCATATAATGCAAATACAGGAAAAATTGCGAAAATCACATTTTTTTAGTTACATAATATATTAAAAATATTTTAATAAAATGAAACTTACTATCTTATTTCTCACGAACGAATAAAGGTATCAGTTTGAAATTTATACCAAATACCTAGGTCTCTTGTCCCTTTAAGCAGTGAAAAAATCAAACATCTAAGTTAACGCGATCAAAAGCTACTACGTTTGTACGGCGGAACCCTCGGTGTGCGAGTCCGACTCGCACTTGGCTGGTTTTTTAAATCCAAGATGGCCGACATCAAGTTTCATGATACTTTGACTAGGGTGTCGCGACGACAGAAGTTTTCGGGGGTGCTGATCACGAAAATGATGTCATTTTTAAATCCAAGATGGCCGACATCAAGTTTCATGATACTTTGACTAGGGTGTTGCGACGACAGAAGTTTTCGGGGGTGCTGATCACGAAAATGATGTCATTTTTAAATCCAAGATGGCCGACATCAAGTTTCATGATACTTTGACTAGGGTGTCGCGACGACAGAAGTTTTCGGGGGTGCTGATTACGAAAATGATGTCATTTTTAAATCCAAGATGGCCGGCGTCATTCTATTTTATGACATTTTGAAATGAGTGTCATCACAAGGATTTTCGGGGGCGCTGATCACGAAAATGACGTAATTTTTAAGCTATTGCATAGTTTCTATCTCTTTATCAAAGTCGAACATAAAACATTGAATATAGTCGCTAAATCGCCACCATTTTTCGCACTCTTTTGATGACATTACTGGTAAAATATAAGTGAATAAATAAATTCCAGAAAAGAAACTAACTTGAATTAATATCAAAGACAAAAGACTGCTTAAATAAAATAAATAAATAATTATAATTGCTTGTGATGGTGAAAAATGCTATGCAATAGCTTTACCGCGGCAGTCCCGGAGTGCCACACGTCTTTTTTTAATAATTATAAACTAGTGCTTGACCGCAATCCCGCTTGATGATAAGCGATGATGCAATCGTTGATGGTAAAGCCCGCTAGTTTATTAAGAGTAAAAAAACTGTAGAAAAAGACGGTAGTTGAGCGAAGTGATGCAATGTTAAACCCAACAACACGACCAATAATGCTGCGCCAGAGGGAGATTGATATGGAGACCCTCCACGACCAAACTTTCGACACAACAACATTTGGCACACATCGCAACACAACTGCTCAGACCCGCCCCCTAATCGGCGAACACATTTTTGTCAAATGATTGCGACTAGTTGGGATCGTTTGGACCGAACGGATCAATGGGCGGCGCGAACGATCCCAACTGATGTCAACTAGTCGCAATCATTTGACAGAAATGTGTTCGCCGATTAAGGGGCTGTCCTCCGTACAGCTTCACCAGACATCATGCCGGAACTGCCGGTAGCCGATGTTATGGCCTACCATCGACTTAACAAGTTTCGACGGTGTACCGACGAATATTTAATGCAAGTTGGAGGAAGTGTCCTAATTGAAACTGCCAAACCTGTTAAGGTGGATAATATTATTAAAAAACTTTTACTTCGGAAGTCCTTCAGTAATGATTTACGACTTTATCAGGTCTTGGTTGTTTGTTTGTCCATGTTACTGATTTAAAAGGTTTTTTCTTAGTGTGATCTTTCTACATCATCTTCGTCATCATCATTTCAGCCGAAAGAAACCCATTGCTGGTCATAGGCCTCCCCCAAGGATCTCTACGCCGACCATTTCTGTTTGTAATACATTTCATACAATTATTTTCATTTTTAAAATGAATGTAAAAAAAATCTACAAAAGAACATTTATCGAATAAAAAATATTATTTAAAAACAAAAAACCCGCCTGCATAAAACTCTAACGAACTGAAAAGGTAGAAACAAATTGAACAATCGCAGTTGGGGGACTGTTCTATGGAATACTTGTTTATCTAGCCAAGAACTTGTTTCTACCTTTTCAGTTCGTTAGAGTTTTATGCAGGCGGGTGTTTTGTTTTTAAATAATATTTATTATTTCTATCTTTTTAGTTTTAACAAATTATGTTTCGAATGTTGGAAAACTTAAAAAAATTGTTTAATTTCTTTTTTCATCGTTCCATTTAATATTAAAAGTGCACGTTATATACATATTTTCTAATGAGTATTTTAAATCATTCATTTTAAAACCAATTCGATAAGTTTGGTTGATAAAAATTACCTCATAATTATGGCGTCAAACATCCGCCATTTTGTTTTTTTTTAATGTCACCGTCTAAGACAAATCTAACGATGTCTCAAATGTGAAAATCCGTTAGCCGGTTCTGGAGATACAAGATAATAAAGAATATTACATACATTCATATATACAAGATACGCGCTTTGTCTCCGCATGCCTCCGAATGTAATTCTGTTTATAATTTTGCAAATATTGAAACTGACTGACTTTTGTGCTGAAATTTCTAAGTGTTCATTAATTACGTAGGTACGGGGACGACAGCAGGTCAAGCTACCTCAAACGGTCAGATATTTCCAATCAACATAGAGCCTTAATGCTGTAGAGATAAAGTTGAAAATCTAATAAGGAAATCTGACAGATTGTAGTAGCTTGATGTGATGTCGTCTGTACATAGGTTTGGTACTGTTTCAATGTAGGTTTCTGGATTTATCATTGATTTTTTTTTTAAATGCCTTATCATTTAATTTTCATCTTGTTTTAGTCTTTTCAGTTGATTTTTAATTGTAGTTATCCATGCAAGTGGTTTTTTTTTGTTTATTTAATTATTAATAAATTTATGTCTTTTTAGTTAAGAAATATTACGTAACCGGATTAATTCCTTAAATGAGTTTATGTCATGTGGTTGATTTAGCAATTTGTTAGGGTTGGGAAAACTGATATCAAGTCCGGAAAGAGTCCTCACTCTACTCAAAGCAACGTAAGCTTGACCTTTTGCAAATAAGTTTCTACTTAAATCTACAACTGCTGGGTGTAAAGTTGTGACCTGTAGTTTATGCACCGTCACTGCCCAGCATAAAATTAAGGGATACATTCGTCGCTCAATCTTGCCTTTTCCACGTAAAGCATTAAATTCTGTAGCACGAGGCTGGATCCAGACTCCAATACCAGGTAGGTGTTATACTTGTGTTATCGAGCTCCACAAATACCGCTGGTAGTTTTCCTGGCTCCAACTGGTAGTGCTGGCCAATCTATTCATCGGATAATACCCATAGCACCGTTAACCAGCCCATGGTTAGCATTGATGTTCCGTCTTAGCATGGCTCGAGAGCTTATACCTAATTTGAGTTGGTTTGGTATACTACCTGATTTATTTGGATCTTCAGGTATGTATTCCTCTCGTGGTTTTTGACCATATGTTTTAGGATCAAATGAGATGTCTACAGCACTAACATTGTATACTTTTGTGAGCTTTTCTAACTTTTCTGTCATGGTCGCGTTACATACATATTAATGTAGCAGATTTTTTTCTTTCCATAATTTATACTGCACGTTATAATAGTTCTTTACTTAAGAAATTGCCATTCTGCAGTACTGGCCATTTCAAATAAAAAGAAAACCTGTTTGGCTAATAATTCTAATTTCAAATTCATTTTATCTTGCTTTTTTGTTTGTTTCAACATGGAGCTCTTTTTTTCCAAAAGTATTCGTTTGTTTATTGAATAGTGGTACATTTCTATGACATTTCAATATTTTTCGACATTATGGATACGTTAAAAATTCGAGTAATTATGAAATATATGTACCGTTATGCTAAGAACGCGGCACAAGCGGCACGCAACATCTACGACGTTTACGGAGCTAACACTACAAACCAACGCAGCACTTGTTATTGGTTTGCTCACTGCCGTTCTGGGAATTTCGACTTTAAAAATGAACCCGGCGGTCGTCCAAAGACTTTTGGTCGACAATGACGAATTGAAGACGATTGTGGAAACTGATGATACACAATCTACGGCTGATATAGCAACAGCTTTCGACAAAACAAACAAAAAATACAAACTATATTGGACCATATGTGTTGAATTGGCAAGGTATAATATCTTGCCAAATGGGTGCCCCACGAACTCAATGATCGCCAGCGCGAAGTACGCGAGACGTGCCTGACAGTGCTCAACAGACAAACAAATGAAGGAACTTTGAAAAATATTGTTACCTGCTATGAAAACTGGTTTCTGTTTGCTAGCCGCAAGCGCTTAGCAAGTTGATTAGATCCTGGTTCAGCACCTAAACAATGCCCCAAACGAAATCTTACCCCTAGAAAAGCGATGGTCCCTGTTTGGTGGTCTAACCGGTGTGATTCATCCCATCTTCTTACCAAACGGGATGAGCATTACTGCAGATGTGTACTGTGAAGAACTGAACACAATGATGGAGAAACTGGCACATCTCCAACCAGCATTGGTCAATCACTCTCTCCGCTGCTCCTGCACGACAACACGCGACCTCATACCGCACAACAGACAGTCTTCAAGTTGCAATAAAAGGTTGATGGGGTTGGAGGCTCTTCATCATCCGCCCTACTCACCAGACCTTTCGCCTACAAACTACTACTTTTTCCAGAATTTGAATAGATTTTTTTTTAAATTAAATTATAAACTAGCGCTTGACCGCCATCCCGCCTGATGGTAAGCAGTGACACAGTCGTTGATGGTAAAGTGCACTATTAGTTTGTTAAGAGCCTATTCACTCTAGCCTTGAAGACACTCAAATTGTAGTCCGACGGAAACACCGCCGCTGGCAAACTGATGCAGTCCTTCGATGTACGCTTTATAAAAGAGGAGGCGAAACGCTTCGTCTGGATCGTAGTGGTGTTAACAACGTAAGGGTGGAAACTTGCCGTACGACGGGTCATCTGATGGTGGAACGGAGATGGGGGAATTAAATCATGCAATTCCCTAGCACACTCCCCAAAATGCATCCTATAGAAGACCGAAAGGCTGGCTACTCTACGCCTGTGCTCTAGGCTTTGGAGACCGTCTCGAGTTAAGTCAGGGTTACCAATCAGCCTATTCGCCCTCCTCTCCACTCAATCCAAAGTGGCCAGGTGACACTTAGCAGCACTAGCCCAAATGTGGCTGCAGTACTCCACACGAACCGACCTGTACTTTGTACAACATTAAAAGCTGCCCTGGTGTGAAGTACCGCCGGACCCTTGCGATAACGCCAAGTTCCTTGGCAGCCACCTTGGCTTTGGACTCAATGAACCGCCCAAAGTTTAGGGTGGAGGAAATCTCAATTCCCAAAAGCTGAAGGCGGTCGGTACAGTCCAAGGATACATTTTGAAAAGTAGGAGCCAAGGTGAATGGGCTCCTTTTGGGGGTGAAAAGACACGCCTGTGTTTTGGCGGTATTGAATGCTACAAGTTTGGCTTTACCCCATTCGGAGACTGCCACTTGCCTCTCGTCCAGCTGGTTTCTTTAAGAATCAATAAACTGCCATTGTGTTGGCAAAAATACATTGATTGCATGGGTAATTACTTCAATTAATACAAAAGATTTTTTTTTCCTATTAAACGGCAATTTTATATTTAAAGACTTTTTTATATAAAATATATTTAGAATCAATATATTTATTATAATCAGTGATTAAAATCCTTAATTTTGATACCCAACTCGATATGCTTGGGAGAAAAAAACATGTAATTCTTTATCTAGTAGCAGTTGGGCAATTAAGTCAAATCTAACGATACCTCAAATGTGAAAATCCGTTCAGCGGTTCTGGAGATACTAGGTAATAAAGAATAATACATACAAGATAGGAGCTAAAAACATAACCCTCCTGGCAGTCGGGTAAAAATGACATTAAATGTGCACGTCTGTATCAGCTCATAACTACTAACGGAGGTGGCGGCACAACACAGACACACGGAAATCAGTTTATTTATTTATTTATCCATTTATTTCAGGCATCAAGGCCCATATAAACATATAGCTAGGCCATAGGCCACAAAACTGGCGGTAGACAGCACATTTCGGCCAGAACTCTTCTTTAAGGAATTTCTCGAGATGACATGTCGGAACGCGCACCACGAACGACTTGGAATTCGTGTTGTGACGCGGCTCCAAACTGTCGATTCCCAAAGTCCATTTGGTTTTGATGCGCAGATGCTCCCCGACCTCCTCAATTATCGTGGAGTGGTGTCGACAATCATCACGAGGACGAAGTTGGCGCTGCCCCGCATTCTATGCACCAGAGACACGTACCGCCTACAAATCGTCGCGTGAAAATAGCCAACATGCCTGAGGCGCAGTAGTAGAGGCTAATGTACACAAAACTAAGCCACAAGCCTCCTCCAAGAGAGGGTGGGCCGTAATCCACCAAGCGGCACAGCGCGGATTGGTAGACTGCCCATCTATTCAAATAGTCTAGTGGTTCTACGTCATGCCGGCTCCCTAATGAAGTTTTCCACCATTTTGAGACCAATAGTGATGAAGTAATTGACACAAAGTCAAACGGCTCTCTGGATTCGCAGTTCGGCTCATATGTGGGGGCCGTTAACTCTTTCGTACCTTGCACTGAGTATTTAAACTCAAATTGAGATAAAACAGCTTCCTCTCTTCATCATCATCATTTCAGCCGAAAGACGTCCACTGCTGGACATAAGCCTCCCCCAAGCATCTCCAAGACGACCGGCCCTGCGCCTCCCGCATCTATAGGTTTCCCGCGACCTTCACTAGGTTATCAGTCCACCTTGTCGCGGGCCTACCCACGTTGCGTCTTCCGGTACGTGGTCGCCACTCGAGAACCCGTCGGCCTCATCGGGCATCGGTTTTACCGCCCACTGCCACTTCAGTGTTGCAATTCTTCGGGCTATGTCGGTTACTCTCGTTCTTCTGCACATTTCCTCATTCCTGATTCGATCACGCAGTGAAACCCTAAGTATAGCCTCTCCATTGCCCTTTGAGTGACCTTGACCTTCGTATAAAGCCCATTACTAGCGGCCACGTCTCAATTCCATAAGTCATAAGTCATCCTCTCCTAATATTCGACATTTTAAGCCTACAAACGTATCCGCGATACTTGTCTTGTATATCCGCAAAATATAGTACAATATATATCAGTCCGCTTTATACCCAAGATCTCGCATAATAAGGCCCCCGACGCACTGGCACAAATTGACACGCTACAACCCACAATTTGCACTAAGTTCTGATTGTCAGAACTTGATGAATGTCAGTGAGTTGTGTGTTGAGGAAATATTTTTCGTTTAACTGAAATGCTTTACTTGCGTCAGTTTAATAAGAGAAAGACGTTTTGTTGAATTGAGGTTTCATCATTCCATTTTTGGCTGTTTTTGGTAAATGCACGAAGAATTCCGCGAATACATTACGTTTACAAATATTTAAATACTAGCTTTCCGCCCGCGGCTTCGCCAGCGTGGAGTTCGGTTTTAGAATAGAATAGAATAGAATACTCTTTATTATGTACACCATATAGATTACAGAACATAAATAAAAATATTTTACAAAGGGTGACACAATGGGCGGTCTTATCGCTAAGAGCGATCTTTTACAGACAACCTTTGGATGGAATTCTAAGGGGAAGGATAAAGAAATAATGTAGGTAGTCTACAGTGTACTATTTACATAGATTATACAATAAATATATACGTTAAGTGTATACTAGTTTAAATAATTTAATTTTTATCGCGTTTTTTAGATTTCCCTCGGGAACATCAAATTTTTCCGGGATAAAAGGTAGCCTATGTTCTTTCTCAGGATCTAAAGATTGTCTGTGCCAAATTTCATCAAAATCGGTTGAGAGGATTAAGCGGGAAAGCGTAACAGACAGACAGACAGACAGACAGACAGACAGAGCGACAGACAGACAGACAGACAGAGTTACTTTCGCATTTATAATCATCATCATCCTAGCGTTAATCCCAGTCGCATCCGAAGCCTTTTCAGCTTTGGAGTCTGGGGTCCGCTTTTACCAGTCCAACTGCTGATATGGCTAAACTTCGACATTTTCCGTGAAGCGACTGCCGTCTGACCTCCACAACCCGAAGGCGACATCGAAGCATTGCAGTTAGACCAACTCGCATTTATAATATTAGTATGGATATCTATGGACCAGCAGGGTAATTGTGTAACACACTCTCAGTAGCGATGGGTTTCAATTTGACAATACAACAACATACATTAATTTTTTTAGGTTGTTGAGCAGACACATTCATAGTACATACGAAGCAATGGATTAGGAACATGCTTCAAAATGATTGCAATATTGATAGTAGGTAATAGTGTGTTACGCAATTAAGGTGCTGACATAACTTTTATCACATACAGGACTCGAACTTGTGACTTCAACAGCGATTAGGAGATTTTCATCATCTGCCTAGCCTTCTCCCAATAGGGTATTTGACTAAAAAAAACTAATTAGTCCGTCAGACAGATTTCCAAAATATACTAGACACGTATTTTTTCTTTTTTCATATAAACAAAAAATGAAGACGACACAGCGCTTTGAAAACTCGTGTGACGTCACTGGACGCTACACTTTTTAGCGACCAGTGACGTCACCGGCCACCACTTCTGATCTTTGATGGCTTTTATATTTGTCAATTTTTTGTTTATATGAAAAAAGAAAAAATACGTGTCTAGTATTTGTTGGAAATCTGTCTGACGGACTAATTAGTTTTTCTTAGTCAAATACCCTATTATGTTGGGGTCAGCTCCCAGTTTTACTGAATTCAGCTGATTACCAGTATTTTCATGGAGCGACTGTCTATCTGACCTCCATGACCCAGTTACTGGGTAATACTATACCTCTTGGTAAAATTAGTGGTCAGACTTTCAGACTTCTGAGATCCCTGTGGGGCAATCCCGCCCCCCAAGGATCGCCAAGGATCGCCTAAGTTTGATTTTGAGAGACAACACCAAAGGACAGTAGACCAGAGTTTTTGATAAGAATTTCAGTTCTTCCATTGTCTATGGTCTATGACCCTGGCTTTGACATCAAATCAACTTTGTTTATAGTTTGGCAGTTTTGCATGTTTAAAGTACGAGACTTTTGGTGATATTATTATTACTTTCTTTTTCCTGTATTTTGTTTATTATTATAATTTTATGGTATTTAGTTGTAAAGTGCGTTTTGTTTGTACGGAATATTTTTTTTTCTTTCCTTCTTTCTTTCAGTTTGATACCTCCTCGCGTTCCTAAAAGGATAGTAACAGACAGATAGAAAACAAAGTGATCCATTAAGGGTTTCGTTTTTTCCTTTTGAGGTACGGAACTCTAAGAGCTCCTGACTTGATTCTCAAGCCCGATGAAGCAGCAAAAGAGAAATAGGCCAAAAAAACCTATATTATTATGATACTAAAACATTTATCCTCCTCCTCCTCCTCAAGTCGTTCTCTTCATTACTGAGGGTCGTGATGTCCCTGTGGAATTATCCTCTTCTTCACAATAGTTCGCCATCTGTTACGATCCCTGGCCGCGAGTATAGCATCATGCAGGCCGGTGTCCAGAGATGAACGAATTTGGTCAGTCCACTTTATTGGTGTCGCGACTTATCGCGAAATCACTCATAATAATGTAAGAGGAGACATTCTCGCCAGATCACTGATAATTTATAGGGGGAGACATTCTCGCGAGATCACTGACAATTTTGTCAAAGGTGGGTAATTGTACCATAACTCGGTCGTTCTATATAGTCTATGAATCTTTTACTTAAAGGACAGACGCCATGCGTTTTCGTCCAGTACAATTCCTGCCGCCATCAAGTACAGTCTTATAAGAATATTTTAAAGTATAGTGTGAATTAAGTGAGTTCCGGAACAAGCTAGAAGTCTCCAGTTGATAAAAGCTAAGTGCCTAGGGTTTATCTAATTACTTGTTGTTAATCCAATCGTATATGTATTAAGGTAGTTTGAACTAAAGGAAGTTACTGAAGTCGAGTAACGCTAATTGAATCAAAGGTTGTATGTCCTGTCGATCTGTGCAAGTTCTGAAAAGGTGGCCGTAGAATTGCTATAGCCACACAAGAAAATCCCATACAGGCAGGGTATGGGTCACATGTGCAAGAATCTGCATGAGCGGTAGAGTTGCTATCGCTTCCAAGATGAATCCTAGCCCGTGGGGTGTAGGTCACATGTGGCGTGTGTCGCATGTGCAAGTTCTAAAAGAGGCGTAGAGTTATTCTAGCCTAACAAAGAAAATCCCGAGCCGCAGGGCGAGGGTCACAGACAAGGGACATCCAATATAATCGTTGAGTAGCACAAAGCACTTAAGCCAGAGCGCGAGGCTCTGTAACACACAAGCCCTCATTTGGAGGTTAAAAGTAAATACGAGTAAACAATCGAACAAATATAAATGTAACACATCTTAGAAAAGTATGGTTGACCCTGCGCACTTAGTTCCAAAACAAGCAAATGATGATTGCTTAATCCCTACAGATCGAGGTCTTGAGAGGTTAACAAAGAACATGGGATAATCATAGCTGGCACACATCTCATAACAAGGCGAAGCAGATCATTACATCATCTAAGTACCGGCTGAGACAACTACAAGCTCGGTAAGTCAATGCAAGTTATCATCAGACAATTTAAGTACTTTCGCGGAGTCGTACTTTAGGGCCAGGATCCTCGCTAATAAGTTCTAAGCGAGGCCTGAAAGGCGACGCCACGACAATTGGATCGCGACCTCTAGAATGTCGTCCATCCACCTTCCCAGTAACTATCAGATGTTCGAGGTTGTCTCCATCCTTTCTGTTAAAAATAAAACACAAACATTTATCAATCAAGATTCAATCTCAAATTCAATCATACTTGCTGGACACGATGCTATCTTCTATAAAACCTATGGGAACACAACTAGAACCTTTTAAATTATTTATTTATTTACTTATTCTGAGACATAATAATAAATACGTCTTCTACTGACATACAGTATGTCAATGACTACTTAGCTGTGATTGATGATGTCATGATCGACTGTGCGCGCACGCATGCTGCATTCAGTATTTTGATTGGCTGTTCCTGTTACTCGTATGTTGCTCAATCGTGGATAGAAAGTAAAGCCTTCGGACACAAGTACGTAGGTACAGTTAGGAAAATTAATTATACAATATGTAAAGAAAACCCTGTCCGACCCATAAGGATAATAAAGGTTAGGCAAACACATTTTTGCAAACAGTTTTTTTTTTATAAAAAATAATTTTTAAATTTACTTTAATTTACTTTAATTATAAAAATTTACGTTATCATCATAGTAACAATACTAATGAATTTTGAAATAATATTTTTTTTCCGCGAATTAATTCCAACTTCTCCGAAAGTTGGTAATTTTTATAAAAGTGACAATACCGGTATTATTATGAGCGAATAGCGATGCGACCACGTGCCGCGTGCCCTGCCCCCCGCCGCCCGCGGAAGGGTTGCTTACAGCACATGTATTAAGTTCTCTCTCTTTGCGAAATAATATTTATTATTTTAGGGGGATTTTTTTTAAGTTTAGCCCGGCTTTGCATCCATTAGTAGAATCAATTGTATAAGTAGTATAAAGTTTGTGTAAAAGTAAAAAACTGAAACAAATTAAAAACATATCTAGAATAACGTTAACAGGAAATGATGTTACTCGGCTGTAGGTTTTATTAATTAAAAATGTACCTTTTGTGGGTATAATACTTACTAATCGGAAAGTTAGTTTGTATGTTCCGCTTTCACGTCGTAACTACTGAACCGATTGCTTTAAAATTTTGCAGACGTAAAGTTAGATGTCCGGATTAAATAAGTAAAAGAGTACTTTTTATCCCGGAAAAATTTGATATTCCCGAGGCAAATGTAAAAAATAACCGGGTTACACGCTGGCGAAGCTGCGGGCGGAAAGGTAGTTTTTTATAAATTTTAAACTAGTACTTGCTCGTAATCCCTCCTGATGGTAAGCAGTGATGCAATCGTTGATAGTAAAGCGCGCTAGTTTCTTCTTCTTCTTCTTCAGCCTATAGATGTCCACTGCTGGACAAAGGCCTCCCCCAAGGCTTTCCACGTTGACCGGTCTTATGCTGCCCGCATCCATCGGCTTCCCACGACCTTCACCAGGTCATCGGTCCACCTTGTTGGGGGCCTCCCTACGCTGCGTCTTCCAGTACGCAGTTTATTAAGAGCCTATTCCAACTAGCCTCGAAGACACTTAAATTATAGTCCAACGGAAACATCGCCGCTGGCCAATTGTTCCAGTCCCTCGATTTACGTAAAATGAAAGAAGAGGCGAAACGCTATGTTCGAATCGTTGCGGTGTTAACAACGCAAGGGTTGCAACTGGCCGTACGACGGGTCGTCCGATGATGGAACGGAGATGGGGGGATATGCAATTCCCTCGCACACTCCAAAATGCATCCTATAGAACACCGGCAGGCTGGCTACTCTACGCCTGTACTCCAGGCTTTGTTACTCTTTCAGGTAGAAACTACTGAACGGATTTAGAAGAAATTTGGCACACAGATAGTTTGTAACCAGCAATAACACATAGGGTACTTTTATTCCGATATTTCTACGGGATCGAAACTTACACGGGTAGAACCGTGGGGTGCAGCTAGTATATCATATTTTATTGAATTTACCTATAAGTGTTATTTTTCACGTCACATAACTCTAGGGTTAAACAACGTTATTTTTGTTTCCGCGAAACCCGAAACACGGGTCCATTATTTTGTAAGTAAAGAATCTATGTACAAAATTTCAAAAAGATATCATGAAAAACCACAAAGTTATAAGCTTGTTATCCTACTTGGATGTCCCAACAAAAATATGGTCCACGCTCTGATCGAGCGGGCGAACGGTACGTTGACCTCTGGCGTTAACTGTTGCTCGAGTGCAGAGTACCTAACTACCTATGGTCTATCATGCGCGCTCGATAACTACATGCATGATTTAATTCCCCATCTCCGTTCCACCAGTCGACGACCCATCGTACGGCGAATTTCCACCCTTACGTTGTTGACACCACTGCGACCCGGACGAAGCGTTTCGCTTCCTCTTTTATACCGCGTACATCGAGGGACTGGAACAATTTGCCAGCGACGGTGTTTCCGTCACATTACAATTTGAGTGTCTTCAAGGCTAGAGTGAATAGGCTCTTAATAAACTAGCGCGCTTTACCATCAATGATCGCATCACTGCTTACCATCAGGCGGGATTGCGGTCAAGCGCTAGTTTATAACTTATAAAAAAAACAACACTGCATCAATTTCTAATAATGTACATTTTTGGGAAAAATATAACATGGTGTAAAAATGATTGGAATCGATTCAGTTGCTTATTCTGAACAAACTGTATTCAGGTTTTGTATAAACAAAAAGTAAGGTTGTATACAACGTGTAACAAAAAGGGTATATACATACCAAGGGCATGGCATCTTTAGATGATATCAAACGATATCGGAAGGGTTTCAACTCAAAATAAAATAAGTACTCAAAAAATTGGTACCAAATTTTCGATTTCGTGTGTTTCTTAAAACCAAATCATAACAAACGTGCCAGCACACTACATACTTTAATAACTACTCGTTACCCGTCACGTTACTTGCCAAAATCCGATAAATGCCTTCAATATCTCTGTGCGACTAGTATGATAGTAGCCTATCACAGGCGGTGTTTTTCCTCATAACTTCCTAACATAAAGAGAGGATTAAAAAACCCTTCCAATATCGTTTGATATCATGTAAAGATGCCATGCCTTTGTTATGTATACACCCTTTATGTTACACGTTTTATAGGTCTAAGTAAAAATAATAAGAAAAGTATCTAAAATCTGAAATTGAAAATACTTTCGAAGAAGAAACATATGTGTTGTGGTACCTAAGCCTTATTGATTAATACCAGTAAGTAATTCATTTTCATTCAAACTAATCATTTATAGCGACGTTGATATATTTCACGCATTTTTCATTAATAATCATGACTTTGTCGAACTATTTTATATGATAAATGGCAACCAAAATATTGATAATTTTATAAAATAAAGGCCAACAAAAATAATTGAAACAAGTGCGTGTCGGACTCACGCACAAAGGGTTCCGTACCATTGATTTATGAAATTAAAGGATTTAAGTTATTTGTATGAAAGATTACGCGGTAACAAGCGGTTTACGATTTACGAGGTATTAAAAAAAAACTACTTACTAGATCTCGTTCAAAACAATTTTCGTTGGTAGTTTTTATAGTAATCACAAACACATCATGTGTTTTTTTTAGATTTTTCATTTTCTTATTTTAGAAGTTAGAGTGGGGACAACATTTTTCCACTTTGGAAGCGTCTGTCACGCAAACTATTCGGTTTAGAAAAAAAAATATTTGAGAAAACTTGATATCATTTTTGCAGACCTATCTATAGATACCCCTAACGTATGTAATTGATGAAAAAAAAAATTGACTTTCAGTTCTAAGTATGGGGAGCCCCCAATATTTATTATTATTTTTTTTTATTTTCGCATCATAATCTTAATGCGGCTCACAGAATACATCTACCTACCAAGTTTCAACAGTATAGCTCTTATAGTTTCGGAAAAAAATGGCTGTGACATACGGACTGACAGACGGACGGACAGACATGACGAATCTATAAGGGTTCCGTTTTTTGCCATTTGGCTACGGAATCCTAAAAAGACGAGCATGGAACAACGCAAATAACAACTATTATGACAAATATATGCTTTTCAAGTTTATTCAATATTAACTTGACTTGTTATAAAGGACTAAGATATTATGAGGGAAATTTCTCATCTCAGAAAGTAAAAAAAAATCTCTTAAACGTGTTTAATTCCAAGGTACAAAATGTTTTGACGGAGTCCACGAAGATGGATGTCTCCTGGGTCAGGGTTGCGGGTTGGTTGGTAAAGAAACACTGGTGGGTTTTACTCAATAAAAGTCTGACACGCCCTTCCACTCCGCCCAGAGCTGGAGAGGTCATTTGATGATTTCCCACCCAGAACAAAAAAAAAGGTGCAAAAATTGATTGTCTAATGATGCAATGGTGATAGTAAATTCTACATTACTAGGCATGTTAAGGTTTTCATAAAGGTACTGCGAGTTCTGATTTCTCTTTTTTTCCTAAATCTATCTATAAAACTGAAGAGTTTGTTTGTTTGTTTGAAGACGCTAATCTCAGGAACCACTGCTCCGATTTGAAAAATTCTTTTTGCATTGGATAGCCCATTAATCCAGGAAGGGTTTAGGCTATACATATATGTAACATCACGCTGCGAGCAATAGGAGCGGAGCATAACTAACTTCACGCGAACGAAGTCGCTTGCGGCCGCTAGTACATCCATACTAATATTATAAATGCGAAAGTAACTCTGTCTGTCTGTCTGTCTGTCTGTTACGCTTTCCCGCTTAAACCTCTCCGATTTTGATGAAATTTGGCACAGACAATCTTTAGACTCTGAGAAAGAACATAGGCTACCTTTTATCCCGGAAAATTTTGATGTTCCCGAGGGAAATTGAAAAAGCGCGATATAACCGACCTCCACGCGGGCGAAGCCGCGGGCGGAAAGCTAGTAATATATAAAGCTGAAGAGTCTGTTTGTTTGTATGAACGCGCTAATCTCAGGAATCACTGATCCTATTTGAAAAATTATTTTTGTGTTAGATAGCCCATTAACTCAGGAAGGCTTCAGGCTATATAACATCACGCTACGACTAATATAAGTGGAGCATATAAAATAAAACTTATCGAAACCCGCGTGGGTGAAACTGCAGGGCGCAGCTATAAACTTTCTTTTTATGTCTTTGGGAATTTACGTTTTGCAACCAGGAACGGTTACAAAGAAGTAACAATGGCGTCGGAAAAGCCTCTGCTATTCCAACCGCGTTTTAACGAAATTAAAACAAGTTTGGATGCACATTTTCTATAAAGGGTGTCATTTATAGGGATCTAATTTGTATTTAGATCTAGTCTCCAAAGCCTAGAGCACAGGCGTAGAGTAGCCAGCCTTTCGGTGTTCTATAGGATGCATTTTGGGGAGTGTGCGAGGGAATTGCATGATTTAATTCCCCCATCTCCGTTCCACCATCGGACGACCCGTCGTATGGCTGGTTCCACCCTTACGTTGTTAACACCACTACGATCCGGACGAAGCGTTTCGCCTCCTACTTTATACCGCGTACATCGAGGGACTGGAACAATTTGCCAGCGGCGGTGTTTCCGTCGGACTACAATTTGAGTGTCTTCAAGGCTAGAGTGAATAGGCTCTTAATAAACTAGTGCGCTTTACCTTCAACGATTGCGTCACTGCTTACCATCAGGCAGGGTTGCGGTCAAGGGCTTGTTTATAATATATATAGAAAAAAAGAAGTTTATGAAAAAAACATTAATTTTGAAGTTGTGATTATTTTAGTATATTTTAATAAACTTGCTACGCCCTTCGGTTTTACTCGTATCAGTTTCGACCCCGTGGGAGTATCTGGATAAAAAGTACGCTATGTGTTATTCCTGGCTATAAACCATTTCTGTGCCAAATTTCATCCAAATCTAGTCAGTAGTTCTGGCGTGAAAGTGGCACAACCAAACAAACTCAATTTCACATTTTGTAATGTTAGGAAGGATTCCCATAATAACAATCATATAGAAGGTTTCATGATTATAGGAAAAAATTAAAGAATATTTTGGGTTACCATCAAGCAGTTGATTGATTCTTCAAATGATCTGAGGGCTGCCGTATTTTAGGGCAAAGAATCAGCATTGCCATTGAAGGTGGTAATGCAGCCAGCCGACAATTACCCAATTGAAGAAAAAAAATTTTTTTTTTGATGCCCAGTGAGCTCCAGCCATTTTGTAATTTATTTTTGTAAATAATTAGTGTAAGTTGGTGAATCGTAAAAACGGTGCCTTTGTGAATAAAGTACGTATTTTGAGTAAATACAATATAGTAAAAACAATTTTTCGCGAAAGTTGTTTTTGTTAAATCACAAAAACAACTTTCGCGAAAAATTGTGTCACTATAAACAGGTCCTCGGTAACTAAAACTGGCCGATGGGGCAGTAAGGTTCTTGAGTGGCGGCCACGTACCCGAAGACGTAGCGTAGGGAGGCCCCCAACAAGGTAGACGGATGACCTAGTGACGGTCACGGGAAGCCGATGGATGCGGGCAGCACAAGACCGGTCATCGTGGGAAGCCTTGGGGGAGGCCTTTGTCCAGCAGTGGACCTCTATAAGCTGAAGAGGAAGAAGATATATGGAGGCTTGTTATTAGCTATTTTTTTTTAAATATTATATCACTAGCTTTCTGACTGCGGCTTCACCCGCGTGGAGTTTGGTTATATCGCGCTTTTTAGATTTCCTTCGGGAATATCAAATTTTTCCGGGATAAAAGGTACCCTATGTTTTTTCTCAGGGTCTAAAGATTGTCTGTGCCAAATTTCATTAAAATCGGTTGAGGGGTTTAGGCGGGAAAGCGTAACAGACAGACAGAGTTACTTTCGCATTTATAATATTAGTATGGATTTACCCAGTAATATATCTGCACATCTAATTTTGTCATATTTTACGGACACAAGGATCAAAGATATTATAAATGTTTGAAATCCATACTAATATTATAAATGCGAAAGTATCTCTGTCTGTCCGGCTTTCACGCCAAAACTACTGAACCGATTGTAATGAAATTTGGTACACAGATAGTCTAGAGCCTGAGAAAGGACATAGGCTATAAACATCCCGTTATGACCAATAGGAGCAGAGCAGGAACAAAAAATGTTGCGAAAACGGGAGCAAACGCGGACGTACATACATATTGCTCTCATTATTTTAACAGGCGCTTATTTTATATCAGCTGAGCTCTTTCGGTTCGAAGCTTACGCGGGTGAAACCGCGGGGCACAGCTAGTTAATTCAAAAGTTCGTTTTACGTGTTTTTACAGATTCATGTCTAGTAACCAAACGCAGTTTTCAACCGTAGGCTAATTGCGTAACACACTATCAGAGTAGTAATGAGTATCATTTTGACAATTCAACAACATTCATTGCGTTATTAACGTTGTTGATGGAGGTTTTGGCGGGAAGCTAAGATGAGTGCCACGCTCATTTTTCATTGGACTTTTAAATTATTTATAGTGTCGTTTACTAAATAAAAACGCGTGATTTATGTAGTAAAAAGTGCATTCAGTGAATAATTCATAAAGAACAGTGAAATATTGTAGCATAGTGACCACATCAAGGCTTTGTACCAAAACTTCCTCTTGAGTGTTCGGTACCCGCGGCCGTCTTTTTCGACATGAATAATTCATTACGTGACATTGGCTAAATGCACAAACCGTGCGAAGCCATAAGAGAAAGAAAGAAGAACTTTTGAAGATTTTTATTTTACTTGAAATTGGCACAAAGTCATAACTAGTGCCACACTACAAAAAAAAAAAAACGTTGTTGATCAAACACATTTTTCTAAAATATGGAGAATTGGATTAGCAATATGCTTCAAAATGATTCCAATTGATAGCACTAGTTTGTTACACAATTAGGTTGCAGGTTAAAGGTACTAGTGTCATCATCATCATCATCAGCCCCTAATCGTCCACTGCTGGACATAGGCCTCCTTCATAGCACGCCAACAAGCTCGATCCTGAGCAGTTCTCCGCCAGCCAGTACCAGCCACCTTTTTGATGTCGTCGCTCCATCTCGGCCAAGGGCGTCCTACGCTATGTTTGCCGAGACGTGGTCTCCACTCGAGGACTCGTTTACCCCAACGGTTGTCACTCTAAACAAGCCGCCGCAGAGCCGAGACGTGGACACTAACGGTCAGACTAGTCCATACGTTTAAAGTCGCTCAGCGAGCTATGGAGCGGGCTATGTTGGGCGTCTCTCTGAAGGACCGCATCAGAAATGAGGTACTAGTGTAGATGCTAATAAATATTAGGATATGTAATAAACTCAGTTTTACATTTTTGCAGGTGTGTCAATACATTAATTCAAAACACTAGCCTCTAAAGTATGAGTGTGCGGGTTCGATTTCAGGTCGGGCATGTACTCTATGTAACTTTTCTAAAGTTATATGTACTTTCTAAGTATATCTTGGAGACCAGTGACTGATTACAAGGTGAAGGACAAACATCTTGAGGGAACCTGGACTTTAACTCAGAAATCGCCAACCCGCATTGAGCAAGCGTGGTGATTACGCTCAATCCTTCTCTGTATGAGAGGAGACCTATGCCTAGCAGTGGGACGATAAAAAGGTTGATGATGTTGATGAGTGATATGTGGAGACTTCATTATCATCATCAGCCTCTATTTTTCCACTGCTGGACATAGGCCTCTTCCATGGCACGCCAACAAGCTTGATCCTGAGCAGTTCTCCGCCAGCCACTACCAGCCACCTTTTTGATGTCGTCGATGGGCAAGATGTGGAGACTTGTCATTTGCTATTAGTTTTTTTTCACGTCGTTAGTCAGTAAGCGTTCTTTTAAAATAAATAAATCACAGACAAACTCAGCCATCATCATCCAGTATCAGTTCAGAAACGCAAATCGTTTATTCGAAACCGAAAATGACTTCATTTTAGGTGTTAACCGAACTTTTTACTGTTCCCTATTGAATTTGAAGGGTTAAGGTGTTCTTGACGGGACAGCCTCCGTGGCGTAGCGGTAGCGGACGTGGCCGCTGCGCAAGGTGGCGCGGGTTCGATCCCCGCACAGTGCAAGTATTTGTATGCATGAATATGAATATTTGCACTGTTCTGGTCGTGCCTCGGAAAGCACGTTAAGCCGTCCCGGTCCCGGTTGCCATACGAACATCTAGTGGCAGTCGTTACGGGTTGTTGGAGCCCTCAAAAATCCAACAATTGGTCTAACTGCAATGCTTCGATGTCGCCTTCGGGTTGTGGAAGTCAGACGGCATTCCCTTCACGGAAAATGTCGAAGTTTAGCCATATCAGCAGTTGTACTGGTAAAGCGGACCCCAGACTCCAAAGCTGAAAAGGCTTCGGATGCGACTGGGATTAACGCTGGGATGATGATGATGATGATGAACGTGTTCTTGACGGATACATCACTCGTTTCCTTCCTCAGCCTATAGATGTCCACTGCTGGACAAAGGCCTCCCCCAAGGCTTTCCACGATGACCGGTCTTGTGCTGCCCGCATCCATCGGCTTCCCGCGACCTTCACCAGGTCATCGGTCCACCTTGTTGGGGGTCTCCCTACGCTGCGTCTTCCAGTACGTGGCCGCCACTCCAGAACCTTGCTGCCCCATCGGCCATCGGTTCTACGAGCAATGTGCCCTGCCCACTGCCACTTAAGTTTAGCGACTCGCAGAGCTATGTCGGTGACTTTGGTTCTTCTGCGGATCTCCTCATTTCTGATTCGATCACGCAGAGAAACTCCTAGCACTCGTTTGCTTCTTTTTAACTTTACGGTTTACTGGTAAATTCCTTTTAAGATTGGATACGTTTTGTTTCGAATTTCAAGTAGGTGTGAAGGGGTTTCTTCTGGCGAAAGGGACGAGGGAATGTCGGAAACCTGTAGGAAGGAAAGCACTCCATATACGGAACTGGTTTACGACTTTACGTGCTTAGCGCATGCCATTGACTGCACGGGTGACAGTCAATAATAGATTTTCTATTGTATTAGTGGTAAAGGGTGTAAAGAGGGAAAGAAAAACCGTATGATAAATAGAATTTTATTTTCAGGAACAATAAACAGCTACAATATGTGCTATAACCATAGGTCGGTATAGGTACAGTGAATTGGGGTCATTGATCGGAAACGTATATTTTAATATGGACAATCCTCTGGATTTACGGAATTGGTTGATTATTTAAAAAAAAACGACTTTTCGTGCTTTGCGTAGGTATGCTATTGACTGCACGGGTGACAGTCAATAATAGATTTTCTATTGTAACTCTGGTAAAGGGTGTAACGGGGAAGGAAAAAACGCATGATAGATTGAATTTTATCTTCAGAAAGAATAAACAGCTACAATATGTGGTATAACCTTAGGTAGAGTGAATTGGGGTCATTGATCGGAAACGTATATTTTAATATGGACATTCTTCCGGATTTACGGAATTGGTTGATTATTAAAAAAAAATATGTGTAAATTAAATTAAGTCGTAAAACCGTTTCATTTGGCCATACCCTTCATTAGAGGCTAAAATTAAAATATTGAAATGTATTAATGCCTCAATCGGAATTTAATTGTTTTTATTTTTCAACAAGTAAATAATAAATTAGTTTAGTTTTGTTACCTTCCTTTAAATGAATTGAATAGTAATAATGTCACTACCAACATTAACAATATTTACTTAGATCCGGAATTACATTCCGGGAAAATGGCTTATCCACGTTATTCTTTCTGTGAATATTTATGATACAAGTAACAAAAATCACTCCACCTATTCCGTTATAACAGAAGAATGATAATATCTAATATTAGCGATATTGTAGCCCACTACATAATCCATAAATGAAATATGATAATGAGTACCTACTACTAGACAGGTAATAAATAATTAATTAGGTATATCACATGAAAAATAATCAAACAAATCTATTCCAAGCATCAGTTTTTTTTAATGTATATTACTAATATATAAAGCTGAAGAGTTTGTTTGTATGTTTGTTTGTTTGTTTGATCGCGCTGATCTCGGAAACTACTAGTTCGATTTGAAAAATTCTTTTTGCGTTGGATAGCCCATTAATCCAGGAAGGCTTTAAGCTACATAACATCACGCTGCGACCAATAGGAGCGGAGCATAATTAATTCCACGCGAACGAAGTCGCTGGCGGCAGCTAGTGATAGAATATATGTAGAAAAGTTGTTAAGATTTAAGGAAGCCGATATTGTGAAGAGAGAAATAAATAAATAAAAAAAAACAATAGATAAAAAAGTATAGAAATATCAATTAACAGTCATTAAATAAATAATTAAAAATTTTAATTACATTATGCAAAATAGAAATTACAAATTCGATTGCTTGGTAATTGGAGAGTAATAAAAATAATTAACATTAATAACAAATAAATAATAAATTCATTCAAGATATTCTTATGGTTATCAATAATAATTTACATAACATACATACATTTACCCATTTTAAAATTTTCTTATGTGGGTTTTTACAATTTCTAGATACTGATCTACAATATAATATTTTTTATGCCAGTGTCAACTTGAATGTCAATCATATCATAAAATAATAATAATAAAACATCAATGAAACCAACTCAGTTCATATAATTCTTAATTAAATAACTACTAAATAAAATAACTAGTCATTCATTTCTTGCGCTCATTAGTGATCAACGGCGAAGTGGATTATTTTAACGGTACCATATTTTCGCTTGAGAGTATAAAAAAAAATGCTTATTACAATTATTTTCATTATTTTAAAAAGAGTTAAATGTGAATTTCTTAAAAAAAAATCTCTGCTGACTTGCGCATTATAAAATAAACATGAAATACACTAAAGAAATAAAAGTATTGAAAAGCATTCTAAGCGTTCAGAATTCAAATTTGAAATAAAATGCAAGTTCAAAGAAATCAAATTCAAAGTATTCAAAATACAAAGTATTCGACATCCGAATCCATAAACGCTAATTCTAATAAATAGAATTAGTGTCAAATAATGTATTCAATTTACATAAACACAATCAATGAGACCCAAGTTTTCCAATCAATACACAAGCAGTAATACAAATAATTTTGTAATTCAATAAGAATTTGTATTGAGGCTAATGGCGTAACGTTAGAGTACGAATGTTAGCTATAGAGCTCTCTGAGTATATATCCGGAAAAAAGACCACCCACTCTTAAACATGGGTATTGTCAATTCAACATCATCTGCTTATCCTTTTCCCAACTATGGTAGGGTCAGCTTCCAGTCTAACCCAATTCAGCTGAATATCGATATTATATGAATATAATCAGTAGAACCTATTCCATATAAGCAGTATTATGTATACAACGTTATATTTTCTTTATATGAAACCTGAATATAGTTTGTTCAGAAAAACTTTCCTCGGTGGTAGGCCATAACATCGGCTGCCGGTAGAAGTTACCACCCACCAGACAAAGTCTTGCCGCCAAGCAATTCGTCGTGTTCCGGCATGATGTCTGGTGAAGCCGTACGGAGGACGGGTCTGAGCAGTTGTGTTGCGTTGTGTGGCGGGTACGATGTGCCAAATGTTGTTGTGTCGGGAGTTTGGTATTGGAGAGTCTCCAGATCAATCTCCCTGTAGCGCAGCATCGTTTGGTCGTGTTGGTCTTGGGTTTAACATTGCATCACCTCGCTCAACTGCCATCATCCTTCCTATTCCTAAGTTTTTCAAGTGAATAGGCTTAATAAACTAGTGCGCTTTACCATCAACGATTGCATCACTGCTTACCATCAGGCGGGATTGCAGTCAAGCACTAGTTTATAATTATTTTAAAAAAAGCAACTGAATCGATTCTAATCATTTTTACACCATGTTATAATTGTTGCATTGTGGTTATCGAGCGCTCAATTCAGTTTACAATAGATCATAGTAGGTACTTTGCGCGCAGCAGCCGACGCCACAGGAATGTACCAGTCACCAGCATGAGCGGAGCGTTGACCATATTTTTCTGGGACGACCAAGTAGGATAACAAGCTCATAACTTTGTGGTTTTTCATGATATCTTATTGAAATTTTGTATTTAGATTCTTCACTTAAAAATACTCAACACGTGTTTCGGGTTTCGCATAAACAAAAACAATGTTGTATCAACAACTAGTAAGACATGTGAATTGAATGTCGCAAAAGTAATATATGGGTACAATGTGCCTTCTTTTTCTTCTTCTTCTTCAGTCTACAACGTGTAACATAAAGGGTATATACATAACAAAGGCATGGCATCTTTACATGATCACCACAATGGAGGGGCCAAGTGGCTTCGCGAGCTTTGATATACCTTCCTTCGATCTGGACTGTAATTTGTAAAATAGTTGAAAAGAAAAATGGCGTCACTGTCGCGCTGTAAACTCTTAACCTAGGAATGGGTTATGGAGTATCATGCACCTTACCTCTCTTCACGGGCTGTTCCGTCGTCTTGTAGGAGTTCGATCAGTCCACTTTGTCTTCGACGGTTCTTCACCCTCGCAGTTCGGCACAAGCTCAACAAAACACACGTGGTTATCAAGTTCTCCGCTAACAGCTTTGGTTTCTTTTCTTGAAGCCACAAAGACACGTCTCCAATTGAGCGGTTGGATATGACTTATAATCGCTTGATTATATCGTTTAGCGAAAAGGATTCACACAGCAAAGCCATGCGACTCGCGGGAGCGGAAGCGATACTATTACGGTGACAGCGGATAGCGGATAGTATCACACCGCAAAGCAGTGCGAAACGCGGTTAGCGGTCGAGTACCAACTGGTTACTTTTATGCGGCGACAGCGGAAAGCGGATAGGATCACACCGCAGAGCGTTGCGAAACGCGGTTAGCGATCGAGTGCCAAACGGCTACTTTTATGCGGCGACAGCGGAAAGCGGATAGGATCACACCGCAGAGCGGTGCGAAACGCGGTTAGCGATCGAGTGCCAAACGGCTACTGCTATACAAAGGCCTCCATCAAGGCTCTCCACAATGACCGATCTTGTGCTGCCCGCGTCCATCGGCTTCCCGCGACCTTCACCAGGTTGTCAGTGCCTAAAGAAAAGAAACGTAGTTTTATCAATGTTTCTTTTTTTGTAAGAATGGCACTTATTTTTATTAGTCGTGTGTTTGATAAAACACTTAATTCAGTTTAAGTAATTTAAAATATTCTACAGAATTAGAGATCAAATTTGATGGTGAATATAATACTTTAGATAGGTCTGAATACAAAGCTAGGGTTTGAAAAATCAACACATGGAAAATTGAAAATAAATCTCGTCTTGTCCCCTCATACACCGAGCATTTTGAGTACAGATATATTGATTATAATTTTGGTTAAAAAATAAAATACTCAGCATGTAAATTATTAGCAATAGAAGCGAGAATATCTTTGGAACAATCCGACTTGTACGCGAACGATATCGTAACCTTAGTTAGTATGTAATAAAATAAATATCCTGCTTTCTACCGCAATGTAATTCCAAGCCAACCTCGATATTGATCTCAAAATTCACCATAACAATTAAGAGCTTTGTTTCCATAGTATTTACAGTACCATTGTCATTCGGTACTAAGTTTTCACTACTTTTAGAAAATGGCACTCGACTCAAGTAGATAAAATAAGATTTAGGGGCTCTATAGCTCGCCGTGTCCTCGTGGTGGCGATCAGCGGCGATCTCTCGCGTCCAACCCTGGTTCAGGTCATGGTCCGGAGCGAGAGTGCATGGCAGTCACCTCCTTCTGTGAAGCAGTGAGAGGAGGGGTAATCCCAGCGCCCACACGCCTCATGCTGTCGCAGGAGATGTCTTGGTCGGGAAACAACATAGGACTCCCAGCCACCGTAGACGTGAGCTTGCAGGCAGCGAACGATGGGTCGCCGCCCGATAAGAATGCCAGCACATCGTGACGGGGTTCACTTGCACCGATGCCTCCTGGGCCAGGGAGGCGGGTTGGTTAAAAAAGGAACCATAGCCCTGGCACACAGGCAAGTGAAGAAACACGGGTGGGTTTTAGTCAGTAAAAGTTTGACACGCCCTTTCGCTCCGACCAGAGCGGGAGAGGTCATTTGATGATTCCCCATCAAAAACAAAAAGGAGGCTCTATAACTGTATTAATACTCTTATTTCAATTAAATTAATTATTTTATTATTAATGCATTATTTAAATAATATTGTTTTCCTATTCATGTCTACTAATGAAATTCAATACGTTTTTGTTTAACATTTCTGGTTGGGTGAAATATGTATGGAGTAGGCGTTCCACATAACTGATTCAAAACCGTGGCTTTTAAGCGAGCTTTACTCTAATTTTATTGGCTGGAGCTTGTAGCTAGGTAATAACCATAGGTCGGAATAGGTAGGGTGATTTTTTGGTACTTCTATCATAAATGTTCACAGAAAGAACAACGTGGATAAGCAATTTTCCCGGAATGTAATTCCGGATCCAAGTAAATATTGTTAATATTGGTAGTGACATTATTACTAATCAATTCATTTAAAGGAAGGTAACAAAACTAAACTAATTTATTATTTACTAGTTGAAAAATAAAAACAATCAAATTCCGATTGAAGCATTAATACATTTAAATATTTTATTTTTAACCTCTAATGAAGGATATAGACAAATCAAACGGTTTTACGACTTAATTACAATTTATAATTTTTTTTTAAATAATCTACCAATTCCGTAAATCCGGAGGAATGTCCATATTCATATATATAGGTATGTACGTTTCCGATCAATGACCCCAATTCACTCTACCTATTCCGACCTATGGTAATAACAGCTTCTTATTGATCAGGTTAAGCTACGTTTGCCGCTGTTGGTCTGTGGACCGGTGATCATCTTTTCATTATGAGACCTCTCCGAATCTCGGATAAAAAGTTAGGACGTTGCTCCCGACTGTCATTAGGAGAGTCGTTTAGGGTCGTAATATACACGTAAGTCTGTGACATATAGAATAGAATAGAATGGAATGAGATGAAATGAAATAGAATGGAATGGAATGAAATGAAATGGAATGAAATTAAATTAAATTAAATGGAATTAAATGGAATGAAATTAAATGAAATGGAATGAAATAGAATGAAATGAATGAAATGGAATGAAATAGAATAAAATGGAATGAAATGAAATTAAACGAAAAGAAACGAAATGAAATGAAACGGAATGAAATGAAGAAATGGAATGGAAAGGAATAGATCAGATTACTCTTTATTATTTACACCATATAGATTACAGAATATAAATAGAAAGATTTTACAAAGGTTGACACAGTGGGCGGTCTTAACCCCAAGAGATCTTTTACAGAACTTTTTTACCTTTGGATGGAATACGAAGAGGAAGAAGGGACAAATAATGTAGGTAGTCTACAGTGTACTATTTACATAGATTTTGCAATAAATATTTACGTAAAATGTATCATACTAGTTTAAATAAATATATGTGTCGACGTCAGCGACGGCGGATCGGTAGGGCGTCAGCATCTTGGTGTGGTGGTAAGGGCTCCACTTCATAGGTGAGTTTTGAATAGGGTAGTTTTGTACTCTTTTTTCAATTGATTTTGTACTCTTTATTATTTGTGTAATTCCTTAAAGAATAGGGTAGTTGACTAAAAAAACTAATTAGTCCGACAGTCAGATTTACAAAAAAATACTAGACACGTATTTTTTCTTTTTTTCATATAAACAAAAAATGAAGACGACACAGTGCGTTGAAAACTCGTGTGACGTCACTGCACGATACACTTTTTAGCGAGCAGTGACGTCACCAGTCACCACTCCTGATCTTTGACGCCTTTTATATTTGTCAATTTTTATTGATTTGATAAAACAAAATATACGTATTCAATATTTTTCTATAATCTGAATGACGGACTAAATAGAATCATTTTTTTTTACCCAGGAAACATCCCTATTAACGCACGACTTGTGGAGGATATACCCTTCAATCTTGACAATAACAATTTAAATAGACAAACCGACAGTTTCGCCCCGAAGTAGTGCCCTATTCCGCGCTTCAAAGCAAAGTGTCCGTTCGACAGTCCCCACTTTTCTTTTTTTTTAATAATTATAAACTAGTGCTTGACAGCGATCCTGCCTGATAGTAAGCAGTGATGCAATCGTTGATGGTATATTTATTAAGCCTATTCACTTAAAAAACTTAGGAATAGGAAGGATGACGGCAGTTGAGCGAGGTGATGCAATGTTAAACCAAAGACCAACACGATCAAACGAAGCTGCGCTAAAGGGAGATTGATCTGGAGACTCCAAGACCAAACTCCCGACACAACAACATTTGGCGCATCGTACCCGCCACACATTGCAACACAACTGCTCAGATCCGTCCTACGTACGGCTTCACCAGACATCATGCCGGAACACGACGAATCGCTTGGCGGCAAGAATTTGTCTGGTGAGTGGTAACTTCCGCCGGCAGCCGATGTTATGGCCTACCACCTGATGAATGGCCTACCACCTGATAAACTTTCCAAAACGACTCTGTCCACGTGCCGCTGTTACAAAATAATGTCACAGCGTTTGTCCCACTACTACGTATATCAAATGAGCAACTTTCATGCAAACGACACCGCTATCCCCGACATACATTATTTTAAATAATAAACATCATACAAGAGCAAATAAATCATAAATCGTGATCATATTTGCCCAGGCCAAATATTAATCTTATGCAAAAGTTTCGAAGTCGCTCAAGTTTATCTAGTTACATTTTATTTAGAGCGATTGACCTACCCCCTACTCTGTTATGGGGGTAGCAAATTAAACAACTTCCTATAAGTACTGTATTACAAAAGAAAAAAGATCATAAAGGAATGGAAACTCATTACCCCTTATTCATAAGCGTTGCTTAAAGTTAACTAGTGATTAGCGATTCTTCAACCATACATTTTTGAGCTTTTAACGCCACTTAACTATAGTTGTCGTTTATGAATAAACACCACAATGTTTAAGGGGTTTATTCATAAACGATGATTAAAATTAAGTGATGTGCAAACGTATAAAATGTATGGTTAACCCATCACTAATCGCTAGTTAACTTTAAACAACGTTTATGAATTAGGGGGATACTGTATATTTGTTAAAATATCGCCTGCGCGCCAAGAGGGTCTAACTCAAAGATTAATCTAGCATAAACTTAGTTTTGAACAAATAGTACTAAGATATATCAAGCGTCCAAAGAACCTTTCAACATCGGACCACACACGTAGAATCGATTAATTTTAAATCGATTAAACTATTTAGTTGATTTCCGATTAATCGAGACGTTTTTGTAACGATTCTGTAAGTAGATTGTATTTATAGGCGTCATGGATGTTAAAAAATGTTGTTTAAAAGACTTTTATACTAATTGTCTTTGATTTGAATCTTTAGTTTTTTACCGTTACAATAAGGCTACAGTAGTAAGTTATTAATATTGGTATCATTTATTGGTTTTAAACGGTTTTGCTGAGGACCACACACGATTATTTCGATGCTTAGATGTTTAAAAAAAGGGATTAGAAAGTTAGGTATTAGGTAGGCTATCTACGCCCTACGACCGCAATCCCGTTTGATGGTAAGCAGTGATGTAATCGTTGATGGTAAAGCGCACTAGTTTTAAAGAGTGTGTGCATTCAAGCTTTGAAGATACTTTTTTTTTTATTTAAAAGTGTAGCAGTCATCTTACACCTTTTATCTCCCCACTGCTAGGCACAGGTCTCCTCTCATACAGAGAAGGATTGAGCGTAATCACCACGCTTGCTCAATGCGGGTTGGCGCAAAGTGCAAAGTGTAGCAGTGTTCGTTTTTAAATAAAAAAAAAGTAAACTGGGAATTCCCCCTGTATCGTAGGTGCGTTTACGAATATTTAAACTTTCATACACAAACAGCCAGACAGGAAACAACTACTTGTAGGCCATACAACTATTTGTGCAGTGCGGGAATCGAAGTGCAGCAATTGATCGCCCAGCCACTGCACCAACCGTGATGTCGAACACGTGTTGTAAACAAGTTATTTCTTTTATGACAAAAAAGTTATGGAAAACGAAGAGGAAGGTATTAGTAAGAAAAAAAAACGTTTATTTGCGGTAAACATGACGCAAAAGTTTACAAAAACAGAAAAATAGTTAGCTCCCCAGTGGAACAAGAAAGGCTAGTTGGATTAGATAAGATAAATTGTCTCCTCAAATTATCATCACCACCACCACTTTTCCTTCCAGTGTCATGGTCCGGGAGATACTTGGTGGAAGTTAAAGAAAAGTAAAAATGCCAATATCTGGCTCTATCTAGCAAAAAGGCAAGGCTTTCTAAGGCACTCCTAGGCAGTGGGCAGCTCGCCGCCCGGTAAGGACTAGGCCGGGGTCGACGGCGCGTTGTGTTCTAGACGTGTCTCAAAGAGATATCAGCACATCGGGACGGGGTCCGCGAAGACCGATGCCTCCTGGGTCAGGGTTGTTTGACACGGATACCGTGGCGCTGGCGTACAGGCAAGTGAACACGGGTAGGTTTTATTCATTAAAAGTCTGACACGCCCTACCGCTCCGCCCAGAGCAGGAGAGGTCATTTGATGATGGCGGTTTTTTTTTGTGTTTGACCGTAATCCCGCCTGATGGTAAGTAATGATGTAATCGTTGATGGTAAAGCGCGCCGGTTTATTAAGAGCCTATTCACTGTAGCCTTGAAGACAATAAAATTGTAGTCCGACTGAATCATCGCCGCTGGCAAAAAAGGCACCCATAAGAAAAGTGAAAATGGCAATATTGGGGAAAAAATAACTAATAAATAACGCGTTTCTGTTTGGACCCCAAAACCCTAAATACACCAAATTAATATTCTACTCCGGTATATAAACAGCTTAATAAACTTATTCTACTAACGTCCAGCATATAATATGAGGCAATAGATATAATTAAGATGTTCCCTGAATCAATTACACTATAGTAACGACTATACAATATGTTAAGAAAACCCTGTCCGACCCGTAAGGATAATAAAGGTTAGGTAAACACATGGCCAAATAAAATATGAAATTTTACATAATCATCATAGTAACAATATTATTGAATTTTGAAATTATCTTTTTTTCCCGCGAACTTCCCCAAAATTAGGTAAATTTTTAAAATGTGACAACACCATTTTCGGCGGTATCATCGTTTGATTTATTGTTGGATATTAAATGTATAAATTTATGTTCAATATTTGGCGGTCTCGTTTGTGATGCCGGCGCGCGGCGCGTTTGTCGGTGTCCGCAAAGGAAAAAAGTAGGTGAAACTAGGGATGTACTATTTTTTGCGTAATAACGTTTTTTATCGCTATTAATCGAAACTTATATCTGGTTGAAGGATTTGTTGTAAAAACACAGATTACCCAATGGTAAAAGTACTTTTGTTTGTTTATCGATCAATTACTAATAACATTATTATAACACAAGTATTAGTAAACAGAAACGAGAAAGACTTATGAAACACAATTTTAGTAAAGTTTTACAAATATTTTATCGGTCAATATCATCGATATTGAGACAGAAACTGAAATTAAAACTGGCATGATTTTCATTTACAGCAGTGTACCTCGCTAATTTGAGTTTTGTAAAAGTTCTAAACAATTCCATGCGATGTTGAATCGAGAATAAGAATTAGAAACTACAATACTAAATCGATACCAAAAATAGACGAGTATCAATCGATAAAAAAACAATATTTTGATCACTTACACATCTCTACCAAAGCGTGCCGGCGTAGGTACCTATTCTTATAAAATAAAAATAATTTTTACTTTAAATTATTAGTTGCGCATAAACATTGCTGGTGTACACTATTCGTGTATTGTGTGATCATGTCGTTTTCTAACGTAGAGTAATGTAACATGCTGATGGAGGTAGTAACTGTAATTAGCTGTGTTGTGATCAGGTGTTAGACGATTTGGAAGTGGAAACTTATCGGTCAATGCACGAGGGTTCCAGCATGACGGTGCCTCACGATATTTTTTTGCCGACCTGTACGTGAGTACATTATC